>CM076572.1:598027768-598369520 GCA_034641835.2 Pinus albicaulis
GTTGCGGAGGGAATACACATAGCTAACGCGACCGCACCGCGCGACCAGGAGTTGCGGAGCTACCAAGGCGGTGCGGAAGCACTTGATAACTGAAGATGGAACAGAGAGAAGTACAGATGAAAGAGATACAGTAGCAAACAGGAAGTAGAACATGCAGACATCAGAAGAGAAGTCGGGAAAAGCCAGAGCAAAGACGCAGAGAAGCCGCCAGTCGCGACGAGCGGGTGAATAAAAGGCAATCACCCGGCTGAGGAAGAGAGAGATTGGTTGATCGGTTGCTGTTGAGGGATGATTGAATGCGGAAGCAGCCGCGGAGAAATCAGACTTGTTCTCTCCATTGGTCTCTAATCTCTATGTTTGTCTTCTCTGTTCTTAGATCCATCTGTATCTGATTTATGAGTTATTAGAGAAGGAAGCTATGTAATCATGTACTTGGCTGAAGAATAATATAAAGAAGGATTGTTGTCTCTATGTTTTGGGTTATGGGTTATGATGTGTTTACACTGCTTTAAAATTTTTAAGTTGCGACTGTCCGTATACTTGATTAGTGATCTTGCATGAATATTCTGGTATATGTAATGGATTCTCCTTCTTTCTTTGGTTGCGAGTTTATTCCTCGTCTGTGATTTCTTCCCCTTTCCCATGTGGTCGCGGCACGCCTTGGGTGAGACGCTCTGTTCTTCCAGAGCAGGGTGAAAATGCCGGCGTGTTACTAGACTACACCGGACCCTTGTTGGCCACAACCCTGTGAACCTGGGTCTTGCCCGCGAGACCTTATTTTTCGCCAACAAATGGTTCCGTTGCCGGGACCTGCATATTCTGAGGGGATCTAGATCATGGTCTCGAGGATCTTTGAAGGAGCAATACGGCGATGGTGGGATGATCATCTTGACCATTTTATTACTCAGCAGGCGGAGCTGATTAAGAAAAAGGAGGCGGCGGTCAGGGAGCTTGTTATTTTCTCTGACTCAGCTAGCGATACGTACGAAATTTTCTGGGGAAAGTTTCCCGCGGATCTTTACAACTGGTTGCGGAGGTTACGAACGAAGGCGGCCCAAGAAGGCTTGCGGAAGATAAACCGCAGGTGGGCGCACGAAGACTTGGTAGCGCTACACCGGGTAGATACTGAACTAACCCGCGCAGTGGAGTTTTGGGTAAAGACCACGTTGGAAGGATACGTTGTGGAGTTTGCCGCTGAGTGCTACCAATCTTTCTCGAAGGCTGAGGCTGTGTTTCACTCAGGACTAAGGGGAAAACTGTTGAAGGAAATTCCGCTGTGGATCAAAGCCCTAATGGTGGACGAAGGGTTGATTGAATTCCACAAAACGAGTATGGAAGCGTAATCCACCCGTACTGGGGGAAGGATTGAGGGGACCGATGCTGTGTAGACTGTAGGAGTAGGGAACGGGGGATGGACGTTGAGGCCGCATGCAAGTTGCGGGAGTTACGTGCACATCGGCGGGCACAGATCGCCGATAGGTGGCGAAGAAGGGTAATGGGAGATTTGAAGAGAAGGGAGATCGGGAAGAAAAACCAGAAGGAGGCGCCTCAGAGGACAAGAACCATGGGATTGGATACTCGGACAGGAGATGGGACAGCAGCAGACGTACAGTGGGTGCATGGGAGCCCGAGGATGCGAGAAAGAGCAGTAACGATTAACAAGGATAAGGAAAAGATGCAGCCCGAAGAAAGTTCCGATGATGAATGGTACGACGTAATGCAGCAGATGTTTCAGGATCAGACGGCACCCACCCCTCCAGGCAGCCCTACGTCACACCGTCCGCATGGCTAGGATCCCGACCTTCCCCTGGTACTTTATCAACCTTTAAGAAATATTTTTGTTCAGTTACAAGCATTAAGTCAGTTATCTAGTAGTTCAGCGGCGCCGGTAACGCCCAGTAGCAGCAGCGTTACGAGTAGTAGTTTTTTTCCTAGCGGAACCGTTACGCAACCAGGACCCGGAGGTTTTATCTTGGTTAATTCGCCGCCAGTATACATGGCTGGATCTTTCACCCGGTACCCAGAGTTCTCTGGCCGGGGAAACGACGATGTAGAATAACACTAGTATCTGTGCGAAGCCATCTGGAGGGCTCGACAGACACCGGATGCAGGGAAGTTGATAGAGTTTCAAACCACGCTCAGAGAGAGAGCTCTGCGGTGGTTCATCAAGTGGTCTGAGGCGCACCCTAATCCTGTAATTGCGGACGTAAAGCGAGATTTTGTCCGCGAATTCAAGCTCCCCCAGACGGACCAGCAGGGTCTGTCCGAGCTATGGGAAATTAAGCAGAAGGAAGGCGAAACCGCATGGGAGTTGATGCGGAGATTCAAGGACGCGATCGGGAAACTGAGCTACCCGATCGATCCAAACCACCAGAGGGACTGGTTCATCAAGGCTCTACTTCCCTTGACACGAACCCCTCTCACTCAGCAGAAGATTGATAATCTGCAGGATGCTTTGGAGCAGGCCATGAAGATTGAAGCCATGGCGGGATACCCCCAGGAATACAGGGGGGGCTGGCTCCGCAAGACCCTTCGCTGATAGGGTTGCAACACCAGATCGCCAGTTTGACTGAGAAGCTCAAGGAAATTCAGCCAGCAAGACCAGCAAGACCGAATGTTTGGTGTACTCATTGCCTGGTCGAGGGGCACGTCGCAACCGAATGTCCTCGGTTGCGCGGCGCGGGAGTTAGACCCTCAGTTGCGGCTATTCAGGGGGGACCACCACCAGGGGGTGGCACGGCAATGAACCCACAGGGAGTATACCAGACGCAACAGGCCTTTGCGGGGTTTCCACAGCAACCAGGGTCCTCCACCCCAGAATACTGTGAAATTTTCCGAACGATAAGGCATCCTCCTCGAATGTGCCCGATATTACAGAAGTACTCCACGGTGCCGAATAATGTATACTACGAATTCTGTGTGTCCACAACGCACAACACGGAGCAGTGCAGGGCGCTTGACGCACTTGCGGATCGACTGGATCGCCCCTCGTATAGGGTGAACGAGGCTGCGAGGGGAAGAGGTGGCGGCATGCGGGGAGGCCGAACAGGAGGACGCGGGCCGGTAAAATGCTACAACTGTGACCAGGAGGGTCATGTAGCTCGAGAATGTCCCCTTCCGCGACGACCCTGGTGTTCCCAGTGCCGGGTCAACGCCCACGCCACTGAAGACTGCCCAGAACTCATCAAGAAGTGGGAAGAGCGGGCGTGGCAGAGGGCCACGAATCTGATAGGCTCAGAACCGCGAGGGGTCGCAACCCCTGACATGCAGAATGTTGCGATAATAACGAGAGGCGGAAAGAAGACTGGTGAGGATGCCCACGAGAAGGAGCCAGTACGAGTGGTGCGGCCGGCATCCCCAAAGAAGTTGATTAGGCCCGAGGTGCAGAAGAAGTACTTTCAGGAGGCGGTTGAGGCATTCGCCCAGTTGCGGAAAGAAGGAGGGCTGGAGGAGCCCCAGCTGCCGGAAACCGGTGATCAGAACGCCGTCGATGCTGTAGTTGCGGATTGGCTCCGGCTGTTTCTCAGGATTGTTGGTGACACCGTGCTGCGGCAGCAGCTCAGACAGGTGTTGGACGGAGCGCTGCAGGGGCGCGCAGAACCTAGAAACTTGGTAGGCACTACGCCTCAATACGTGCAACGTGTCAAGCGAAACAAGCAACGAACGGGCAAAGAATTTCAACTTAACACACAGATCGCAGGATTCCAAATCAGCGACACGATGTTGGACCTGGGGTCCGACGTCAACATATTGCCACGAAAGACATGGGAGGCTCTTGGAAAGCCCCGGCTCGCCTATTCCCTGATCCAACTTAGGATGGTGAACCAGTACTGTATTTTTCCAATCGGCCGACTCGAGGGTGTCGAGGTTGATGTTGCGGGGGTAAAGACATATGCCGACTTTGAAGTTATTGATATCATGGGCGATAAGGACCCCTATCCTGCTTTACTTGGCATTGATTGGGCTTTTGAGAATTATGCGATCATCGACCTCAAGAAGGAGCTGATGATTTTTGAGGATGGGGAGGTACGGGTGACTCAGCCTCTCGACCCGTATCAGGGTCCGTAATACACAGAACCGGTGGATAGTTGGGAGGACGCTCAGATAATGGACCACCTCTATCAGATGACCGCCGGGAGGCGGGACGATTATATCAACCCGACCGCAACAGGATCTATCAGTTGGCGGAGTGTGCAGAGCTCGGAACTCGGATCCGAGCTTGCATAGGAAGATTGGCAGCAAGGGGGATACGAGACCACCACGCGGCGATGTGCCGCCATCGTGCAGGTCCGGTGGGTGGGGACCGAGATCCGCGGGTACCCCACGTTGTCAAACATGCAAGCAGTGAATACTTTTATCCTCAAGGTGGAAGACCGGGTCCCAGAAGAATGTTGGATACCCCTGTTGGATGTGGCTTTGAAGTCAACATCAGGACGATGGTGGAACAACCACCGCAACACTCTGTTGCGATGGGAGCTGGTGGCGGATGCACTACGGGCACGCTTCAAAGAGGATGAAGGGCCTTGTATTACACTCAAACACCATGGAGACTCAGACCCGCAACAGCACTTGCGGGCGTGCGAGGAACAGTGGCGCAGTGCCAGGTACCCTGAGGAATTGTGGGTCCACAGATTTATACACTCCCTGGGTACAATCCCCCAGGCCTGGTACCTAGCGGAAGAGCGGAAACAGGGAACCCGCTCTTGGCAAGCAGTTGCGGAGAAGTTCGTCCAGAGTTTCTCGTTTGAAGGGGAGACGGCACAGGAATCTCAGGCCCTACAAGCCGTCAAGGAGGTTCTGTTTTTCCGCCATCCCGAGCCCAATGAGGGACCGGTGGCGTCACGTTCAGGGGTCAAGAGCGAGTTGGTTTGCCAACGGGTTGACGGCGAACTAGAGGACGACAATTTGGAGGACCTGAGGCATCTCTATTTTGACGAGAAGGAGGGCGAGCGGAGTGTCCGCGACGAGCCGACGACAGAAGGAGTCCATTTGCAGCCCCTAAAGACAAAGAAGCTGAACATAGGAACGGAGGAGAAACCGAAACTGGCAACGGTGGGAGATTACTGGGACGCGCAGACGACCAGAGAAATTTTCAGCCTCCTTCGGGAGTATGAAGATCTATTCTCGTCTTCAGTTGCGGACCTGAAGGGGATCAAAGGGGATTTGGGCGAGATGCGCATCACACTGAAACCAGGAGCCCGGCCAGTGAAGCACCGACCTTACCGGTTGAACCCACGTATCAAAGAGAAGGTCAAGATGGAGATCGACAAGATGCTGGCTGCGGGACTCATCTTTCCGGTAGAGGAAGCTGAGTGGGTAAGTCCCATTGTCATCCAGAACAAGAAGGACAAAGCAGAAATCCGTGTCTGCGTGGATTATCGAAGTTTGAATAACGCTTGTATTCATGATCCGTTTCCCACTCCCTTCAGCGACGAAGTTCTAGATCACGTCGCGGGAAACGAAGCTTATTCCTTCACTGATGGGTTTTCGGGCTACCATCAAGTGCGCATCGCCGAGGAAGACAAAGCGAAGACAACATTCACGACTGAGTGGGGATCGTTCGCATACCACGTCATGCCGTTTGGTCTGAAGAACGCACCGGCTGTGTTTTCCCGGATTGTCATTGCTGCTTTCCGGGAGTACATTCACAAGTTCCTGGAAGTCTATATGGATGATTGGACCGTTTACAGCCTGCTGAAGAAACACGCCTCCCTGTTGCGTGTTATGTTCGATCGATGTCGCCAGCTGCAGATTTCCCTGAACTTGAAGAAATGTATTTTTGCAGTACCATTCGGCACACTCTTGGGTCACGTGGTGTGCAAGCAAGGGGTCTGCGTTGATCCTACCAAGGTCGCGGTTATTGTCCACATGGAGGCCCCCGAGAACGTGAAGCAGTTGCGGGCATTGCTCGGGCACACTGGATACTACAGGCAGTTTATCCGCAACTACGCCAAAATTACTGCCCCTCTGGAGAAACTGTTGCGGAAGTCCGAAGCATTTGAATGGACAGCGGAATGCAGGACGGCACTCGACACATTGAAGGAGAAACTGGCGACGGCTCCAATACTGGTCCATCCGAATTGGGATAAGCAGTTCCATGTGCACATTGACGCGTCTGGGATTGCACTGGGTGCGGTACTGGCGCAACCCGGGGAAACGACAGTTGACCACCCGGTGTACTTCGCCAGCCGACGGTTATCAAATGCGGAGAAGAATTACACCACGACCGAGCGGGAGGCGTTGGCGATGGTGTACTCTCTCCAGAAGTTCCGCCACTACCTTCTGGGCGGTAAGTTTACATTTTTCACGGACCATTCGGCATTAAAATATCTGGTCAATAAGCCTGTGTTGGAAGGAAGGATCTGCCGATGGCTTCTACTCTTTCAGGAGTTTACGTTCGATGTAATTGTCAAGCCGGGCCGGCTGAATGTTGGGCCTGATCATTTATCCAGATTGGAGTCGGGGGAAAACGATGGTCCGTTAGATGATCAGCTTCCGAATGCTGATCTATTTCGAGTTGAAGCGGTCCCAGACTACCTGGCTGACATTGCCACGTATCTGACCACAGGACAGTGCCCCGAGGATTACACGCCGCTTCAGAAACGCCACTTGGTTGTCCGGGCGGCCGATTATCAATTGATCGCAGGGCAGCTGTACAAGCTGGGCCTGGATGAGGTGTTGCGCAGGTGTGTTCTTGACCATGAGCGAGAAGCAGTGATGTGGGAGTGTCACAGCGGGGTTGCGGGAGGACACGTAGGGGCTAAACCCACCGCAAGGAAGGTACTTCAAGCTGGCCTATGGTGGCCAACGGTGCATACAGACTGTAAGGCCTATGTGAAGCGTTGCGACATTTGTCAACGGACGGGACGGCCCTCACACAGGGATGAGCTTCCGCTACACCCCGTGCATGTGTTGCGGCCATTTGAGAAGTGGGCTGTCGATTTTGTAGGGCCCATTGCACCAATTGCTCGCCATTCCAAAGCTCGGTACATCATTACGGCGACTGATTATCTCACGCGATGGGCTGAAGCAGCAGCGGTACGCGACTGCTCCGCTGAGACCGCTGCTCGGTTCATCTTTGAAAACATCATCAGCCGCTTTGGCTGCCCACGCAGCCTGACCAGTGATCAAGGCACGCACTTCATTAATGCCACGGTCAAATCGCTCCTGGAGACATTTATGATACAACATCATAAGAGCAGTCCATACCACCCGCAGGCTAACGGCACGGTGGAAGCCTTCAATAAGATTCTGGAGAAGGGCTTGACGAAAATCTGCAACGCTCAGCGGGATGATTGGGATGAGCGGATACCAGCGACATTATGGGCTTACCGGACCACGGTCAAACGTTTGACAAACCAGACGCCATTCCAGCTGGTGTACGGCCGGGAAGCTGTGATTCCCGCCGAGTTCACCGTCCCCAGCCTTTTGATCGCAACGTCCCTTCTCTTCTCCGAGGATGCGTCCCTGAAGGAACGACTCCACGAGCTTCAGGAGCTGGATGAGGCTCGGTTTCTTGCGGAATTCCACCAGAAGGTTTAGAAGGCCAGACAGAAAGCATGGCACGACCGCCACATCAAGACTAAAGCTTTTCAGGTCGGCGGCAAAGTTCTCTTGTACGACAGCCGGTTCCAGAGGTTTCCAGGCAAGCTCCAGATGCATTGGTTGGGACCGTACTTTGTTATCGAGATCCGCGACTCAGGAGCCGTTCGATTGGCACAATTGGACGGCTCAGTTCTTTCCGGATGGGTGAATGGTGCACGCCTGAAGCCCTACCAGGAGTAGGTACCTTCTCCCTTTCCATCAATAACTCTCGCAACCGAGAGCACCCGTAGAGTAGCGTAGTTGAATAACTCTCCCGCAACCGGGATGAGCATAGTTAGTCTTTTCCATTCCTTTGCAGTCAGTCAAATAAACCGTCCGTTGCGGCATCCATACCGCAACCGCCCGTGGCGCGGCGCGGGCCAGTCCAGCGTGGCGGCGCGCCAACCCAGTAGGACGCCGCTCCCAGTCCAGCGTGTCCTGCACGAAGGATCTGTCCTCGTGCCAGCGTCAGTCCAGGTCATAACCGTCAGTCCTTTTGTCAGTCCGTAGGATAGCTCAGATTTTGGTCATAAATTCCCTTAATGGACAGTAATCAAACCGTAATCATTCCCCATCAGCCGCAGTTCTCTCCGCCGTCGGGTCCGCCCATCTTCCAATGCCGCCGTCAGCAACTGTCAGATTACACACAGGCCTGCGATTGATCGCACGATTATCGCAGGCAAGCATGATAGCAAGAATTAAATGCCGTTATGGAGTCTCATCAACCCCGCGCGTGCCAGCGGATGGCCTAATTTGCATGAAGGCTATCGGCACCGGGATGACGGACCAACTCAGTTTGGAAAGTTCAGCGACCCCTATACTCCGTGCCCTCGCAGCACTCGTAACCCGAAGAGAAGCTCCGTACGAATCGCTCCGGTGTCTACCGCAGACGCGCCGCGATGCCGAGAAACAAGCCCGTCCCGGAACCGCGCGTCGGGATCGCCGCAATTCACCGGCTCGAATTATCATCGGCCTGGGCACGACAATGCACCCTCGTATGTACGCCAACTTGTCCGACCCCATTTAGTTTCCCCATCTCGCTTGCGGTGAATGGCGCAAGCAAAGGAAAATTTCGAAGGGCAGCTTCGAGAGTCAGCACTCCGCCGGGTCCCGGAGTTGGGGCCCTTGTTTGAAACAGCAGGTGGCGGAGCACAACAGAAAAGGGCAGCAGAAGAAGGAGCAGCAGAGCAGGGCACAGAGGCCGGCGAAGGTATGGAGGTAGAGACTGTCATTTGCGATTGACTCGCGGACGAGTCAAAGGATTGTGGTCGGGGCCTGTTGGGGCCCTTGTTTTTGTTTAAGTTTTGAATTTTGAACCTGGACTCTTGAATTGCGTAGGAATACACAAATAACGCGACCGGCGACCGGCGTACCGTGAGTTGCGGGATACCAAGGCAAGGCGAAGCACTTGATAACTGGAGATGGAACAGAGATAAGTACAGATGAAAGAGATACAACAGAAAACAGGAGGTAGAACATGCAGACATCAGAAGAGAAGTCGGGAAAAGCCAGAGCAAAGACGCAGAGAAGCCGCCAGTCGCGACGAGCGGGTGAATAAAAGGCAATCACCCGGCTGAAGAAGAGAGGTTGGTTGATCGGTTGCTGTTGCGGGATGATTGAACGCGGAAGCAGCCGCGGAGGAATCAGACTTGTTCTCTCCATTGGTCTCTACTCTCTATGTTTTGTATTCTCTGTTCTTAGATCCATCTGTATCTGATTTATGAGTTATCAGAGAAAGAAGCTATGTAATCATGTACTCAGCTGAAGAATAATATAAAGAAGGATTGCTGTCTCTATGTTTTGAGTTATGGGTTATGATGTGTTTACACTGCTTTAAAATTTTTAAGTTGCGACTGTCTGTATAATTGATTGGTGATCTTGCATGAATATTCTGGTACATGTAATGGATTCTCTTTCTTTCTGTGGTTGCGGGTTTGTTCCTCGTCTGTGATTTCTTCCCCTTTCCCATGTGATCGCGGCACGCCTCGGGTGAGACGCTCTGTTCTTCCTGAGCAGGGTGAAAATGCCGGCGTGTTACTAGACTACTCCGGACCCTTGTTGGCCAAATGATCACTGACGGAGGGCTGTAAGGACCGACTCTAACAGAACCTACCACTGATTTCCCTTCCGGCCTTGGGACAATCTCCCATGCATTATTTCTGACAATCGAATCATACTCTTCCACCATGGCATCTACCCATGCAGGGTCGTCCACAGCTTCCTCGAAAGAGGATGGCTCCGTCACGATACACTTTCTCATCAGAGCCATGTATCCAGTAAATCGGTCAGGTGACTTTCTCTGTCTACGCTGTGATGTAGGTGCTCCTACATTTTGCGCTGCATCAAGATTCAGTCGCTTAGCTTCTGTAGTGCGCTTCCGCCCTCTGATGTTTGGCACTGCATGAGTGGTTTTTTCCACTCCATGAAACTCCTCTTGTGGTTGATCCACATACTGAGAATCATCTTTAGGAACAAGTAGCTCCTCATCTGCATGCAAGTGTAGCTCCCTCTCAAGTGACAACTTCATGGCTTTCTCCTCATGAAATTTGATATCCCGTCGCACAACAGTCTTCCGACTATCTGGAAAATACACACGATAGTTGTGGGGTGTTTCTGTGTACCCCACAAATATCCCAATCTCTGTGATCGGCTCCAGCTTCTTCCTGGCATCCTTCGTCACATGAATGTAAACAGGTGAGCCAAAAATCTTCAAATGAGAAATATCAGGCTTCTTACCAAAAAATGCATCTTCGGTTGTACTCATGCCAAGTACTCTATGAGGACAACGGTTTTGCACATAAACTGCAATGTTGCATGCTTCTACCCACAAGTGTAAGGGAAGGCCCTGATCATGCAACATCGCCCGTGCAGCACCCACGATCGTTTTGTTCTTTCTCTCTGTGACCCCATTCTGCTGTGGGTTATGAGGTGCTATGAGCTCTCTTCGAATTCCTTCTGCACTGCAAAAGTATTTGAATTCGCCAGAGATGAATTCATCACCATTATCGCTCCTTAGATCCTTCACCTGCTTCCCTGACTCTTTCTCAACCAGTGCCTTGAACTCACATAACTTTGAGTATGTCTCGCTCTTCTTCTGCATGAAGAAGATCCAACACTTACGAGAAAATTCATCAACAAATATCACATAATACTTGTGCTTTGATGTAGAAGCTACTGAGAAATCTCCACACACGTCTGTGTGAATTCTCTCAAGTATCGTCGTGGCGTGACTATCCTTCTCATGAAAAGTGGCTTTCACAAATTTTCCCAAAGTACATCCCTTGCACTGATCTGACTGCGCAAGTGTACCCTTGGGAAGCCTGGTAGAAATCTACTGCAAAATTTTCAAAGCGCCATGGTGAAGATGGCCCAATCTCATGTGCCACAATTCGCCCTCATCCCGGCTCACCACTCCTTCTGCTTTGCCTTCCATTGTTGCACAGCTATATACCTGCAATTGGTAAAGGTTCTTAACTCGAACCCCTATCCTCCAGGTTTCACCAGTTGCCTTATTGTGCAGGAAAGCCTTTCCCTCTCTAAAGACAACATCATATCCCTTGTCTTCCAACATCGCCACAGAGATAAGATTCTTTTTCAATCCTGGAACATACATGACATCCTTCAATATGAAAGGTTTACCAGACTCCCTCTCAAAGGAAATGGTCCCGATACCAGTCGCACTGTATCTACCATCATCGCCCATCTCGATGTGCACTCCAAGATCCTTCTCATCTAGATCACTAAAAAAATGTTTGTCTTCGGTCATATGGAAAGACACACCACTGTCAAGAAACCACACTAATCCCATCACACTTAAGACCAAGCATGCGATCAGTGAAAAATCCAGCTCAAACTGCGAGGCTAAGGCCTCTCCAGCTGCAGATCCAGCAGCCTGCTTATTTTTCTTCTTCTGTGGACAATTAGTGGTGTAATGTCCGTGTTGGTGACAGTGAAAGCACTTCACCTTGGAAAAGTCCTGCTTCTTGCCTTTCGCACCGGATTGAGAAGGATTTTTCTTTCCCTTCCCTTTCCTTTCTTTGGAAGCCAAAGCACAATTTTCTTAATCTTCATTATTCGATGAAGATCCATCCCTGGTACCCTGCCTTATCTCCTCCTGCACAAGATCCGACTAAAGTCGCTCCCATCCTGGTAGTTTCTCCTGACCATTGACAGAGTCCTCGTAGCTATGCCAACTCTTCGAATGCCCAAGGAGAGACAAGCACACCAATTACTGTTCATCTACAATAACCCCCACACTTCCCAGCTCATCCTTGCATTGGACAAACTTCATGAGGTACTTGGGTATACTTTCGCCCTTCTCCATTTTTATTTTTCTGAGCTTGTCTTTAAGCACCAACTTCCGTTGGTCACTTCTACTTTGGAACAAGTCTGTTAAAGCTTTCCACATCAAGAATGGAGAAGATTTACCATGAAGGCTAAACACTATGTGATCCTTCACACCTTCCAACAGAATCCTTCGACATTTTGTTGTCTTCTTTTTCCATGCGTCAAGTGTGGCTGCATCTCTAGAAGTAGGTTTTGGAATTTCTGCATCTATGAACTCCTTCAATCCATTATCATCCAGCAGTGCCTCCATCTTGTCCTTCCATGCAATATAATTTGAACTGCCCTCAATGGCATACTCCAATCGCAATCCGTTGAAAGAAATTTCAATGAATGCTCAACTTCGACACCAAGAAAACACTGCAGCAAATTCGAATTCCACCAGCACAAAACTTAACCGCTTCAATAATTGCAATATGCTCTGATCAATATCGCTCTGATACCATGTAGAAATTATATAACTAATGCGTTATATATCCAAGATTCTCCTGATCACACATTATTTTAACGTCATGCACAATACAAAATCTATTCCACCATTGATCATCACATGCGGAAATTAAATCAATTGCAATGCACACATGAAACCATAAAAATTCACAAACGTTAACACAAATGTTTAACGGGAAAGCCTGAAGCTAAAAACCCAAACTATCTATATATAATATATGTCATAGAGATCATGTAACAATCCTCATACAAAGGTGAACATGTCAAGCTCTCAGTACAATACAATCACTACACACTAATCAGGTCCGATCTAGAAAATCCATGTACCAATCTCTGCCACTTGCTAGCCTGCCTCTACTACAAAATCCCTGCTGAAGAATGGCTCTGAATGAAATCGAATCCACCTGGCTTGCACTGCGCAATCCTCATTGGCATCTCCATTGAGTGTTGGATGCAATCAATGCATCACTATAGTCACAACTGATAGTCACACTTGCTCTTTCACCTATCTCTCCACTGGTCTCCACTGAAACTGTCCATACACTGTAGTTAACTAATGTATTCTTCAGTTGATTAATGAGTTATTATTTAGTTAATTAATTAACTAATTAATTCACACCACTCTCACTAGTGTATCAATCAGTTAGACTAGATACAACTAGCTCAACTGAGTCTAACTGAGTTAAACTGAATACAACTCCACCAACTACCTCTATAACTCCACCAAACTCTGTCACATGAGTTCTAACTGAAGTCCTCATGCATTAGCTCTAGTAAACCCTCAGGAATAGCATAATTCCTTTTGTCGAGTGGCAGTACCCATACGTAATGTAAGCCGAAGTGCTCCAAAGGAATAAGATAATGTTTAGAGTCCAAATATTATTAAGAGCTAATAATATTCGACATATCTATTTTTAGACTAGCAATCTAAAAATAGATTCTGCCCAATATGTCTAAAAATAGAAGTCCATCTATTTTTCCAACTTGACCAACCATCCACAAATAGCATCCTACAACTCATAGAATATGATCGGCATGTCTAAAAATAGACTTTGCGCCAAAAATAGCCTGCAGTCCCACTTAGTGAAGGCGACTCTTTTCACTAAGCTCATAATCTTGTTGAATCTCAACACCTTGCTAGGAAAAAAAATTAGGATTTCTCACTTAGCTTTGCCTTCTTAACCCCTAACATCTTCCTGCTAATTTTTGGGTTTAGGTCCAGTCTTTCTCTCCCACTAAATTTTTCTTTTAATTTGACTACCTTTATCTCCAACATTTTTCTTCAAACAACTTCTACCCTTGACGTTTATCTCTAGTCATGTGTTTCTTTTGTGATCTGCTCAGTGAATTGTTCAACTGTGTGGAAAATGGAGGATTTTTTTTTTTTCCTACCCATTTCTTGGGCATAAATGATCACAACAATTTTCCTGAAGGTTATGGCTCTAATCTCACACATGATAGCCTTTAATATATTTTCAAGAATATTAATACACAATTTTTTTTTTCATTTTTGTTAATAAAAAATAAATGTTTACATTGTCTTAAAATATTACTGGTACCATTTGAATTTTAAGTCACATGTCCAATATGAAATTCATGACAAAATAACTTGGGGCATCACAGTGTATCTGGCCATATAATAATTCTGCTACAAAATTGAATCCATAAAAATGGTGCATCACATAGTCATGGGAGCGGTTTAGAGTCTAATCCCACAACTGGAAAAATATTCATTGGGTATGTGAAGGATCTAACAAATCTTGAAGGGATTCCAAGGTGTTGTTCAATCCTTTCCAACCTGTGATCTATCTTTTCCAACTTGCAATCATAGTGTTTCGTGTGGCCATGCATATGGTCCAGGGAGTGCATCAGGTCCCTTATAGACTCCTAGTTGTCCAATAGGGTGTGACATAAGACGAACTGCATCTCCAAGTATAGATCTATTGTCTGCAGATACTATAGCTCTGTTGCATGTATGTCCCATATCCAGGATCCATCCTTCCACTTTGCCAACACTTTAGAATATAATATGGAATTTCTTTGAGAGGAATATTCCCCTTTATATTGGGTCAATTAGTCCCACACATGCACAGGGGTATGGTACTTGTACCTAAATGCAAATCCTGCCAATATGTTCTATAAACACAAATTGCATTTGCGAGTTCACTCCTCATACTATGCAACCCATCTCCTCACTTGGCCTCTCTTCCTCGATATTATGAATTCAACTCCTAGGCATTTGAATAAAATATAATATATGTACTAATTAGGAAGAGCCTCTCTCCCTTAGGTCCACCTTGCTTGTGAGTGACCAAATATTTCTTGACACATGACCCTTAGATTGGCTAGCAAGGAAACTTGTCTAGAAGTATAAACACCAATTGAATCTAGTATCAACCTCCAAGCCCCACTAGATTCTAGGTCCCAATTAACCATATTTATAATTGACCATCATCCACACCAAAATGGCATCAGAACCCAGCCCAGAGTGATATAACAGAGCCACCACCCACCCCACACACCTATAGGAGAACACTGCCTTAATAGCATCCCAACCTGTGTCGATAGGTAAAGGTCACTACATCATCCAAAATCAGGGGCCTCCCACCATGATATATTCCACCTTCCACCTAGCCAACATACAAGCCAGACCCACCTCTCCCATAAAATGGATGGTGTAACCACACCAAACAAAACACACCAATTTTTAGAACTAATAGACACCCAAGAATCCTCAAAGAAGGAATGGTAGAAACTGATTCCAAAGCAAATACTTCTCAATATATAAATTTCAGTCCTATTGGCTGAGGGGTTCTGACCCAGGTTCGGAGTTAAGGTTAACCAACAAAACCCTCTTACTACTGGCCCTTTTGGTAGTGACCTACTTGCGCAAGTCACAGTCTCACCTGAAGCAGTATGGGGGGCTGTTGGAACTAGGTTTCCACACCCTGAGAGAGAATTAAAGGATGTGGGTGCCTTCAGATCTAAACAACTGTGATCTAACCTTCGTAACAATGACCCTAACCAGAAACCCTAACAAGATAGGTTTAGGACAATTTACACAAGTTATCTTGCGCGCGCACTGATACAGATCCAAGATCCCTTTCAATAGTCCTTAATACATAACAAGTATGTTAAACAACAATAGATCCATTGATCCAGGTGGATATTTGTGGTCACCTACCTATTCCACTTTGGGCCCCACCATTGTCTCTTTCAGTTTTTCAGTTTCGGCACAACTTACTATTTTTAGTAATTTTTCGGGTCCTGAACTTCCAGAGCCGTTTTGAGGCCCTAAACAACGTTGTTTGGGAAAACCGGGAGCAACATAGGTCCACGTTTCTCACTCAAAATTTTTATTCCTTGGATAGATATTTATAACAAGGTATGGTACGCGTCAAACAGAGATTGTATGCCAAAGTTACGTCCCCAAGAAGTTGAAACACCAATTTACCCAGATAGGGCCCATAATTTTGGCGCTTCATCTCCTATGGTTAGGGTTTTGGCTATTTAGTATTTCTCATTGTTTCTAAATAATAAATAGGCCCTCGAGCCTCATTTTAACTCAGTTCAAAGGCCTGTAGTTGCCACATGTCTTCTCAGAGATAGCTACCAGCGCCCTAGCTAGTTTTATTTCCATTCTCTCTGTAAGCAAATTTCAGTTCTTAGATATTAATAAAATGAAGTGTTATTTCCACTGAATATTTGTATTTAAGGTTATATTTTTATTCTATTGCGTTCCTGCATAAATCCGGATCAGTGGTATCAGAGCAGTCTGCTTTTTCTCGATCCTTCTTTGCATGTCCCAAGATTGGGGTATAAGGAGTTAGGGCTCACTCTGGTGGAACCTTTGCAAGATTAGCCTCGCAAACCCAGACGAACACCCATGGGGGATGAAAGGAAATATGAGGGAGCAGGAGATCCTATCAAAATATTGCTTGAGGAGGCCCTCAAAAAACAAAGGAACGCGATGATGGATAACTTTTCCCAGATCCTTCAACGACTGCCCACCGACGATGCATCTGCATCTAGTAGCCACTCTGGAGGTGCAACTCCTTTTAAGGTACAAGTAAATTTTGACATTCCCATATTTGAGGGTCAAATAGATGCAGATGCCATAGATAGATGGTTGAATCTATTAGAAGGATATTTCTCGATTCATGACTTTTCCGACAGGGAGAAGATTATTTTTTCACTCCTCAAAGCTGTCCCCCATGTCAAGGACTGGTGGGAAACCCACTGTGAGAAAAAGGACAAGACAGAACCCTGTTTGTTCTCAGCCATACCCACTTGGAATTCTTTCTGAGATGCCATCAAGGAACTATACTATCTCATGGGGAGCTATGAGAACAAGTACATACAATGGACCACGCTGTGACAACAAAGGGATCAAGATGTGCATGAGCTGACGAATCTGTTCCATACCCTGCGCACAAAGGTGGGTATCAAAGATTTAGAGAAACATCTGGTGCTAAAGTATCATAGTTGTCTGCACAGATACATTCAGGAGGAAATGGAGTTCCTCGACATCTCCTCGCTTGGTAAGACATACCGGTATGTTTCCAAGATTGAGCAAAAATTCAAACAGAAGAAGCGAGACTTTGGATCTGCGAATCAAAAGCAAGGGAAAGGTGCTCCCAAACCGCAGAACAAAGGATAGAGCCAAGACATGGAGACTGAAGACAACCTGTATAAGCCATAAGCAAAGAACAACACCGCAAAGCCAAAGAAGGACACGAGAAAGTGGTGTGAGTTCCATAAGAGCTCCACTCACAACACAAGTGAGTGTCAGGCCAAGCAGTCGCTGGTGGCTGAGATGAGGGCTTCTGAGTCAGATGCATGCTCCGACTATGAGTCAGAACTTGACAAGGGGAATGACAAAGGGAAACAAATTATTGATGCGAAGCCCAACGCCACTATTGCCACTACGAAGATCCATAAGGAGGAACCAGAAGATCCAGAGGAGGAGGAATGTCTCTTCCACTCCCAGATGTGGGTAAAGGGCTCTCCGGTACAGTTCATTGTCGAAAATGGGAGCCAAAAGAACCTCATTTCAGTAGATGTTGTGAAGCGGTTGGGCTTGCCGACCATAGCTCACCCACATCCATACACCATCGGGTGGCTTCACCAAGGACGAGATCTCTGCGTTAGCCAGCAGTGCCGCCTTCCCTATAGCATCAAGCCCTTCAAGGATGAAGTATTATGTGAAGTTTCTCCTATTGATGTTTCTGATGTATTATTAGGACAACCATACTTATGGAAGCGTCATGCTGTGTATGAGTCTCGGCATTGCGCTGTTATTTTTACTTTGGGAAATAAGTTGTACAGGATACCAAAGGTACCCCCTCATGCCGCTATCTCTTTGGTTATTGAAAACAATGCAGTAAGTTCATTTCCCAAACAAGGAAATTCGTTTTCCTGATGATCCGCCCCCAAGGAAAGAATAATACTATGGCCATGACCTCCAGACAGGGCTCCTTTGCATGACAACAACAAATGGATAAGGTTGTGGAGGAGTACGAGGACATCTTCACCTCACCCACAAGGGTTCCTCTGCACTGTCAGGTCAAGCACCCGATTGATCTAACCCTAGGTGCGCCGCTACCCAATGGACTGATCTATCAGCACGTTGTTCTGGAGAACGATGAAATCAAAAGGCAGATTTAGGAGCTGCTGCAAAAAGGTCACATTCGACCAAGTTCATTGCCATGTGGCAGCCCAATCGTGTTGGTACAGAAAAAGGATGGGACGTGGAGACTCTGTATTGACTATCGGGCGCTGAACAAGATCACTGTCCGGAATAGGTACCCGATCCCACGGATTGATGACCTTCTAGACCAACTCAAAGGTGCAAAATATTTCAGCAAGATCGACTTGAAGTCTGGGTATCACCAGGTACCAATTGAACCCTCCAATGTGTGGAAGATTGCCTTCAAAGCCAAGGAAGGCCTTTTCAAATGGCCGGTCATGCCTTTCGGGTTGACGAATGCTCTCGCAACCTTCATGAGGTTGATGGATGACATCTTGTGGCCATTCACCAACTCATTTGTAGTGGTGTACTTGGATGACATTCTGATTACTTGGGAAGAGCACCTTCACCACATCCAACAAGTCCTCCAAACACTGCGGAAACACAAGTTGTGTGCCAATTTGGAGAAGTGCACTTTTGGCATGACGCAGGTTCAATATCTAGGATACATTATTGATGAAAGGGGGGTGCATGTGGATCCAACCAAGATCCAAGTAATTTGGGATTGGCCAGCCCCAACCACTATAATAGAGCTTCGCAGCTTTTTGGGTCTTGCTAATTTCTACCGTAGGTTTGTGTTGGGATTCTATCATATCACTTGGCCCTTGAGTCAAGTCACCAAGGGAGGAGCGAGAGAAAAATTCTTTTGGTCGGAACCTCAAAAGAAGGCGTTCACAAAATTAAAAAATCCCCTCTGTTTTTCCCCAGTGCTCACATTACCAGACTTGTAACAACCATTTGATATCAAGACAGATGCCTCAGACTATGCTATTGGGGTAGTTCCTACTCAACAGGGACATCCAGTGGCATATCACAGTGAGACATTGTCTGACACAGTTCGCAAGTATCCCACTTATGACGAAGAAATGTATTCCATTGTGCAAGCTTGTCGACAATGGAAGCATTACATTTTGGGGAAGGAAACAATCATCCACACAGATCACTGGCCCCTGCAGTTCATACAGACATAAGGGAAGTTGCAGAATGATCGCCATCAGAAGTGGTCCACATACCTGCAACAGTTTCATTTGAACATCAAGTAAAAGAAGGGTAGCACCAATAATGTTGCAGACTGCCTCAGCCGACCACTGATCGTGGTGCTCACCACCATTCTCAACTCTTGTGGGCACGAGACTTCTGATTGGCCGCTTCTCTACGAGAGCGACCCAGAATTCGGCCACACTTACAAGGCACTCTTGAGGGGTACACAAGTTCCAAATTTTCACCTCCAAGATGCACTTTTATGTCACCGGGACACCTTTGTGTTCCTTCAAGCGAGCGTGCCAAGATGATATGGGAAGCACACTATAGTCAAGTCGCTAGGCATTTCGAGGTCGAGAAAACAGTAGCAGTACTGCAGAATTATTTCTATTGGCCGAAACACATCAGATCCTACACTGCTTGTGCCATTGCCAAACCAACCATTAAGAAGTAAGGCCTATATACTCCGCTACCTACCCCTAGTTGACCTTGGGAATCCATCTCCATGGATTACATGTCGGGCCTGCCTTCTACTAAGCATGGAAATGACTGTGTTTTCGTGGTCGTCAACAGATTCTCGAAGATGACCATTATGGTGGCCTGCAAGAAGAATATCGCAGCAGAAGCCACTGCTAAAATATTCTTTGAACGAGTGTGGGTGCACTTTGGGATCCCACAGTCTATCATATCATATTTGGATAGCAGGTTCCTCAAAACATTTTGGTCCAGCTTCTGGTCAATGATGGACACCAAGCTCACCAAGTCCATAGCTTTCCATCCCCAAACAGATGGCCATACAGAGGTCGTCAAAATAATAATTGTACACATTCTACTCATGTACAATTCAAAGCACCCACGCATATGGGACGAGAGCCTCCCATATGTACAACATAGTTATAACCGGGCTCTCCACATTTCAATCGGCCATAGCCCCTTTCAGGTGGGATTGGGATTCCAGCCACTATGTCCCTTTGACGTAGCCATGCCATTTACGGCTACTCAGGCTGATTTGGCTCATTTCCAATCTAAAGTTGACAAAGAAAATAGCTTCGTCGAGCGCATTCAACACATCCGCCAATAGGTTCATGACATATTGGACCGAGCCAATGCTAAGTATAAGAAATGCCATGATCAACATCGGGTGCCACACAACTTCCAGGTGGGTGACAAAGTATGGCTACATTTGCAGAAGGAGTGCCTCACTGGACCCCACTGCAAGCTTCTCTTGCTCCGATACGGGCCGTACACCATCACCAAGGTTGTAGAGAACAATGCCTTCGAGCTCAGTATTCCACCATTCCTTGGTCTGCACCCAGTATTCAATGTGGACCGCCTTCGTCCTTACTTCCCACCTCTATTGGACACCTTTGACATTGCAGAACAACTCACAGCAACAAAGTTAAACCCAGACTGCATGGAACATGCCACCACAGATTGTATCATGGACATGCAAATCAAGAACACTCGCCAATAGAAGATCCAATTTTATCGGGTTGTCAAAGCTAGCCAACTCCTGCACCAAGGAAAGTGGTTCACTAGGGACCAAGTTCAGAAGAAATTTCCTCATCTCATGGAGGAACTTAACGCAATGGGGACCATTGCTTCCTAAGGGGGGAGGAATGATCCAGTTAGATATTGGTGGTCACCTACCTATTCCACTTGGGGCCTCACCATTGTCTCTTTCAGTTTTTCAATTGTTGAAAATGCAACAAGATGATGGAGCTTAGTGAAATGAAGTCGCCTTCACTAAGTGGGCCCACAGGCAAATTTTGGCGCAAAGTCTCTTTTTAGACTATGTCTATTTTTAGACATATGGAGCATGGTCCAGGGGTTGCAGTATGTTATTCTTGGAGTATTGGTCATGTTGGTAAAAATAGATGGACCTATATTTTTGGACCTATAGGTCGAAGTCTATTTTTAGACTGCCTATCCTAAAAATAGGGAAGTCAAATATTATTTACCCTTAATAATATTTGGACTCTAAACTTCAATTTACTCTCTTGGAGCACTTCAGTTCGAGCTACAGAAGTGGCTCATGCATCTGACAGAGGAATTATGCTATTCCTATGGGTTTGGTGAGCTCATGCATGGTTGACTTCAGTTAGGACTTCAGTGGCAGAAGTTTGGTGGAGTTGATGAGACAGTTGGTGGAGTTGTGTTCGGTTTAACTTAGTTGAACTAGTTGAGATTAATTTAACTAGCTAATCAACTAGTAATGAGTGGAGTGAATTAAATATTATTTAATTCATTAATTAGTAACTAATTATTCAACTCAAGAACACATCAGTTCACTACAGTGCATGGACAGTTCAGTGGAGACCAGTGAAAGAGGTAGATGAAAGGGTGGAGTTAGCTATCAGTGGCGACATCAGTTGTGCATGAGATTTGCACCACACTTGGAGGAATTTCCCATGATGATTGCGCTGTCAAGCCAAGGAGATTCGAACCTTGGATCTATATTTAGACAGGCCATGATTGCGCAATAGAGGCAAGGCAATTAGTGGTGAGTTTTGAACCAGTAACCTGTTCAAAACCAAGCTAGTTTGTGTGTAACTTTATGAGAAAGTACTGAGTACTTGTGAGGAGTATTGTACCGAGTTTGTTACATGATTTCTCCATTATAATATACACAATAGCTGCGGGGTTTTCAGCTATAAGCTTTCCCCATACATACTGTGTTAATGTGTATGATGAATTGATGTGCTATCGCTTGTTTTATTTCCGCATGTGTGATGATTTGAGTGGAAGAGATTATGTGTTGCATATGAATTCGAATTGATATGTGATTAGGATAGTCTCGGTGGATAATTAATCATTATTAAGCAAATTTCTACATCAATTTCGACATAAATTACTATTTTTAGTAGTTTTTTGGGTCCTGAACTTCTAGAGCCGTTTTGAGGCTCTAAATGATGTTTTTTGGGAAAAACAGGAGCAACATGTGTCCATGTTACATGTTTCTCACTCAAAATTTTTATTCCTCAGATAGATATTTCTAACGAGGTATGATACACGTCAAACGGAGATAGTATGCCAAAGTTATGTCCCCGGGAAGTTGAAACACCAATTTACCCAAATGGGGCCCATAGTTTTGGCGCTTCATCTCCTAGGGTTAGGGTTTTGGCTATTTAGGATTCCCCATTATTTCTAAATAATAAATAGGCCCTCGAGCCTCATTGTAACTCAGTTTAGAGGCCTGTAGCCGCCACATCTCTTCTCAGAGATAGCTACTAGCGCCCTAACTAGTTTTATTTCCATTATGTCTGTAAGCAAATTTCAATTCTTTGATATTAACGAAATGAAGTGTTATTTCCGCTGCATCTTTGCCTTGAAGCTCATAATATCAAAACATAGTTCAAACTTACTACTTCCTATCCTCTATAGACTCAATCTAGACTCTTATTTATAGCTTTAGCCTGTGCTCATCTAAGGTCCGCAAACTATGTTTTGCGGCCCTTAGTTCTACCCTTTGGCCCATTACAACTCATGAGGGGCTTTGACCCACCCTAAAGACCCTTGACCTATGCTTCGCTTAGCGCGCACGACTAAAATTACAAAATATTACAAAAAATACCATATTTTTACCCCAAAATTTGGTCTTAGGGGACCCTACTCCAACAAGGCCAATTTTTTTCAACAACTACACCCTACTCCCGTTCTAACTTGATAAAGGAGAAATAACATGATCGAAATTGCCATCTTCCCCCAAAGAACTATCAAAGGAGAGTATCCATCGAAAGTACTATATAAAGAGTGAATATCAAGCAGACATAATAGAAATATTCTAAACACCATAATGGAAGTTACCTGGATAATATGAGAAGGAATTTTTCCTCAATTGCCAGAGTCACCCATACTAGTGCTAAGTTAGGCTTCTGTTTCCTCGATTGAAGTCTAGCCAGTTCACGTTCCAAGTAAGATCTAGGGTCGCTAGCAACATCTATATACTCATTGAGAGTATAAACTATCAAAATTCAACCTCCTTGCTAGTAGCATACACCTTTTCTCCTTCATGAAGTAGTTGTAAGTAAGGAATGCCACTGCACTCTACTAATTTCCTCAATTTCATTCTTCCCCTCTTCCATTTAAATTCCTTTCTCCATCCTTAGATGGGTCTTCACTGTAATTTATCTCCAATAATTTGTGGGTTACAAACTCCCCCTTCTACGCTTACTCTGACATGCTCAACATCAATAACATCCTTCTCACACACGCATAGCCACCCTCCTCCTTAAGATGACGTCCCCTCATCTGGTGTAGAACTCGTGAGTTTAAACCTAATTGCATGCTTATGAAAATTTCTAGGGAAATGTTTCCACATCCCCTTCTTATTGGTTAGGTAGGGTGGTGGAAACTCCCCCTCCCGCCCCTTTCACTGCTAATCACCCCATCTGAGGAATTAAATTCAAAATTTAAATAAAATAAATTTATACTAATACTATAAAATATAAAAATATTTTTATGAAAAAAAAAATTTACTATTATATAATATCTTTCAATTAAATTCCCCCCAAGGAGGGCGTGAGGAGTCGATGTTCCCCTTGCCTTGATATGATGCTAGCTCACATGAAAGGGAGTTGCGGATCCAACTATACTTGATGCATTGCATGTGCTCCTGTCACTTGAGTTAATCATGACACGAAGCCAACACGATTTTAAACAACACTTATTGTAGGTGGCATAGGGAGGTACAAGAGGACTCAACATGAGAATTCTATCAGATTGAAAGATCTAGAGGAAAAAAATGACACTATAGATCACAAGCTGGCCATTCTAGCTAGGGGATCAACCAACATCTCTTCCTTGGATGAGGGGAGTGACCAATGAGCGTGTATTCCTTGGATATTTTGCTCAATAGTTGTTGTGACTCATTGGTTTTTTTCTTTCAACACTAGTGGTCTTTTTTGTCTTCTTGTGTTGATGTATGTCAAGATTTGAGACAACCAATCCGTTTTAATAAGTTTCTATTTACAATATGCTATAGTTGGACGAGGTCTTAGCAACTTCAAGACTTTGAAATTATGTTAATGGTCTGGGTTCCCTTTGGCTAGACCAGTGGAAAACATTTTTTGGTCTATGTAATCTTCATTTGATGTAATGCAAAGTCCCTAACTTGAAAAGTGTTAGACATTGGGTTCAATGCTCCCCTTGTGTTTCGTGACATGAACTAAACGCCTCTCATGGATCCTAACTCTGGCGATTGTAGTGGAGACTAACGCTTGCGGGTTTTGGTATAACGACAATTGTGTTTCCAACAATTGGAATCAGAGCAACAGGTCTCGAGTTCGAAACTCACTCGGCTCGCATTGGGGGGGAGATTGTTGGACACTGGGTTCAACGCTCCCCGTGTGTTTCGCGACATGGACTAACCGCCTCTCGTGGATCCTAACTCTGGCGATTGTAGCGGAGACTAACGCCTGCGGGTTTTGGTCTAACGACAATCGTGATTCCAACAAAAAAGAAATAAAATCTTCAAATTAAATTCCTATTATCACATTGTTTAAAAAACTAGTAAAATTTGTAGCTCTTGACAAAATTTTGAGTACTTGATTTAATATAATATATAATTAGCAAAACCACATTAGTAACGTGGTTGATGTATGAGCCATTTCTCCCTTTTAAAATTAATGGCTCTAGCACAACCATTCATTTTATAAACCTATGTATTCACACGATGCCATTTGTTATTTGATAATTTGCATGATAATTTCATAATTATATTAGGTAAATGTGAAAAGATGAACATGTATTCACATGATGCTATTTGTTATCTGATAAATTGCATGCTAGTTTCATAATTGTGTTAAATAAATGTGAAAATGTAAACATAAAGAATAGTGAAAAAAAATATGCTTAACAACCTGATGATGAACGCATCGGTTCTAAAATCTTTCTTATGATTTCCCAGAAGATTTATTTTAATATGATACAAATCACAAAAATTTACTATCTTTAATTTATAATTATACAATAATTTTTAGATTAAAAAAACATAATAATTTGCTAAGGCTTAGTAAAGGAAGCATAAGGACAAAATGGTATGTTAGTTGAAGAACTTAATTTAACGTCAATGCATAACATTTTCATCATGCTGTAATGAATTATATAAAGAAAGGAAAAAAACCTGCATGTGCAAACATGGATCGCGTGGCCTAATGGATAAGGCGCTCGCCTCCGGAGCGGGAGATTGTGGGTTCGAGTCCCACCGTGATCGTGTAATTTGTTTGTTTGTGAAACCTTTGCTTTTGGAAAATTTGTTGGTGATAAGCACGAACTAAATTAAAAAACGACATTGTAAATATGAAAGTTATTAATAATATAATATGTAGTTTTAATCTTTTAGTTAATTTTTTTTTATCATAAGTTTTGTTTAAAATTGTTGGACATTTATATTCGACATTATTAATAGTATAATGTGTAGTTTAAATATGAAAGTTTTAATTTTTATGGTCTTTTAGTTTTAATTTTTGATAGTATAACGTGTAGTTTAAATCTTTTAGTTTAAATTTTTTTTTTTCATAAGTTTTGTTTAAAATTTTTGGACATTTATATTTATAATTGTAGATTTTAGTTTTTAAGTTTGTAAAGTGCTTTAGAGTTTTTTCATATTGTTGAGTAAATCAAATAAAAATGTAATTTGAATAATATAAAATTATAAGTTTTGAATAAATAAGATAAAAATGTAATTTGAATAATATAAAATTGTAATTGTAATTTTATTGGGAGTTATATTGCTTAATTTTAATGATATTTTTTCAAAAAATTATAAAGAAGACAAAATATATAGATGTGTCTTTATTGTAATTTTAATAAAATTTATTTTCTCTTTATTTTTATTATTTTAATTTCAAAACATGCTAGGCATGTGTTGATGTTTGAGTTTAACTTCACTTCAATGATATGAGTTGTTGGTTCGACCTCTAAACCCTAATATTGGATTATATCAATATGAACGCTTTATAATGAAAGGGATGAGGAATAATTATATTTCTTTTAAGATTTTTCATAATGGAAAATTATAGCCTAATCCTTATGAGGTCAATTTTAGAACTTGATCTTGGTTCATTGATTTAGAGCCATGAACTTTCAAAACCCATTTTGTGCATTAAACAAGCCTTTTAGAGGTCAAAACTTTGCAACTAAAGTCCCTAGCCACTTGTAGCTATTCTATTCATTTAGAAATTTTCAATGGTCCAACGAACACCTCAATTAGAGTTTTTATGTGTGAGTTATGCTTCTAGAAAGTTTACATGTGCTTTGACCATTGTTGTGCCAAGCGCATGTCACGTCAACACTCATTATTCACACATGTGGAGTTAGTCGTGTGTGGGTTTTCAGAGGATTTTAGAGAGTCCAAAACCCTAGGACTAATTAGGAGTTGGGGCATACAAAAACCCTAATTATAACCCTAGACAACCATCAAGACATGTTAAAAACTATGTTTCAAGCCAAGAAACAAGTTTTCTTCCTAATGCATTGATTTATTGTTTCATCCTTGAGTAGGGTGGAATAGTGGGACATCATAATAGAGAAGAGGAAGAAGTTAATCCTGCAGTGGCCTACCATGATTTGTCTATTATATGGTGAGCCAATATTTCTTTGTATCTTACTGCATTATAAGTATGGGAAAAAAGAGCAAGGCATAATCATCATTCTTCTTAGGTATTCTTGTATTGGGTCTCCTATGGTATATGTTTTTTTCACTGTTTAGATGCATGCTCATTTTACAATTGCAAATTTCTCTTAATCTTCTTATTTAGTTTTCTTAACAAACATGGTATGTGGATAATATTATGTATTAGTCATAAGCACATCACCTTATTAACCAATTTCTTATCATGTTCACTCATAAAGGGGATTTTAAAATTGTCAAAATATAGAGTCAATATATTATAGGTATTGAGGTGGGGTTGGGGATGTGGGCTATGGGGTTTAACTTTTGGAGGGGAAAAAATGGGCATATAGTAAAAATACATTTTTTTTTGGAATGATGTATTCAAAGGAGGATTCCACAAAAGGATTTGGGAAGTATCTATCAATATTTAGTACAATTAGATGTATTCATTAATATCCCATGAATGCACATGTTATGTAACGAAATCACCGAGTGGATAACCCTTGATCATAAGTAATCATTGCATAATAAGATATAACCTCATTGTTTTTGTAATAACATGTTAATATATGCTATGATGGACTATTATTTCGACTATCCATGGTAGTTTAAAGATCATGCTGTTATTAACATAGTTTTTTTATGGAATATTATAGGATCCTGATAAGGACATAAAGAAAGTAGTCTCAAATATTAGCAATGGTGGATGAGTACAATAATATCCGAATGTAAGATTCAAAGGGAATATTTTCAAGATTAGAAGTGCAAGTTTTTGATATCTCAAAAAATATGGTGATAATAATGGAAACTTTAGAGAGAAAGTTCAAACCCGTCAGGGAGATTATTTATTCTAAAGAGGATATTATTTATAACGGGAAACCTAAAAATAAATAAGATATAGAGAAATAATGAGAGAAAACAAAATTAGTGTCTAACATGACATCTTCTCTACATTCGTTCAAAGTGTAAGAAAAAGTGGATATCAAGCACTATCAAGGTGAGATCAAATTGATGAACTTCAATCAATGGTTGCAACAACTTACTTTTGCATAAAATCAGATAAAAATGCAATTTGAATAATATACAATTGTAATTGTAATTTTATTGAGAGTTATATTGCTTAATTTTAATGATATTTTCTCAAAAAATTATAAAGAAGACAAAATATATAGATGTGTTTTTATTGTAATTTTAATAAAATTTATTTTCCTTTTATTTTTATTATTTTAATTTCAAAACATGCTAGGCATGTGTTGATGTTTGAGTTTAACTTCACTTCAATGATGTGGGTTGTTGGTTCAACCTCTAAACCCTAATATTGGATTATATCAATATTAATGCTTTAGAATGAAAGGGATGAGGAATAACTACATTTCTTTTAAGATTTTTTATAATGGAAAATTATAGCCTAATCCTTATGAGGTCAATTTTAGAAGTTGATCTTTCTTCATTGATTTAGAGTCGTGAACTTCCAAAACCTATTTTGTGCGTTAAACAAGCCTTTTAGAGGTCAAAACTTTGCAACTAAAGTCCCTAGCCACTTGTAGCTATTCTATTCATTTAGAACTTTTCAATGGTCCACCGAACACCTCAATAAGAGTTTGTATTTGTGAGTTATGCTTCTAGAAAGTTTACATGTGCTTTGACCATTGTTGTGCCAAGGGCATGTCACATCAAATCTCATTATTCACACATGTGGAGATAGTCGTGTGTGGGTTTTCAGAGGATTTTAGAGAGTCCAAAACCCTAGGACTGATTAAGAGTTGGGGCATGAAAAAACCCTAATTATAACCCTAGAAAATCATCAAGGTATGTTAAAAACTATGTTACAAGCGAAGAAACATGTTTTCTTCCTAATGCATTGATTTATTATTTCATCCTTGAGTAGGGTGGAATAGTAGGATAAAATAATCGAGAAGAGGAAGAAGTTAATCCTGTAGTGGCCTATCATGTTTTGTCTATTATATGGTGAGCCAATCTTTCTTTGCATCTTACTGCATTATAAATATGGGAAAAAAATAGCAAGGCATAATCATCATTCTTCTTAAAATTTTCTTGTATTGGGTTTCCTATGGTATATATTTTTTTCATTATTTAGATGGCATGCTCATTTTACAATTGCAAATTTCTCTTAATATTCTGATTTAGTTTTCTTAGCAAACATGGTACGTGGATAATATTATGTATTAATCATAAGCACATGGGATTCACCTTATTAACCAATTTCTTATCATGTTCACTCATAAAGGGGATTTTAAAATTGTCAAAATATAGAGTCAATATATTATAGGTATTGAGGTGGGGTTTGGGATGTGGGCTATGGGGTTTTTATAACTTTTGGAGGGGAAAAAATGGGCACATAGTAAAAATACATTTTTTTTGGAATGATGTATTCAAAGGAGGATTCCACAAAAGGATTTGGGAAGTATCTATCAATATTTAGTACAATTAGACGTATTCATTAATATCCCATAAATGCACATGTTATGTAACCAAATAAGCGAGTGGATAACCCATGATCATAATTAATCATTGCATAATAAAATACAACCTCATTATTTTTGTAATAGCATGTTAAGATATGCTATGATGGACTATTATTTCGACTATCCATGGTAGTTTAAGGATCATTATGGTATCAACATAGTTGTTTTATGGAATATTATAGGATCTTGATAAGGACATAAAGAAAGTAGTCTTTAATATTAGCAATGGTGGATGGGTACAATAACATCCCAAAGTAAGATTCAAAGGGAAGATTTTCAAGATTAGAAGTCCAAGTTTTTGATATCTCAAAAAATATGGTGATAATAATGGAAACTTTAGAGAGAAATTTCAAAGCCATTGGGGAGGTTATCTATTCTAAAGAGGATATTATTTATAACAGGAAACCTAAAGATAAATAAGATATAGAAAAATAATGAGAGAAAACAAAATTAGTGTCTAACATAACATCTTCTCTACATTCATTCAAAGTGTAAGAAAAAGTGGATATCGAGCCCTATCAAGGTGAGATCAAAATGATGAACTTCAATCAATTCTTGCAACAACTTACTTTTGGATACATAATGTAGGAGAAGTGTAGAAAATATAATTTTCCCATTAAAATATTGAACGTCATGACCAAACTTGGTGTGAAATCTGTACCTAAATTGGAGTTCTATAGGAGCCCCCATATGGGGTGAAGTGGGATGTAATAAATGGGGGTCAATAGGTTGGCCTTCGAACCCAAAAATAACTAGAAGGGACGTGCCAAGTCACCCCCCCAAGTATAATTAAGGCCACTTCCCTTGTAATATTTTCCATGATCAATGATAATGTGATTTAGCCATTATTGAGTTGCACCAACTCTTATTGTGTGATTGAATATACGGATGCTTTGATCCTGCATACGGTAATGATGCAAAAATATTTTTTATCGCTCTCAACATTTCAATTTCACTGAAGTGTTGAGAGTCTAATTTCATAGTGCACTTAGTGGGACTCCTATGTAGCCATGCAACCTTTGTTGTTATTTTCATCCTTACCTCTACTCAAGTTGGCTCACTATCCATTTCCCTTTGCTCTCCATGTTCATTGGTTGGATCTCTTCTCTCAACGACTGAGTTTATTTATTGCATCTCCTTTAGAAGCAAACTCTCACCTTTGGCTTCCGCCCTCGCATCATGGTGGACTTGAATATTTTTGTGTATTGTTGCTTTAAAGCAACAAATATGCCACACTAGCACACACACTATTGTAGGGGGGTTACTAATTATGAGAATCAAGGAGGGGCACAAGCTTTCTATCATGTATAATCTCTGCCCAACATTATCATCAATAGACATTGCAAGTCATTTAAGAAAAACTCATTGAAGCAGAACAAGATATAATAGGTGAATGAGGTTCTTTGTGAGACATGGATATTATTATTGAGGCCCGTCACCTGGATGCTTGAAATAGGTCAAAACAAGGACAAGTATAACCAATATATGTAAACAATTGATTTATACTGGCATATGAAGACTCTATTAGGAAGAGGTCTGCTAGAAAGGAACACGGATAATGAGGAGATTCTAATAATGTTGGATGAATTCCAAATATACATGAATAACTTGAATCATCAAATGTAGAGAATTGATGACTGTTTGGGCCTCCCCTTAGACCCAATTATTTCCCATTAGCATGGCAAGCAACCAATTCAGGTGGAGCCCTCAAACTCATTCTAATCCACCTATTCTATTACTACTACTTCACTTTATTTTCCTAGTTTTATGTTTATTAGTATGTTATATTCAACTAGCTAGATAAAATACATATATGGGTCAAAAATTTTGTAATTTTTGGCTTCCATTTTGATTACAAACTTGGAAAGTTAAGAGTTTGAGGCTTTGCCATTAGTCTAGTTTCCCAAGTGGTAGACCAAGGAAAACTGTAACTATGAAGCCTATATTTTTCTGAAAGATAAATATAATCTTAACTTCACAAGAAAAAAATATAATGTAGGATAAGTGTAGAAAATATCATTTTCGTATTAAAATATTGAAGGTCATGAACACATTTGGTGTGAAATATATACATAGACACTAGGTTGTAGGTTTATACGCTAATACCAAAGTGGGAGGTATATAAAACTCTTATCAAGTCCTAGTTTCAACCTATTGGGTATGAAGAGGAGTGGAGAATTCTTGGGCATTAAAATTGGGAAGAATAATGAAAAAGTATGAAATAGTACACTATTGAGTAAAATAGAAAAAAATTAATTTAAGTGGGAATATATCGAAGAACTTATATGTAGTCCTGAAGTATTTGGATAGTGTACATAGTCATTCAAGAAGACAAGTAAATTCCTTTAAACCTAACACCATGGATGGAACATGTGTGAATGAAAAATATCAAGAGATGGATAAAGGTTATGGACAATCAAGTGGTTCTAGGAAAATGATTTAATGGGATTCTTCCAAGGAGGGAAGGAAGAAGTGAAATGGGAAGGGAATAAATATTAATGCCACTTCACATCAATGCAAGCATCCAAACAACCATTATAACGATTGTAACATTGTTGTTTATACCAAAATTTGATGTAGTCCTCAAGTATTTGGATAATTTACATAGCCTTTCAAGGAGGCAAGTAATTCCCTTTAAATCTAACATCATTGATGAAACATATGTGAAGAACAATATCAAGAGATGGACAATCAAGTGGTTCTAGGAAAATGAATTAATGGGACACTTCCAAGGAGGGGAGGAAGAAGTGAAATGGAAAGGGAAGAAATATTGATGCCACTTCACATTAATGCCATAATCCAAACAATCATTATAACCACTATAACATTGTTGTTTATACTAAACTTAGGTGTAGTCCTCAAATATTTTGATATTTTACATAGCCATTCAAGGAGACATGTAATTGCATTTAATTATAAGACCATTGATGAGACATGTGTGAAAGAAAAATATCAAGAGATGGAAAAAGGGTATGGACAATCAAGTGGTTCTAGGAAAATGAAATAATGGGACACTTCCAAGGAAGGAAGGAAGACTTGAAATGGAAAGGGGAGAAATATTTATGCCAATTCACATCAATGTAAATGTCCAAATAACCATTATAACCACTATAACATTGTTGTTTATACTGAACTTATATGTAGTCATCGAGTATATGGATAGTTCACATAGTCGTTTAAGGAGACAAGTAATGCCCTTTAAATATAATACCATTGATGAAACATGTGTGAAATAAAAATATCAAGAGATGGAAAAAGGGTATGGACAATCAAGTGGTTCTAGGAAAATGAAATAATGGGACACTTCCAAGGAAGGAAGGAAGACTTGAAATGGAAAGGGGAGAAATATTTATGCCAATTCACATCAATGTAAATGTCCAAATAACCATTATAACCACTATAACACTATTGTTTATACTGAACTTATATGTAGTCATCGAGTATATGGATAGTTCACATAGTCGTTTAAGGAGACAAGTAATGCCCTTTAAATATAATACCATTGATGAAACATGTGTGAAATAAAAATATCAAGAGATGGAAAAAGGGTATGGAAAATCAAGTGGTTTTAGGAAAATGAATTAATGGGACACTTCCAAGGAGGGAAGGAAAATGTGAAATGGAAAAGGAAGAAATATTGATGCCAGCTCACATGAATGCAAGGATCCAAAAAACCTTTATCATGAATGTAAAATTGTTGTTTATAATGTATACAGATGTTGAAAGCTACACCCTAGGTTGAATCCAAAGAACTACAAGAAGGATTGAAAGAAGGATAACATGTTAAACATGTATTTAGTTAACTAATCAAAGAGAAACTTAGATATAGAAGAGGATATTGTGTACCCTATAGGGTAGAGGAAGGTGAACATGCGAAACATCTACCAAATTTAAGAGAATGAGAATAACAAACTCTTCCACATACACACATAGAGGTTGTTAAATACCAAGAGGGGGGTGAATTAGTATTTCAAGTTATTTGTACTATTTAAGACCTTCACTTATACACATGAATTTTCACTATTTTAAAATTAGAAAAAAATGATAAATCACACATAATAAAATCAACACATATAACACAAGATATTTAACATGGAAACTTACACGGGAAAAAAGCACAAAATATTTTTTTCTTTATATGATGTTTGTAGGCACCAAACTATGGTTACAAGATTTGTAATCACCCACTTGCAGGAGACACATATCCCATTTAAAAATTGTAGGTTCCTATCTGCTAGAGACACCTATCTCAAAGGTTTTGCAGGAACCCACCTATAGGGATTACCAATCCCTTCTTGATATTTGATTTGAATTTTTTTTGTTGCTAATTAAATTTCTTTTTTCTCTCGTCTTTATTTTCCCCCTCCATACTCACACTAGCTACTGCTATCACCCAAAAAATATAGTTATTGTGACTCTCACCCTTACTATTGATCTTACACATTCAAAAATATTTCCTTGTACTCATACTCGCTGCTTACTCTCCTTTTCACAGTCTCTTGATATCTCAATTACACTTCTTTTACTTATACTAAGTATTAACAACTTCACCAATTTTTCAACCATGTATTTATATAACATGAACTCTTGCACAAGACCTATATTTACCATGGGTATCTGTTATAGGTCAATTTGGGCATCATCCCATAAGACGTGGTCAAACTGGACATCATCCCTAGGACCAATGAATAGGGTCTATCATCCCCTTATATTTCAGTTGCTATATGTCCTAAGTGAAGAAATTTCATTCATGGCTTCTATTGTGATATTTCCAAGGTTCTAAGTATATATAATATGACCCACTAACTCACCAACGCTCATATGCAAAGGACTATCTGCATCGCAGTGCAAATTCCTCCATGCAAGGGTGCACTGCAGTGCACTTCTCGAGACTCAAGGGTGCATTGGTCACCTGAGAGCAGAACTCTAATTGTTCCAGGAATCTCCACATGGTCAATGCCTTCTAGAAGAGTCCATAGGTGTCATAATTCGAATACAAGTGTCCATCTAACACCTCTGAACTTGGAAACATGTCTTGCCTATAAATTGAGCACTCATCCTAGTGCTAGGGAGGACGAATTTTGTGCAAAGTTATGTTGTTGTATTCTCATTTGATGAGAGAGTGAAACTGCTGATATGGTGCTGAGATGATGCTGGATGTGATGAGGCTGGAATGAAGTTGGAGCAGGTTGAAAACAAATCGATCCATTGGTTGTAATCTTCTCCTCCTACTCTTTAATAAATATTTATGTTCATTTTCCCATACATCTGCCTATTTCTTGTGCAATGTATTCTTGATGATGTATGTATCTCATATCTAGTCAGTTTGATTTGATTAAGATAAGTAGATACTTGTATGTTGTATTTTGTTTTTTGTTCTCTGTTTGTGTTTGCAGGAATCGATCTAGTGGTTTGAGTTGGATTGAGAGCGATGACAACAACGATAGAAGGAGAGGGAGAGTGAAAGAGATCACAAGTAGGCTCTTTCTCATTTCTATATATCTTCTTGTTTTTAGATAAAATAATAGTTGTCTTTCCTTTGTTGTTCTGAGTGAAGGAACACCACACTTAGGGAATTTAGTTAATCCGTAGATTAAAATTCCGTATAACAGTATCAACCCACAATTTACCCATGGAATTATTATTTGAATGAGTCTTATCGTGCATAAATTTCCAACATAGTGAGGAATATCCTTTCACACACAACATATTTCCCTTCTGCTCCATTAAGTTTATCTTACTCTTTGCGTTGGGTATGTGTTATATTATCAGAGAATTAATAGGAATAAGTCCTCAAGTGGGAAATTTAAATATCCAAGAAAAAGTTTAAATGTATGCTAGAAATTCAAAAAATAAGGGCACTACCAAAAGGACTATAGATCTAAAACTCTTGAGAAAGGAAATAGATTTTATGATTCTCCTTATATAAATGAAAAACGGCCACCTCAGATGAAGGTGAGGATGTGTACTTGGATTCCTCTAGTACACATGTAGATCATGAGGCATGGTTTATTGACTCAGATGCACCCTTTCACTTGATTCCCCATAGGGAGTGGTTCTATGAGTACTAAAAATATGATGGTGGTGATGTATTCCAAGGTGATGATAGGAAAACTAAAATCGTAGGATGAGGAAAAGTAAAGTTGAAGCTGATAGGTGGAAGGATCAACACACTTCTTGGTGTTTTTCCAATTCTAGGATTGGCCATAAATATAATTTTTGTAAGCAAGATGAATGATGCAGGTGTAAAAATAGTGTTCGAGAAAGATACTTGCAAGATCACGGTTCAAGGAGAATTGGTGTTGATACTAGGAGTTCGGATCAAAAATACGTACAAGTTACTGGGAGGTACTATTAGTTATGGGTGCAACAATTCTGTTGTTCTTAAAAGTGAAGTAGAAAATCTTGTATTATATGGTGAAAAGACTATATTGTGGCATAAAATACTAGGGAATATTGGAGAGAAGGGCCTTTAGATACTACATGGTAATGGTATGGTAGAAGGTATGTCTAATTTATCTTTGGATTTTTAATTCTATAAACATTATATATATGGGATGCATAATCGAGTGATTTTTTCCTCTAGTGCTAAGTGGGTAGAAGGAATATCAGAGCTTGTGCACAGTGATCTGTTTGGACCCGTGTCGGTTCCATAATTGGGTAAATATATGTACTATGTATTGTTTATAGATGAATTCTCGAGGAATACATGGATATATTTCCTAAGGAAAAAATCTGAAGTATTTGACAGGTGTAATTAATTTAAGGCTCTAGTGGAAAATCATAGAGAGAAGAAGATAAAGGTGTTGAGGACTGATAATGGTGGAGATTTTTTCCAGAAAGAATTCAAATACTACTCCATACACACATCAAAAAAATGGAGTTGCAAAAAGGATGAACATGATGTTGATGGAAAAGACAAGAAGTATGCTCATTGGTGCTAGATTAGGGAAAAAATTCTAGGTAGAGGTAGTGTATACTGCATGTTACCTATTTAACATATCACTTTCATCAGTGTTGGAGGAAAAGGCTCCACATTAGGCATGAGATTGTAAGAAAACCTCACTATCTCATCTCAAGTTATTTGGTTGTGATACATATGTACATGTTCCAAAGGAGAAAAGAACCAAGTTGGATAGTAAATCTGAAAGGAGCATCTTTATTGGGTATAAGGATGGTTTAAAAGGTTCCAATCTTTGAAACCCATAAAAAAATAAGGTTGTGTACAATCGAGATGTGGTATTAAGAGAAGTGAAGGATGTCATGAAACATGAAGTCCTACCAAGGGAAAATGAACTAGAGAAGATAGAGTTTGATCTGAAGGATGAAGATTCAGACTCCACATAAGAACAATAATCATAAGAAGAAGAACCACACACTCTCTTTTTGAGGATATCAGTTCGGGAAAGATGGCAACCAAAGAGGTATACTCCATATGATTTATGATCTAATTTTTCTTTATCTATTATTGATAATGATCCTAGAAATTTTACGAAGGCAGTGGATTCAAAGGATGGAAAACTCTGGAAAAAGGCCGCGATTGAAGAAATGGAAACCTTAGAAAAAAATGGGGCTTGGGATTTGGAAAATTTTCTGGCTCGAAGAAAATCCATTGGGAAAAATGGGTGTTTAAGAAGAAGATGAATTCAAAAGGGAAAGTGGAGAAATACAAAGCTTCGTTAGTAGCGAAATGTTATTCCTAGGTGTCAGGAATTGATTTTGGTGATATTTTTTCTCTTGTTGTAAATTTATATTCTATTAGATTAATTTTATCTATTTATGTTTCTTTTTATTTTGATGTAGAATAGATGGATGTAAAGACAACATTCCTACATGGGGATATGGAAGAAGAGATATACATGGTGCAGTTAGAAGGATTTGCAGTGAAGGGTAAGAAAGAGCTAGTGTGAAGGTTAAAGAAGTCTTTGTATGGGTTAAAACAATTACCAAGAATGTGGTATCAAATATTTTATTAAAATATACAAGGAATTGGATTCAAATGGAGAAACAAAAATAATTGTGTATATTGTAAATTAGTTGATCATGTTATTTGTTTGGTCTTGTATGTGGATGACATGTTGTTGATTGGAAATGGCAAAGAAATTATTGGGGATGTGAAGATCCAATTGTCCTATAAATTCAACATGAAGTATTTTGGTGATGCAAACTTCATTTTAGGCATGGAAATTAAATGAGATTCGGAAAAGAGGAAGCTCTATTTAAACCTGAGGAAGTATGCCAAGACAATATTGCAAAGGTTTAATATGCAAGAGAGTAAATCAATGAACGTTAGTTTTGTGTAGGTGTAAATTTATATGCAGAACAATGTCCCAAGACAAAATAATAGGAAGAGGACATGTCCCATGTTCCATATGCAAGTGCAGTTGGTAGTTTGATGTATGCAATGGTTTATACCAGACCATAAATTGCACATGCATTGGGAGGATTGAGCAGGTTTATGTTAAAACCAGGGAAGGAGAATTGTCCAATAGTAAAACGATTTTTCAGGTATCTGCGTAGCACTCGTAATTATGGTTTGTGCTACCAAGGAATACTAGGTTGTATAGAGTTTTGGTTATACATGAATTTTTTGATGTAGACTAGGTTGGAGATGTGGATCAGAGAAGAGCTACAAGTAAGTATGTTTTTAACCTATTTTAGGTAGAAGTAAATTAGATGAGCCAGAGACAATTTGTAGTGGCTCTTTTAGCTATAAAGGTTGAATACATGGCAAACACTCATGCAAGGAAGGAAGCAATTTGGTTTTAGAGATTTTGTTCAGGTATAGGGTTGGTACAAAGAGCTATAAAGATAGATTGTGATATCAACAGTGCAAATTTCTTGGCAAAGAAGGCTGCTTATCATTCAAAGACAACACATATTGATGTTCAATATCACTTTGTGAGGGATATGGTGGAAGAAAAAAAGGTGTTTCTGGTAAAGGTAGACACTTTGAAGAGTGTTGCATATGCATTAACAAAGTTTGTGAGCAATGAAAAGTTTTCTTGGTGTAGAAAAACAATGGGCATTAGGGGCCTAGACTGATGATTGTGTACTCATGTGGTCCCCTACGTGCAAAAAACAAAAAGTGGGAGAATGTTGGGTGTGTGTTATATTATTCACACAATTAGTGGCAAACATTGTTACATTGTGTCAGGTGTAGCAGGGGGTATCCCTCGTACCAGCGGTTTTCATGGGGGTGGAAGTCCCCCCTCCCATGGATTTTATAGGGGGCGATAGCCCCACTCCATGGGGTTTAGGGAAGTTCCCTAGGAAAAAAAATGGTTGATCGACTCGTGGTTGGTAGACCCACTCATGGTGGTGCAAACCCACCCATGGTTTTGCACATGGTTTTGTGCATTATGGTTTTACCCATGGTATTTTGTAGATCCAGTCAAGGGAACTATGGTTTTGTTCTAATCCAAGGTTAATGTATTATGAATGCTTCAACATGGAGATAATTTATTGTAAGATTGAAAGGAATATAATGAAAAATCAATTTGGTTTTCTTGGTTTTAGGTTCTAGGAGAAAAATATCTGTGTATATTTTTTCTCACCATTGTATATTTTCTGTTTTTTTTAAGAATTCGTTTGCAAGTAATTTTTGTATAGGGTTAAAATCTTCACTTTGTTCAATGTTGTAGTCTTCGTGCCTTCACATTTGTTTATGTATAGGACTACAACCCTACATACCAAGATCTCAACTTTGCTCTATGTTCTGCAATGATAATAATTCCATAGCTTTCAAGGATGTGTTTTCTTTTATATGTGGTGATGCCCTTGTGATTGCTAGCTAAGACTCACCAGACATTAGGAAATTTCACTAACAATTCTATCCCAATACACTAGTGATCCAATAAACTGTTAACTCTTAGGGTTGAGCTCATTACCTCCATGACCACACATTGTAACTAAGAGATAAACATATCATACATCATGAGACTTACACTCCAATTATTTTCCTAATATGTTGGTAAGCTAAGGTCCATTGACTCTTTGAGTGCCATACTTTAACTTCACATGACTTCCCGTTGAGGCCTCAAGCTATTCCCTATCAAGTATTAGTGGATTGTGTTTACGCCTTCCTTGCAAAACACTAATACAATGATAAAATGATGGAATTAATCCCTTAGGTGCTATCCCTCAGTTCCATGTGACCTGGTGTCAGGGCTAGGGGTTGAACCTCATCAGGATATCAAAATATATTTTGAGCGAGCACTCTTTTATGATATTTCAAGGCCCCAAATATCGTAGGTGTTATTGCTTAGCATCACACGACTGGGTGTTTTCCCCTGGAGGTGGATCCTATTGGATATCGATGCAAGTCCTAGACTAAAAAAAATTGTTCAAGCACTCTAATAATTGATGATTTGATTTGAACCACCTTGCCACATCACCAACCATTATGCTTGCCACATCATCTGCTTTGGTCAATTAAGACTTTCCATGCGTCTAAGTACTGATGTGTACTTGACACGTGTCACATAATATTGGTCCATCCAACCTACAAAATATATGAGAAACACCTGCCACATGTCATCCTCCTTTATTGCCACATAATAGTCTTCACCACCTACAGCCCCACATCATCACTGACACCTTACATGCCACATACTTTTGAGACATACGATGTAGGGTTATCGAAGGGTATTCGATAGGCCAAAATGGTTTATTCCCAATAAAGCATGCACTTTATTTATGCTATAGTCAATATGCTAAGGGCCGATCTGGTTGATAGGTTAATGCCCAACAACTTGGGCTCAATATGTCAAAACCCTGAGGCCTGTTATGATGGGTCATTAACTAATGACACATATTTTCATTGATTGTACTCTATTTCCTTTTATCTATTTTCTTTTCTCTACTACCTTGGTTATTTCCTTCTGTTGCTTGATATTAGTGTGTCTCCTCCTAAGCTTTCTCTCCGCTACCTGATATTAGCGTGACTCCCCTTGAGATTTCATTGATATCGATGAAAACACACACTACCAACAATATCCCCCTTTGTTATAGATGGAAACCCATGGCATCTAATCACATTTGTCAACTTGTGGGCATTTCAATCTACAAACTCTCAGTTTGGGCATGACTAACAGGTTCTTTAATTACCTCCTAATTACTTAGTAGATAAATGATAAAATTTGCATTTAATTATCAATTTGTTTTCCATGTGGAACTTGTGAAAGGTCATGCAATACATATGATAATACAACATTGTTGAGTGCCAATGAGGTTGTAGTATCCTAGGTGAGTGTTTCATAAAAATATATTAATGTCTTTTACAAGTCACCGGGGAAAGAAAACCACACTTGTAGAAATTAAAGGTCACACTTCCAAAATTAAATAACAAACTTATACTAGTGGGCCTAGGAAGCTTAATGTTGTAACACCCAACACATGTATAACAATCCATGTGAGAAAAAAGTAAACCACGTAGGCAATCAAGTGCTGACTTGCTCAAGGTTTGTGGTGATCCTGATCCATAGAACAAAGACATATATGAAATGGTAGAATGCTAATACAATGAAATATAAATAATCCATTCTAATAATATATATTAAGGAAAAAATTGTAATCTAGAAAAAATATTAAGTGAAACACAATCCTCAGGAACATTGTAAATTATCTATTTAGATTGATGAGTTGCAACAATATAAAGAAATATAATTACCTGTTAGATTAATCGACAACATATAAAAACATAATTATTTATCTAATTAGAAAGTTGAAGTAGCGTAAAGAGCTAGAGTTACTTATTAGATTATCGAGTTGCAATAATATAAAGAAACAGAGTAATTCATCAAATTAGCAAGTTACAACACTATAAGGAAACATAGTAAATAATAAGTTAACATAAATATAAATATAAATATAAATTAATCTATATGGTTAAAGGAAATACTTGACTAAGGAGGGGGCCCTACCTCCTTATGCGAGGCATTATTTATAAAAGCATATCGCCTAAGTTGGTAACACAACAAATAATAGAAAATGGAACAAAATCATAAAATCTGTATTAATCGAAACTCATGATGCAAAATATATTTATTTTGTCCTACCCAACTCGGGTAGAGTAAGGTGTTTTTATAGACAATATTGTAGTCTTAATTTGATCAAGATATAGAATAAAAACCATGATAATATTTAGATTCTCAAGATGTTCCTTCTCAGCTACAACAATTTCACCAAAAAGTAGAAAACACTAAATACATGTTGACTTATTCAGTTGTTGTGACAAGTGGCAGTTGGGTTGATCTTCAGTTGCAATCAACCTTTCCTTGTTGGGAAGCCAAACACCTCTTTTCACTTTATTTTTTGTGTGGTCAAATGGTCAACACGCATCTGTTGATGAAAACCGTGCAAATAGATTGGATGGAGGTGCGTTGTGCTAAATTTCCCTAAGTTGCAACAATTATCCTCAACAATAAATAGTCAAGGTGTTGAAGCATTGGAATTAGGTGTGTTGCAACACCAATTCTGATGGATTTGTCATGTTTCAACACTACAGTTCGTTGTATTGCAACAACAAAGTTGTAGCAATGCACTTTTTCATGTTGCAACATTGAACCCTGTTTATGTTGCAACAACTAGAGTTGCAGCACTTTCTCCTTAGTCATGTTTCAACAACAAAAGTCGCGGAACATGCTCTTCAGTTGTATTGCAACAATGACAATGGAAGTATAATGTTGCGGAAACAAGGAACCTGGGTTGTTGCAACTATATAGGGGTATTGCTGCAACTTGAAAGTGTTTCATCAATACAAGAGGGTGTTACAACAATTATTATTTATATTTGCTTCATGAGAACCTACCTAAAGTGATTCTCATGGATTTTTATAGGTTAACATCAAAAGGAAAATACCTTCCTAAATACATAAGAATGAAAATTACAGTACCATAATTGGAATACAATTGTACCTTAATAAATAATGCATGAATATGACCAAAACATATGATGGAATCATATAAAAATGGAAAATGGTACTAAAAAAGGTGTTGGATAAGTGTTAAAAATATGCCAATTTGGGTGCTCGTCAATGACCTTCAATATTTAAATGGGAAAATGATATTTTCTACCTTCTCCTATATTATTCATGAAAAAGTAAGTTGTTACAATCATTGTTTTAATTTCATCATTTTGATCTCACTTTCGTAGGGCTTGATATCCACTTTTGCTTACACCTTGAACAATCAAAAGGAAATTGTGTTATTAGAACTTGGTCTCATTTTATCTCATTCTTACTCTATATATTATTTATATTTAGGTTTCCCATTAGAGATAATGTTCTATTTAGAGCTGATAAGCTCCCTAATTAATCCAAATTGGATTTCTCAAATTTCCATTGATATCACCATATTTTTGAAGATATTATAGACTTAAGCTTCCATTCTTGAAAATCTCCCCTCTAAATCTTCCGTTGGGACGGTATTGTACCCACTTTCCATCGATAATATTTGAGGCTAATTTTTTTTAATGTTGATTTAGGCATATTGAAATATTTATTAGAACCCTAAAGAAAACTATGTCAATACCAACATGATCTTTAAATTATCGTGGATTGTCCAATTGAGAATTCATCATAGCTGTTAAACACACACATGGTGGGTGAGAAAGATAAACACACACATAGAAAGATAAGAATTTTCTGTTCATATTGTTCACCATAGATGTACATTTATAATACAATGGTGTGACTCTTGGATTCATCTTCCAAGGTCACTTGGACTCCTTTGTGACTGTTCGCCTTCCACACCTACCCATAGAGGATCAGGTGTCTAACATTCCCCCCTTAATCCGAAGGGGTATATGTGAGTCCAAGAAGAGAGTTGTAATACAAATTTGCAAAGTATTCATGGCAGCCCTTAGGCTGAACTAAATCTCTGAAATGTTGGCATAAAGAGGTGGTTTAAGGATGACCACCAACACTGGAACACAACGCTTATTGCAGTTCCCGGAACTCTTCCAAAACTGGCAAGAAGATGAGAGCTTCTGATAGAGGAAGTGTCCCTCATATTTGAAGAGGGAGACATTCAACCTAAAAGAAGGGAAGTCTACAACCTGTGATGGTTTAAGGATGACCACCAACACTGGAATGCTTGATGCATTTTCCGGAACTATACCAAGGCTGGCAAGAAGCTGAAGTCTTCTGCTAGAGGAAGTGCTCCGAATTATTTGAAGAGGAAGAATATGAACCTCACATGGATGGTTTAAGGCTGTCCACCAACCAAAGGCATGCTCATGGGTATCTGTGTCTCTGGCTACAAATCTAAATCTGGAATGACGAATTGTGGCTCAGGCTTGCTTGAACTGCCATGTCTCTGGCTACAAATCTGAATATGGAATGAGAGATTGTGGCTCAGGCTCGCTTGATGTGGCTTTGAAGCTTGTAGGTGACCACCATTTTTCCCCCTGTTAGGTACAAGGTGAGATGATGGTGAAAAATCAACTGCAAGTTTGCTCAAAATTTGAGAACAAGTTCTGACATGCGACTTAAACATCTTCTTGGCTGTTGATGCCCATTGCCAAGAAGCGATCCATCCAAGATGAATCTTTTTTCTTGCAGGAGAACTATTTCTGAATCATATGTGTGAAGAATGGGTGTGCCTACCATAGTGCTTGCATGGGTGAAGATCAAAACAATGATCTTTCATATAGCCAACACGATCACAGTGTTGGCATTTTTCAATATGTTGTTGTTGCTTTGGAAGAGGAGCAGGATCCCGAATAGCTGAAGTTGAATTGTCATAAATAAATCCAACACTCTGAAATTTGATGGGCCTGGAGTAGTCTGGAATATGAAAGGACAATTCCTTGTCATATCCAAGACCAATTTTGTGCTTGTTGTGGACAAGATCTTCCCAAGGTCTGATGATGGGCTTGGGAAGTGCAGACTGAATTGCTGCATCTGCATGTAAATCTGCTCTTGTACAAGGAACTGAATGTGAATCAGCTGCAACTTTATATTCCTGCTGCTGATGGGAGTCCCTCTCAATTTTCTAAATAGAAACAAGTTCAGAATGATGACTCCGTTGCTGTAATTCTTCTTGCTGAAGCTGAGATTCAAGCTGCAGAAAATCAATCTTTTCATGTGAATTTTGTAAACAATTCTGAATTTCTGAGAGAGAGTCTTTACCGATGCAGATTGTGTCATCAACAGTACATTGTATAAGGGTTTTGAGGAACTCTAATACTTCATGAAATTTTGCTATTTTCTGATCACAACTATGATGAAGATGCTCAATAATCCTAATGGAGGCTATAACAAAAACCCAACATTATTCCAAAATTTGAGAAATTTTACCCTCTTTCTCAATAGTTTGAAATTTAAATCTTATGAAATTTGGCACTCTTTGGAAAAGAAATTTCTTTTGATTTGTTTGTAGAAAGAGGCCTCATACATTTCTTTCACACCGAACTTTAAATATGTGCGCAAAAAGTTTGACAAAACCATTAAATAGCATACACCATTTATACAAAACACATTTCTTATCTTCCTCTAGGCTCTGAAAATAAGATGAAATATACTATGCAACATCCCGAGAGAGTAAATATCAATGCACATGGACAAAAGTACTCACTGGAGAAGACCGCCCATGTATATAATAACTTTAATGCAAGATTAAACTGCTCTACTCTAATTCGTTTCTAGGCATGCCTCTCCCAGAACGATTTCCCTTGCTGATTATTATCATGCTGCCAGTTGTCAAAAAAAATGATTAATGTTGTTATGCAGGACTCAAAGGGCTGGTGGAGGGCAGTTGGTGCAATCTGGGGCACCTGCAGTTGAAATTGGTGTAGGCAATCCTGAACAGATCACGGAGCAATCTGGAGCTCCACGATTTGGAATTGGGGCACCCAATGATGAATTGCGGACGGTGCTAGCTGCAGCAACAGGGTTTGCAAATGGCATAAGCAATGATCAAATCTTGCGGGAAAAAGGTAACAGACCATGATCAAGAGTTGTGGCTCTGAATTATAGAGAGTAGTATGCCCAGTTATTTAATTTGGATGAACTGAGGCGTCCCTTGCCAATTGTGATGACAGATGATGAAGATGAAATAAGTGAAGAAGAAACGATGAATGTGGTGACAGAGAAAATGGCAATCGTACTCTGCGTCGGCTACCATGCTCCCACCTGTTTCACTTCCATTACATTTCATAATGGTTGCGTAGATCAAACATAGCCAAACAGATCATGAATTGATCAATGGTGGAATGAGAAAGATGGAGCTTTGAAGGTGACTTTTCGACTCCCCTCATGGTCTTGTCGCGCTCCCACAACACTAGTTTCGACTCATTGTGTAATCGAAATCCCCTCCACCGTGGTTCCCTCGGCACCCGACTGCAAATACTCTACCACCACAGTGGCACCTCTGGCTCAGGTCTCTTTCCCTATTACAAGGAGTTATGGGGCTCAATTACTTGCACAGGCTGCTGCAAACAAGGTCACCTCTGCCTCCAGTAATCAAACTCAAGCACCAGCTGCCATTCCAAAGGTAGAGGGTGTGCGGGGGAACAAGCAAAGGAGGACTAGAAAGAGTAAGAACATTCAGGAGGAATCAGATGATTGCGTTATTATTGGACAACCAGACAAGGTGAAACCAACTTGTAATCGCAATGCTGGACATGATTTTGCATTTGATGAAGAAATGAATAAGGCGGAGGAGGATCCCTTGCCAAAAATTGATGAAGGAGACCTTGATAATCAATTGACAGTGGTTGAATATGTGGAGGATATATAAATTCTATCTCAGGACAAAGCACATGAGCTGCATGCCAGATTATATGCCCAATCAACAAGATTTTAATGGAAAAAATAGAGAAGTCTTGATAAATTGGTTGATTGAGGTACATTACAAGTTTTGGTTGAGACAGATACTTTGCATCTGACTACAAATATTCTTGATAGATATATTTCTATTCAACTTGTATCAAGGAGCCACTATCAATTGGTAGGTGTTACTGCATTGCTTCTAGCTTTCAAGTACGAGGAAATTTGGGCTCCGCAAAAAGATGCATTTCTTGACATCTTAGAAAATAATTTTGAGAGGAAACATGTACTAGTTATGGAAAAGACAATGCTCAACAAACTGAAATTTTACCTTACAGTCCCAACTCCATATGTATTCCTTGTCTGGTTCCTCAAAGCTGCAAGCTCTGACGAAGTGATGGAAAATTTGGTATTCTTCTTTATGGAATTGAGCTTGATGCAAAGGCCACAAAGACTAGTGCCTCAAATTGGAGCAGGGTCATAATTCTCCTGCTCTAATACCATGTTAAACACACACATGGTGGGTGAGAAAGATAAACACACAAATAGAAAGATAATCATTCGTTGTTCATATTATTCACCATAGATGTACATTTGTAATACAATGGTGTGACTCTTGGATTCATCTTCTAAGGTCACTTGGACTCCTTTGTGACTGTTTGCCTTCCACACCTACCCATAGAGGATTAGGTGTCCAACAATAGCATAATTTAACATGATACTATAAAAATAGTGAGGTTGTAAAATGTATTGTGAAATGATTGTGTATGATTAATACATAATATTATTATCATATTGTGTTTGTTAAGATAACTAACTAAGAAGAACAAGAGAAAATAACAGTTGTAAAATGAGCACACCATCAAAACAATGAACAAAATATGTACCATAGGAAAGCCAATGTAGGAAAGCCGAACAAGAATGAGGATTGTGCCTCACTTTTATTTTTCTCATATTTATAATGCAACGACATATAAAGAAAGATTCACTCACTGTATAATAGAAAATTTTTGATAGACCACTATAATATCAACTTCAACTTCTTCCTCTTCCCTATTATGATGTCCCACTCTTCTACTCTGCTCAAGGATGGAACAATAAATCAGTGCATTAGGAATAAAACCCCTCTATTTTCTTGTCCTAATTTATAACATGTCTTGAAATTTTTTTAAGGTTAAAGTTAGGGTTTTTACATGTCTCAAATCCTAATTAAACTAAGGGTTTTGGAATTTTCAGAATATTCTTAAAATTTTCAACATTAGCTCCACATGTGTTAATAATGAGAGATGATATAACCTCTAGTTGCCATCACAATGGTTAAATCACATGTAAACTTCCCAGAGGAATTTTTCTTACATACAAACTCTAATTGAGGTGTTATTTAGAACATTGGAAAATTGTAAATGAGTAGAACAACTATAAGGGGCTAGGGAATTCTGTTGCAAAATTTTGACCCAAAAAAGGATTATTTAATGCTGAAAATAGGTTTTGGAAGTTTTATGACTCCAAATTAGCAAATCAAGATCAACTTCTAAAGGTTGACCTGAAAAGGACATGGCTATACTTTTCCAACCTATAAAGTTCCAAAAACATAACGAATTATATAATGGTCCATTTTAAATCTTAATCCCATGTTGATGCAATTTGTACAATATGTCATTTAATGCCCAAATTTTGTAACTATTTCTCAATCCTGTCATTCTAAAGTGTTAATATTTGATATAACCAATATTTGTGTTTTCAAGTTGAACTCAGAGTGGGATTAGGGAACAATCCCATTCATTGAGTTGAATTTGAAATCAAACACCAACACATGCCTCTTATATTTTAAATTTTAAATAATAAAAATAAAAGCCAAATAAGCCTTATTAAAATTATAATAATACTAATAAATTTCATATCCAAATATATTCACATTAGTCATTTTCATAATCAAAATACGAAATGTGAACAATGATTCCTTTTTGGAAAAAATATTATAAGTATGTTCTTTAGAGTTTTTATAACTTAATTATTTGATAGAGAGGAAAGGTATAAAATTTAAAGCTCAAAATTGAGTTAATTTGTATTCTTAATTATAGTGTGTAGGTTTTCACAATTAGTTATAATGTGTTTGACCTTTTTAGATTTAAATCATTTATACTATTTATATCTAGAGAGATCAAGCACATTTTACCTTTAATTTTAATGGTGGAGAGCGTTACCCATGTATGTATAGGGATGACCATAAGAGAATATTTTCTCCCATGATGCACACTTCCAACTAACAACCTCATATTTCCCTGGAGTATGAACCTATTAGATGCCTTTCACTCATGACACAACAACCCATTCACTTGATCAACATAGTCATATGATAAAGGTGGGTCAACTACCATGAGGTACATTATCCATTTTTTCATACAAAGCACTCACATTTAATGTTTTAGGTATCTAAGTAACGATCATGGGTTGAAATCAAATAATGGATAATGATGCTTAGAAGTCATATTTTTTTCCTTATTTCAACTTCGTGGTCATATTTTAATTATATTCTATTGTAATCACCTTACGAATTTGTTTTTGTTGCGACAAAAACCCTCCAAAATTTTTCCTCCACCTGAATTTTGAAGCTTCCTTGTGATCTTTTGACCTATGATTTCAAGTTGGTTGTTGTCGCTTCATGATTAGTTGATGTTTTTCTCAGTAATTATTCCTTCTTCTGAGAATCTAAGTGTCGAAGCCACTTTCTTACACATGCTTATAATTTTGATGCTTTTTCTTGCAAGCTCAACAACCAATGTTTACCTCTGCAGACAAGTATTGTGCAATCCTTAAGGACAACGCCTGCGCAGGATCTAGAAACAATGATTGTGAAATCCTTAATGAAATACATTGTGCAACTCTTGTACAAAATGCTTTCACAGATTATAAGGACAATGCACTACACAATTCATGTCGATAGTTATTGCGCAACATTGTTTGACAATATCTCTCACTCTTAGTGGAAATTGTATCATCATTCTAGTGAGTTTTCTTAATTGTCACTTTTGTGTTCCTTTTTATTTCAAAAGTGTCACTTTCACTTTTGAACTATCATTTTTTATTGCTTTCACTTTAACAAGTATCACTTTTTATTTTTCTTTGCTTTAGCATGTGTTGCTTTCACTTTCTTTAGCTTTTGCAAGTGTCATTTTCACTTTTTCTTACTACCGCAAGTGTCACTTTTAACTATTTGTAATCCTGCATTTTTTTCACCTTAGCACATTACTTGAGGCATATATAATGCATCCTTCTGCATTAGTTTATTGTATATATCATAATAAGCACTAGAAACTCTCCCATAGCTTAGCGTACTTTCTAGTTTCAGTTTACACTTGTGTCGTAACTTGTATTCTAAATGTTGTAAAGCTACGTTTCAACTGTCACACTTAGAAATAAGTGTCACTTTTTTGTTGCTTCAATGGATGATTTTTGGTTTTCAATTTTATGCACTTAATTTTCATGTGGTTGATTGATTGCAAGTGTGTGATGATGATCAAGCCTTGTTACATATTCTAGTTTCATATTTCATTTCACTGATCCCACACTTAGTCAATTTCTTAAGTGTTCCTCTCTTCAAAACTTGTTGGACCAACCACTCATCATATTACCTTATTGAACTATGCATTGTGTTGTCTCATTCCCCAGCCAAACATACTCTCATCCTAAAATTGTGCACTACGCAATCACTGCATCTAAGGACTGGGAATTGCGCAATTCCAGTGCTCAGTCCCGACCTCCTACACTTGCAATCTGCGCAGTCGCTGCCCAGTCAACATTCCACTGCACACTGTGCAATATTAGTCAGTAGTAAAGCTTATTTAACTGCACAATCCACTATCCCAGTCCTCCCAGAATTACGCTTTGTGCAATCACATTGAGCAAGCTTGCCTCGCTGCATCACCGACTCCCTCAATTGCGCAATATCTTATCCTATCTTTCCCCAGATCATGCATTGTGTAGTTACAATGTGTAATATTGCCTCCTTATCTCACTGAATTTCCCAAATTTACAGTTTCTTCATCTAGTGAGTCTTGTACTGCACATTGCACGGTTCTAGTGGATAGGGATGTCAACCCCTATGATGCTTAAATACACAATTATCAACCTTTTTCTCTCAAAACATAAGTAGAATAGGTGGTTTTTTGGTTGATTTTGTCTTATCATTTCAACATGGTAAGGTGATCCTTAGGGGAGGTTATCAAGGACAGGCCACAAGGGAGCGCTTGTGAAGAAGGAACAGAAGAAAGAAACGTCATGGAGGACATGAAATAATCTTGGACCAAGGCAAAGACAAGGAAACTCATGTTGACTTGGAAGGTTCCAACACTCACCTAGACCCTTTGGAGGGTGAAAATGAATAATATTAAGCAAATATACAAAATGAAGAAGTCAAATTCATAAAAACAAGGAGAAAGGATTAGTTTGGACACATCACAATGAAGTTCCATGTAATCAATTCCAAGTCATGGCTTGTCCAAGTGTCATCACAAATTCATATGTGTCAATGTATATTGCTACATCATTTGTGGTATGTAATTATTGTATTTCAAAATGAGAAAATGTAAAATGTGTGGAAGACCAAAGGTCTCACATGGAATGTGAAAAACCACTAGAAAGTTCTAGAGTCATTAGAAGTTCAAAGCTCATATAGGAATTTGAAAAGTCATACTAGAAGTTCAAGAGTCATGAGGGAGGTCAAGAATCAAATGGGAGGTGAAGATTCACCTTTTTTTTTATAAATACACCCTCATAGCTAAAGACAAAGAGTATTTGGACTTGGGAATTTTGTAATGTCCCAAATTTTGCAATAAAGTATTTGGGACATTAATCTTGCTTTTATTTTAATAAAAGGAATAAAATGGGTGAGGGAACCCATGTAGCATTTTAATAAACACTCCTATGGTGCAAAAATTCACTTAAGTAGCTTAAGTTAGCCGCCCAAGTGTGAAAAGGGGCCAAAGGCAAGCAAGCTAGACTATGGTTGACCAAGTCAACAACGTACCCTAAGAGGGGAAGCTTGCTCGAGAATATTGCGTAGTTGGAGTGGAGGGAAATTCAAATGAAAGAAACCCTAATGAGAGTGGGGTCCATGCACACATTGCATAAAAGATGAAGGAGAGCATTGTGGAGATCAGTTTTGGAAAATAGAATTCGAAGTTGAAGCTCTCTTCAACTTGTTGCTGTTTAGCACAAGAGGGATTCCTGTTTAGGAATTCCCTTCTCTTCCATGGGAGGCCATGGAGAGATTGTTCTTCATATTCCTCACACCATGGCTTGAGGCCAAAGCATTCATCTAAAGCTACTGCGTTATTCTTGCAGCAAGGGAACGCTGGAGTTGCTGGTGTTGCAGTGAGGGACCTTCATCATCACACTTCCGGAGTTGTTCTGTAGAGGAGGAGCCATATCTTTCTCTAGGAGATCAAAAAAGGAGATTCTGGAGCTTTTTATTGCAGATCTTGGCATTGGGCCATTGTTTCTTCTCATGCCCAACGCAGTCCCTTCCTCCTACAATGTTATTATCTGAGAGGGTTTGTAGGAGGAGATCATTTTGTGCACTAGTGAGTGCAATCTTTTGTGAGGGGATAAACCCCTTCATTTTGGAGATCATTGGAGGAGGTATCATTGTTTATTGCAGCATCTACTTCCTTCTCCATTTTTGTGTTACTATTGAGTTGCAGCAGCTACACTGCAACTCCGGCATTTTCCTATTTTATGTATTTTAGCCAATCCTTTGGAGGATTGAGGCAATAATGTTTTCTGGGGTTGAGATCTTGCTCCCCCATATTTATTTGAGCATGTATTGTTATATATTATTATTTATATATCAGTCTGCAGTCATTTTTCCTCATAAACTGCGTAGTTAGTGAGTAGCTGGATTTATGTAGCAGTGTATTATCTTGTTCCATGTACATTTCCTATTGAGGCTGATTTGAGCTTACCTTGAGAGGCATTTTCCTCAAGGGATTTTTATTAAATTTGATGCTACACATTATGTATCATATTTGTACTCTTCTGACATTTTATGATGCAATATTTCATTGTTGTTCATATTGAAGTTTTCATGCTGCTGAAGATTCCCTTATTAAGCATTGTTTCGGTATATATGTTCGTGGGAGATTTGAATAACCTGCTTAAGGCTATTTCTTTGAGCTCAGATTTTGTAGGGAGTTTGTACCAGAAATATTCTAAGGCATCCCAGCATTGGATTGCCCTATTTTCACATTGGCTTCCTTATACAACGTCCTCATGGATAGTTGGTGCAGAGATTCCTTGAAGGGAATTATTAGCTCTTGACATGTTCTATTGGCAGAGTCTGTTAGAGGGCCAGGTAGCCTCTAGATCTCATCCTTCCTTGTGAAGGTGAAATATCCAGTAAATTCCCATGTATTCAATCTCTGAAATAGTTCAGTGTTGATTGTTAATACTCCCGGAGGTGGAAATCAAGAATATCTCAAAATATTCCCAGCATTGCAAAAATTTCCCCATTTGGGACATTACAGTGGTATTAGAGCTTCAAACTTGGCTCAGCCTGTGAAGTTTGAATTTCAGAGAAGAAGAGGCCAGAATGATGCAGAGGATGAGATTGATCTCATAAATTTTCAGATCCAGCAGCAACCTCTCCAAGGAGGTTGAGGAAATAGAAGAAAGAGATGAGGAAGGACCATGCACTTCCTATTCTCATAGAGGAGCAGAGCAGAAGCATGGAGAACACTTGGAATTCGAAATTCTAATTGAGTACTTGCTGAGTATGGAACAAACCCTAGAGTCTTTCAAGAGACTCTATCTTCTTCACACTTGTTCAGCAGCAAGAGGAAAGAACTTGGTGGTTCAGCCATGGGAGGCATGCAAGGGTTTCTACTCTTGCTGATTTTTCTCAAATCTTGAGCAGAAGATTTGGCCAAAGGAGGGAGGAGCCCTCACCACTAGAGGCACATTCTAGTGCTGTCACATTCTTGGAGGAGTAGCCTCCACCTTCAACTATTGAGGCAGCCAACACATTGGAGGAAGAGACTCTTGCAGCAAGATTCTTCCAAATCTCTCCAAGGTATGCATGAGTTTTCATCTACCATGGAGGATTGTACATTATTGCATGCTGATTGTCTTGAGGAGGTTATTTTCACTGCACTATGCCATTTTGAGGAAAGAACCCTCATCATACTCATGCACTATTGATGAGCCATGCATCACATGTGAGGGTGGGGTTTTGACATTTTGTCCTAAAGAAGATTGCATTTCAATGTCCCATGAAATGCAAAAGAAGAAATCTATTTTGGGACAATGGTAGCTCTTGTGAGAGAGGTACCAAGTGGCAGGATACTTACACCAAAGAGCAGTGCTTTGTGGATTATATGTGCCCAGCGAAAATGTGGAGGAACGATAACCCATAGGTCCCAGGATCATTTCACACTTATTGCACGTGATGGAAAAGGGAGAGTATGGGTGCAATATGATGGAGTGGAATTTCTCTTACCACTCATTATGTTTCCATTTCAGATTGGGTATGGTGGAAGTATAGGGGAGCATCAAACATTCTTGTTGCTAAGATTTTGTTTGGATGTTGCGGGAGCAAGAGGAGGCACTATCATAGTGCAAGAGGATTGCTCTTTGATCTTGGATGCCAAGAAGCACCTTCTTCATGGGAGGAGCACTAAAGTTGAAAAAACATGATGGGAGGAGTCTTTGACAAGATTCATGTCAAAGATGGGAGCTTTGAGATGACAGCGGCCCTACTCCAAAGGCCATCAGCGCTGTCACTTGAGAGCTTGAGTTACTTGTTGGAGTGTCTTCCAAGCCACTTCACAAGTGATATACTTTGGAGGCATGTAGATGATAATAATTAAGGAGTAATGGAGGGAAGCATTCCTCACTACATTTTGACTCTCTTGGCTTGGTTGCACAAGCACAAGAAGAGGGATCTACATGCAGAAATTTTTGGGTTCTTCTTCCATGCATTTTTCATGCATATTCTTCATTGATGGAGGAGTCCACTTGGGAGGCCATCTTAACGGATGTATATCAGCATATGGATAGATGCATAGCCCAAGAGATGATGATATGGTAGGCACAACCACTCCTCGTCTATGTTGCAGTAAGGGGAACTTTTCATTGGAGCCATTTTCAGCTCAAGGGCCAAAGTACATGATGAGGGAGGTAACCATTTCTCTTATGTCTTATGCTCTCTTATTCTTATGATCAGCATGTTATATCAAGGATGATCTTTCCTTCTTGCACACTATGTTCAGCTACACTTATGGTCTATTGCAGCAAGAAGGATGGCCATCTTATGAGTGGTTTGTGGGGGAAAGCCACATAGTTTTGGTGTGCACCTTTGGCACCAAATTTTGTTTTCATGATCACATCTTGTAGGATGAATGTGGCAGAAAAAAAGTGGCTGTAAAGCACTTGTTATTTTTTTTTGATGCAGGCCAAAAGTGCACTGCGTAGGTTCCCTTGGTGGAACAATGATCCACTTTCCGGTTGTCATGAGACAACTTGCTTCTATTGATTCTTGTTCCATGCATTGCAGATTTTTATTGGTTCATGGAGAGCTTGTTTGGAGAGTGGGATGTGAGTTGATGATGCCCATTGGGAGTATGATTCTCCCTAATTTGCATGTTTTATGTTTCAGGAGGAGCAATGGGCAGCCCATGATTTCCAAGCTTCATCTCTTTCCTTTATGTGGGAGGAGTTATTTGGTGAGTTCAAAATTTTGGAGGAGGCATTTCATGGTTTGTATGATTGATGGGGTGGCTTGGGTCTCTCATGAAGGCCATTTGTTTCAGCCATATATCAGCAACAACCCCATATGTATCATGAGGAGGGAGAGCCTCATTGGGTGGATGTGCCCTTTGGGAGAAAAAACCTCCATTTATTTTGTAGCACATGCTCCAAGAGGAGTATGAGAGATGATATGGTCACCATGTTTAGCCATGTGTTTTTTCCATGAGGTGAACCATATGATTGTTTGGATGCCATATGTGGATGAATTCCAGCTCATCACATATGAGATGATTTGGGCCAGCTTGATTTGCAGCGTTGGAGGAGAGGTCCTTGGGGACCTAGACTTCATTTTGACTCTTGAAGGCAACACTATTGCAGCCCAAGTTCAACTTTCACACCACATTTATCATAAGTGGAGAAGAGGATAGCGTGGGGTAGGCTATGAAGCTTACCAAGTTCAGAAATTCAGCCCACCTATTTCTCATGAGCACAAGGTGGAGTACTTTCAGGAGTTGCCTAGTTGGAGGGTGACTCATTTTGCTTGAATTCTTGAGGATGGAGGATCTACAGGAGGATATTTCAGACTCCATGCCTTGAGTGAAGGACCTTTTGCAGTTCATCCTTGCTCTTGCCTGAGGACAAGCAAGTTTTGGGAGGGGAGGACTATAATGTCCCAAATTTTGCAATAAAGTATTTGGGAAATTAATCTTGCTTTTATTATAATAAAAGGAATAAAATGGGTGAGGGAACCCATGTAGAATTTTAATAAACACTCCTACGGTGAAAAAAGTCACTTAAGTAGCTTAAGTTAGCAGCCCAAGTGTGAAAAGGGGCCAAAGGCAAGCAAGCTAGACCATGGTTGACCAAGTCAAAAACGTACCCTAAGAGGGGAAGCTTGCTTGAGAAGATTGCGTAGTTGGAGTGGAGGGAAATTCAAATGAGAGAAACCCTAATGAGAGTGGGGTCCATGCACACATTGCATAAAATATGAAGGAGCGAATTGTGGAGATCATTTTTGGAAAATAGAATTCGAAGTTGAAGCTCTCTTCAACTTGTTGCTGTTTAGCACAAGAGGGATTCCTGTTTAGGAATGCCCTTCTCTTCCATGGGAGGCCATGGAGAGATTGCTATTCATCTTCCTCACATCATGGCTTGAGGCCAAAGCATTCATCTATAGCTACTGCGTTATTCTTGCAACAAGAGAACGTTGGAGTTGCTGGTGTTGCAGTGAGGGACCTTCATCATCACACTTCCGGAGTTGTTATGTAGAGTAGGAGCCATCTCTTTCTCTAGGAGATCAGCAAAGGAGATTCCAGAGATTTTTATTGCAGATCTTGGCATTGGGCCATTGTTTCTTCTCATGCCCAGCATAGTCCCTTCCTCCTACAGCATTATTATCTAAGAGGGTTTGCAGGAGGAGATCATTTTGTGCACTAGTGAGTGAAATCTTCTGTGAGGGGATCTGCCCCTTCATTTTGGAGATCATTGGAGGAGGTAACATTGTTTATTGTAGCATCTAATTCCTTCTCCATTTTTGTATTACTATTGAGTTGCAGCAGCTACACTGCAACTCCAACATTTTCCTATTTTATGTATTTTAGCCAATCCCTTGGAGGATTGAGGCAATAATGTTTTCTGGGGTTGAGATCTTGCTCCCCCATATTTATTTTAGCATGTATTGTTATATATTCTTATATATATCATTCTGAAGTCATTTTCCCTCATAGAATGCGCAGTTAGTGAGTAACTAGATTTATGTAGCAGTGTATTATCTTGTTCCATGTACATTTCCTATTGAGGCTGATTTGAGCTTACCTTGAGAGGAATTTTCCTCAAGGGATTTGTATTACATTTGATGCCACACATTATGTATCATATTTTTACTCTTCTGAAATTTTATGATGCAATATTTCACTACTGTTCATATTGAAGTTTTCATGCTGCTGAAGATTCCCTTATTAAGCATTGTTTCGGTATATATGTTGGTGGGGGATCTGAATAACCTGCTTAAGGTTATTTCTTTGAGCTCAGATTTTGCAGGGAGTTTGTACCAGACATATTCTAAGGCATCCCAGCATTGGATTGCCTTATTTTCACACTGGCTTCCTTATACAACGTCCTCATGGATAGCTGGTGCAGAGATTCCTTGATTCAAGGGAATTATTAGCTCTTGACATGTTCTATTGGCAGAGTCTGCTAGAGGGCTAGGTAGCCTCTAGATCTCATCATTCCTTGTGAAGGTGAAATATCCAGTAAATTCCCCTGCAGTCAATCTCTGAAATAGTTCAGTGTTGATTGTTAATACTCCCGGAGGTGGAAATCAGGAATATCTCAAGATATTCCCGGCATTGCAGAAATTTCCCCATTTCGGACATTACAACTTTTCACCTTGTATTTTCTAGTTTGGCATAGGACATAAGATATTTCTTTGGTGAAGCAAGTAGTGACTTAATGTTCCACTATTGGGGCTAGCGTGGTAGAAATGTAATTATGTATCTTGGGACTTTCACTTAATATATGAAACTCTCAGAGCCGATGCAATTTCATGCATATGTCATGAATGATTACAAGAATATTCTTTCATTGTTTGTGGTGTATGTTCATGTCAACACATACTAATGAAAATGAACTATTTCAATGGATTTGATATGCATCCTATTGAATGTGTATTGTTACTTTCATTTATGATTATTACTATCTTATGGTCTATTTTGCATGTTAACCAACGATTCCTTCCATTTTCTTGTGTGTCTCTTTTAGGATAGTATTATTAATTTTTTTCTATAAGCTCACTCACTCTTTTTCCTATCGTGAAAGTACCTTATATGCTTTACAATTGCAGACCTCACATTGTCAACTTACTTGCCTATTTCAAATATTCTTTACATAATCTCTTATGTTGATAATTGCAGCCAAGGAAAATTCCTAAGAATCATGGAAACCGACCTTATTTCCCTATTGGGGCTCCTACTCCAAACTGTGTGAGGTTTAGTTAGGACTTCATATTGGGGAGACCCCCTTGGCTGACATATTTCCAACACTGTCAATAGTTGGCTCTAGAAGGAGGGCCAAATGAAAATATAAGCCCATTGAGTCTATTTGTAATCTCTTATCTTGAATGGCTCATTCCCAAATCATAATCTTTGGATATTTTTATAATATATCCAATATTAAACTTTCAATCCCCATGGAATTTTTTTACAACTTGTCTCAGTTAAGGTTTGATGGCGAAGGTTAAATATCTGTAGATGAGCATACATCTCATTTTCTCAAGTTTCGATAATCTCATGAAATCAATTGTGAACATGTTACCTGTAAAATTTAATCACCGGCACTCTTGAAGGTCAATTTGAACCATGGTGTCATACCTTACAATCTACTTCTCTTAATTCATTTGAAATTTTTTTCAAGTAGTTTCATCAATTATTTTATAGGTATCAATACCATGATGTTTATACAAGTATTAGTCAATTTATAATGAAGGATGATGAATTAATAGAGTATTTTTCTGATAGATTTCTTCACCTATGCTATGAGTTTCCTGAAGAATATGTGGATTGGGATTTATTCAAGGAAACAATTTAGTGTTTGGTAAAAATATCTTTGAAACATTGTGAATATTAATCCTTTTTTGATATTGCTCTCCCAAATTTTATTAATCATGAGACACATCTAATCTTAGAGGAGGAACCCACTATTCCTTTTGTTCCTTGTCCTCGTCCATTTTCGTTTCCTAACAAGGTAGTCTCTAGTGTTATTGTTGAAGTTGGGATATATGAAAATCAAATTGTTGATCCTCTTATTCCACCTTATTTTGCTTTCCATGGTCAAGATATTTTTTAAGAAAAATTTCAATGTTCTAATAAATTCATAGAGCCTAAGGTGGAGGTTGAACCCTTAATTTTTCAAGGTCACATTACACATAATCCTAATCTTGAATATATTTCAATTGAAAGTATTATTTCTTCACAAGATAAATCTCATCCTCTATCATCTACATCTCATATATTTTTGGTCTATATTGTATCATTATATTTTTTTTCATCCATCTGTATGCATTTAGTGTGTTAAAATTGGAGGAATCATCTCACAGTATCGTTTTACCGGCGGGACCCAGTTTGGCGAAAAGGGGTCTGAAATATTTTAGGAGAATTTTGAGGCATAAAATGACATTTTTGGGGGGTAAACCTTTGAAGTTTTAGCGCATCACCCTTTCATGCTATTCTACACACAAATATGTTTCCAACGGTGCAAGAAGCACATCAATTAGAGTCAGTATGAAAAAGTTATGCCACTCAGAAGTTGACCTTCCTATTTTGACACCTATAATTCGGGAGGATGCCACTTCAACCAACATTATTCATGGAAAGGGGATAGCCATGTGTTTGTGATGTAAAATAATCTATAAGAGTATATATTGTAACTCTAGTTAAAATTTTATGTTATCAAACTTAAAAATTAGTAGGCTATCAGGTTGTGTTATCACTGGTCCACTAGGAGGAAGAGGCAGTCCATTATTTTGAGAGCACTTTGTTTCTTAGCTGAGAAAATATAGCCAATAGGGATAGGAGGTAGAGTACATATAGAGTATTTGTGAATTTTTGTAGCCTACGAGCCACAAGGCTTACTTATTTGTATCTGCAACCATATTTATAGACAAATAAAGAGAGCGACATGGCCTCACCTTCCAACTGGGTTTTTTCTCGAAAAGGTTTCTGAGAGCATATTTTGTGTCTGATGTGTGTGTGTGAACTTGTTTTTTCATTCTCTATTTTTCTGCATAATTTCCATTTGCATGCATGCACTATATACAGTTAAATATACATATATTAAAGTTTAATAAACTATGATAGTGTAGAATATCATATTTTTAATATAACATTATTAGATCTGTTGTGATCAACTATCCAGTGAAATATCCATAACAGTTAATAGATAATTTTTTGTACCCTAATTCACTTGGTGAATCTACTTTACCAACATGTTATCCAAATAATCTTGATCCTCAGTTTGCTAGTGCGAGTTTTGATCAGGTGCAAGGTGGGAAGATTCCACAAGTAGAGGAGAAATAATGTGAAGATACTTTTAATCTCTCTTCCCTATTTCAAATTCCTCTATGTCAAGGTGTTGTTATTTCATTATTTGTTGATATAAAATATTGTGATCTTGATAATCAGTCAAATGAAATATAATCTGTTAACCAGGAGAAGCCCTTTTACAATAATCATTTTAACTACCATGATCCCATTGATGAATGCCTAGGTATATCAACCAATATTTCAATTTATCAAGAAAATATTCTCATGGGAAATTCTTCCTCAAATAACTATCCCTTGTGCTCTACTTCCCATAATGAATTAACTCATGATGATGATATTCCCTACTCTTTGAACTTACAATTTGATGAGCTAAATTTTAAATTTACACAAGGCAGTGAGATCATCCATGATGAATAAGAACGTAATAAAATCATCAAGCATCCTTCCAATGCTTTTCAAATCCTAGTCTTGCATCAGGATTATTCTTTATTTCAGTTTGCTTATGATATTTCTCTGATCTATAAATTCGTAGATTCACAATCAAAAGAACCTTATGACTTGATTAATTTATATCTTGAGTTTGAAAAATATGATCAAAATAGTGATGTAGATGTCTGAGATAATAATGATCTTGTTGAAATCACTAATAATAGATCTCCACATGCAATTTGCGATTTGAATCAACTCTCAAAATGTAATTACCCAATGTTTAAAATTTTTGGGACTTGTCAGGGAGTCAAGGAACTTCAACTCTCATTGATGGTTATGTCAAGTTATCATGATTTTAATGAGTTCCCCGAACTAGATCTGATCTGGATTTTCTCACAAAATCATTTTCTTTGTATTATTTCATTGGATGCAAACTTGTTCTGGAATGTTTTTCAACATTTCCAAGTCAAGTTTCTTAATTTTCAATATTAGGTTTTTGATCATATAGAGCATTCTATGTTAGTTAATACATCTTCATGTAAGCCTATAGCATTGAACCCAACATTGGAACATATATATTTCATGTATGCACAGAGCTATTAAGTCTATCATTATGATTTTCAAGATAAAGATCATCATTGGTCGAAGAATTCATGTATGTTAAGTACTTTTGTGAACATTTAACTCCTAATCTATATTGTGAATGTTATGAAGCTAATAATTTTCGTTCTGGCCCAATTAATTATTCTGAGCAAGATTTAGTGCTTGAATCATTTAGTGGATCAAAACCGCCATGCTGATATGGATACTAGATTTGATTTGAAATATCGTTATAATTTTTTTTATCATGTTATTCTGATTGATTTCCCATATTTACAAGGCCAAAAATTATTTTTAATTCCCCAAGCTTTCATATTACAAGTCTGGTATGGAATCAAATACAAAGGGAACTAGTCGATAAACAATAAGATTGTATTTGAAGTCACCAATTTGATCATAACAACGGGTCTAACAACTGTCTTTCAAATTATCATTTTCCTACTAGTATATATGATGATAGTTGTTTTACATCGATTGTTCTAGTTGAACCCATTGATCTTCCTATTTTATCATTTCACGGTTTAGATGCTTGTCAATCAGTTGAGGCACTTCAACCTTTGTTGATGGTTATGTCAGGGCCTCACAATCTTGACACAGATTCTGAACAAGATCAATCAAATTCCCCTCGCAAGGTTCTTTTTATGATTACAATGCACTAATTTAAAACTCATTCTCTCAATAATTTCAGGGGTTTCAAAAAGATTGTTTTGGATTTCATAATCTAATCTATGATTGGATAGAGAGATCTTACTTAGCAAGCTCTGTCATTAACAATAAGTTTTGATGTTTCTTATTGTTTCCTAAGGATGAGAGCACAAATAAAGGTGCATTCATGATAATTTTTCAAGGTTTGTATGACCGTTGTTCAAATAAAAGAGGTACAATTCCAGAGTGGTTAAAGTTAATTTTTATGACACATCTTTTTTCCTCTAGGCAATACCTCCTATTTTTTGTGCAAGGTATTCAAGTTGTTATCTTTACTTTTTCACATTTCCTTATGTTGTTTTTAATTGCTCGTATATTTCTAAATGTAGTTCGAGAGAAGATTTGATGGTTACATTGGAAATTTCACTTCACTTAGTCCTAACTTTCTAGCCTGTTAGGTTAGGAGTAATTCTAGCTGCATTTTTACTTTTCTAGTTGCATTGCATGGCCCTACATTTCCCTTCCACAACTAGTATTTACATTTGTTTGTTTGCTTGATTTTGTATCACATGTTTCTTTTCAGTTTCCCATTTACTTTGTTATTTTTATCTTGTTTTCATGAATTTTACTTCACCTTTTGTTAATAAAAGCATGCATGAGAACTTATTTTTTCAGGCTCAAGGGGACAATGTGGAAAAGTGTTGAAAAGGAAATTGTGATGACGAGAAACTCTTGGCTAATATTTCTTCCTCTTCTTTTTTTGGGCCTACACATCTTTTAAGGTCAATTATTTCTGAATGGAAAATATGATCCATGCTGTTAACACTGGAAAATCGTACAATAGAAGATGACATTAATTAATGTTAGGAAAAAGGATTTACAAGGCTAGAAGACATTACAGAATCTGGAAATTATTTGAAAATCTCCAAGGTCTGAGGAAAATCAAATTTGAACTAGTCCTAAATGCTATTTGCGCGCATAATCCTTCGTGAAGAGTGCCTTTCACGTGCATTTTTTCCTTATATGCGCGCAATCTTGGGAGTGGAAAAATGTCACTATTTGGGACCACACAAAGCAAAGGATAAGTGATGCCTTACTTGAAGCTACCTAAGGATAGCCACCAACACCTCCTTGGACACTATGTGAGCACAAAATGGAATATTTGGAGCACACAAAGGAATCATACCCCTCCCTTGGTTCACCATCCTCCATCATGTACCAAAAGAGGGAAGGGAGGATTTGAAATCTCCTATATAAGGCCACCATGAGATGAAGAATTGGTTAACACATTGTTATGCTGGCTAGAATTTCCCAAGAAATACCAGCAGCGTGTGAGTCGGAGCTGAAGATAGAGGGGGCTCAATTGTTGGACATCCAACAAGTTCAGTCCAACATAGTAGAGAGAGAGGGAGACTACATCGAGGCAAGCTTGGGATAAAAACATCCTTGCATCGGGACCTAGAACCATTGTCTAGGGGCCCTTTGGCTAGAGGGTAAAGTTTCACTCTTATTATTACCAGCGCTAAATAAGAGGGGCCTAGAGCCACCGTTTGTATTATTGTTGTCGTTTGACTCTTTTCAAAGCTCGTGTTTATTTGTTTTTAATTTTTTTAGTTTAGTTTTTTGTTTATATATGCATGCTATTTCTCTATCTAGTATGCTTATTGATTCTATCTTATTCCACTAACTTGCTTGAATCCGCTTATTTTTCTGCCTGTTACCAATAACTTAAGTGGGTCGACCACACCCCTTAAGTTGGTGTGATTTTGTACATACGTGCACCAAACACACTACAACAGGATTGGCGACTCCACTAACATTTATTACCAATTTTATGTGGTTGTGCCTTTTTTGCAGAGACCTCTATTTGTGCTACGGAGTGGAGCTGAATTTCCCCTGATTTTTCTTGCAATCCCTAGTTCATCCCAAGTGACAGAATGAAGTAGAACAACTGCCAAAAATTTTTCTTGTAGGAATTTGCGCATGTTTTCTCCCCACATACGCGTAGGGCACGTGTTCAGAGTTGACCTGCGCATAGACAACGTGCCTGTCTCAACCTTTTGTGCGCAAAATAAAGAATGAGAATTTTCTCCCTTATTTCTGTCTTTTCTTGCTTGTAAAGTGCTTGGAAGCCCCTAATACACTTTCTAGCACTGGTTGTGGTGCCCCGCAGCTTGTTAAAGCTCACTCTTAGCTGCTTTTTGTAGGCTTAGTGTCAGTTTTATTTCAAGTTGATTTTTGCAAAGTTCACACAAAGTTTAAGTAGGGGGGGGAAATAACTTGCATTCTGAAAAAAAATTATATTTTGAAAATTTTGGTACTTACACACCTAGATAACTAGCCCAAGTAAGTGGCCTTAGACCATGCATGCATAGCTATTTTTCTTTTTTCTAGTGTAGAAGTTTTAGTTTAGTTCAATTTTTGCACTAGGAATTTCGGGACTAGGATTGAATTGTTTATAGAAGAGAAAGTAATCTATGCTACCTTTGCACCCTCTGGTGATCCTAGGTAAGCATATGAATGCTCCCTATTCACAATTCTACATCTCCCTATAGTTAGTCACATAGATTAACTAGGAAAAATAGAAAGTGGCCCATTATCCGCACATGTTTTTCATTTGAGCCAGGAACAATACAACATAGTTTAAATAGGGGATTTTGTAAAGGATCATTGATATCCACACATTTAAACTATGTGCTTGTCCACTTTGTGCTCACACACACTCACCCACTAAGTGAAGCAAAGACACCTAAAACTAACTTAACCAAACTCACTAAATTCTCCCCACAGGGGCCATAAAAGAATTTATAGCTTAAGTTAGGATCAAGGGGGTAGGCATCCAATAAGCCACCTTGATCATAATTAATATTGAAACATAGAAGTTGTGTATTTAGGGAGCTTCAAATCCACCCATCAGCCCACGAAAAAGAAAACCCGAGCGCGACAGAGACCCATTTCAGAGGGGGTTAGGCTTAGGTGCAGTGTGTGCGGTATCAGTTGGGGCTACCTAACCCGAATGATACTCGGTACTATTAGATGAATACCAAAAAGACCAAGACTCGAACGCTCACATGGGATGGTGGTTCTTAGTGGAAAAAAACTAGGGCAAAATTTTCCCTATAGGTGATGGTGCAGGCAAGCGCTAGACCCTCTAACCTTACCTTGGTGGATTCTCTTCGGCTGACTGGGGGAGTCACCAGCTCTTATGGGACGTTGTGCCAGCACTCGCAAGAAATATTCTCAAGGCCAAGTTGCATTTGAGTGTGTGAGGACGAATAGGCCTTCTAGGATTTTGAGTATCATACGCAAACAAATAAAAACCAGTTTTTTGATTTCTTGATCACATAGATTAATTTAAAGGGAAAATTTATTTTATTTTCTCTTTGTTTTACGTATGTGACCATAATTTTTCTTTGATCATAAAATCTATACTCTCAAATTTTTCCAAAACAAAACCCGGTTGACACTTGAACGGTCCCAACATAACCTCATTGATCTAGGCGTCTTTTGGACCCCCCCCCATTACCTGTAGGGGTTCCAGCTCTTTTTCCATTTAGGGGTCAAAGACGGAATTCTGCCACCATTATTGGTTCGTCCTTTATTGGTGCAGTCGTAGTTGGGAACCCTAGTCAGTCTCCCAATGCCACACCACACACCACTCCTCCCACGACCCCTAGGGGGCAGAGGAGTGCATCCCATTTTGGAAGCCAGCCAAATAAACAGTAGGGTACGTCGCAGAATAACCCTCTTCCTAACCAGAACTTTGTGTCTTCGCACATTGCAATGGCATCAACCTCCCAGTCACCTTTCTTATCTTCGTTGAATCTGCCCGATTTAACCCAGCTAACAATTGACCCCATCACACATGATCCTACATGGCCTCCCATGCCCACGAAGCTCCCTTTAGATATACCAAAATTCAAAGGCAAGCAAGCGGAAGACCCGGGTCATCATGTCATGACCTTTCACCTGTGGTGCTCATCAAACAATATCATTAACGACACAATTCGATTGAGATTATTTCAATGCACTCTTAGAGGAGTAGTTGCGAAGTGGTATGTGGCGCAACCCTCAACTTCACATGGAACCTTCAGCGCCCTCGCTATCGCGTTCCTAACATATTTTCAGTTACCCATTCACCATGACTCTAGAATGGAATTACTGTCGCATTTTAGACAGACCCCTGTCATCCACATCTCAGACCATCTCCATGAATGGAGGCGATGTTGTCGTTTATGTAAAGCTAAACTCGACGATCAGGTTCTCTTAGATTTGTTCCTGAAAACTCTTATGACAAAGATTTCAAAGGATGTGGCACAGCAAAAGTCCATATCTGAAGAGGACATAATCAACAAGGCCCAGTAGCTTGAGCTTATTTATACGCAGTTAGGATACATCTATAACATCCTGCCTAACGCCCCGCCCCTGCAAAATTATCATGAATTTCCTGGCATGTCGAACTCTACAGACGGACTCATTGGGTCATCGACCCAAGGTTATCTAGGCAATAGTAGTCAAAACCCCAGTTACACATACAGTTCTACCCAGAACATACATTAACTCGGTTTTTAAAGTCATCATATGCCTCAGCAAAATTTGACCAGTAGGGTGCCAGCGTATCACCAGGGAGGAACTTATCCTTCGGCTCAGAGGAATCAGTACGCAGAAAGAAGCATTGATGGAAGAGCTCCCCTCCAACAGCCAGGTGTAAACCAGGGACCGCGTTATTCTTAGTCCCTAACACACGACCCACATATGCAGACCAATGCACATGTGAACTTTGTGCAAATGTCCCAAAACCAACCACACCAATATAACTAGGAGAACTACCCTCCTAATGTGGTGAAGAAAAATTCAAAAAACAAGCCAAAATGGAACCCTGGATGGGGGGGTAACAACCAACAGCACCCACCATGATCCCAAGCTAGAGGCAACTCCAACTGGAATCAAAACCAAGAGCTGAGAAATGCCCAATGGCAGAGAAAAATGCCACGTCTTCGAACAAACCATTCCTATTTGATATGTGGTGAGTTCGGTCACTATACTCCCCACTGTCCCGATCTCCCTGAGCTTAAGAAGCTACAGAGTAACTGAGGACAAGGAGGATCTTCCCAACAACCCGCTGTGATGCAAGAACCTTTCCCCAATCAAGGGACGATAAGCACTCAACAGAAAAATGCATATGACTCATATGAAAATAGGCATGAATTCTACATGACTGGCGAAGAGATGTTTTTCCAAACATGGAATCACAACTACAACACCCCACTAGACACCAATACATCGGGGGAAAGCACTAGCACAACGACTGCACCTTTGACCATTTCAAATATGCCTATAGAACCATTGCAAAAGATGGCGAAGGGACCTAATAGGCGAGTAGGAAACTGCTCCAAAGCAGCCCATAATTATAGTATCATGGACGATTTAGCACAATCTCCCACTACTATGTCAGCTTTGGAAGTATTGCAGTCATGCCCAAAACAATAGAAAGCCCTACTTTCCATGTTAGGCACTATCGACCCTGCCGATACATGCCTAATGACTTTTGACTTAGACATAGCCACCCCCAGGCTTCCTTCCATGGTCGCCTTCCAGATACTAGTGTCGGTGCAGAATATCACAATTCACCGATGTGTCACAGACGAGGGTGCATCCACGTGCATCATATCCAAAAAATTTTGGCAGAAGTTAGGTTCTCCTGAACTAAAACCCTCACTCATCACGCTTCAAGCGTACGACGGTCGTCCATCGACCCCCGTCGGCCTCTACCAGAACGTCCCGGTCTGCTTGGCCGGAAAGACGATCCACATAGATATTGAAGCCTTGGATGCTCACCTGGACTACAATATACTCCATGAGCAGAGTTATATGTATGCCATGTCTACCATATCCTCCTCCGTCTTCTGCATCATGATGTTCCCCCACGAGGACCGCATCATTACTGTAGACCAACTGACACACTGCGAGAAGCGTCCCCTAACAAACATTGATGTAATTCTACCCTATGTAGATACATCCTCGGATGGTCTCTCATGGTACCATGAATATGGCCCTGGCCAATTCAAACCGTCGTCCATTCTAGGATCATTCCTAAGAGATCCTACCATAATCCCTGAGTCATCCCTTGATGTTACAGGGGCTCCAGTGTGCATGATGTCCACATCAAGCAACGAAGCTAATCAGGACACAGACACAAGCAGTAATGGCAACAAGTCATCAGCCACAACAGTCTCTTTAGCCTACGCCGCCTCCCAAACCCCTTTCCTCTAACCCCCAGCTGGTTTCGTCTCCCAACAGGTTTTGGAAAGACTGGTATTACCCAACATATTGTTGGAAATACCAGTTTGGTACCTCATTCCCCCTGCAGGAACATGATCCACCCACGTTACTGCCACTGGATTGAAGCCCATCAGTCCCGAGGAGGCCCCACTCATCCAAGAAACGGTTGAAACCACCACTGCAAAGGAAATTCCCATTGCAAAACTGGTAGTTACGACTAAGAAAACTGAGAAGAGAGGAAAGAAGATGGTGACCCCTGCCGTTCAATGGGAATCACCAGTTTGTGCCATATGCGACGTAATAGATCACCCTACCCATATCTGTCCAGAGCTGGATGAATTGAAACCACTCCTTGGATCTGAGATAGACATCGCGATGCCGTATTCCCGTAAAAATAAACATACAACCAAAGGTAAAGGCAAAGTGTTGCGTACCAATCATGCATGCACTCTCTGAAGCAACTTCAAGCGCTATACCCATCAATTCCCAGAGATCCCGCAATATAGGGATGCCTTACACGCCATCGAGCTATCGTATCAAGAGGATCCCTCCACCCAGGAATTCGGAAATGAACCTCGTACCATCTTGTACCTACAGGAGGAACAACGAAGGGCACAAGAAAGACCCCCAGTCATGCCCATTATAAATTTCACTCTATGCGATGAACATGGTCACTTCCTCGAAGAGTGCGCAACCTTGGAACTCATCCACAGATGGTATCCTATAGAAAGGGTTTACTACATTTGATTGCGGGTAGCGCAATTCACATGCCCATTATGCGTCGACAATCACCTTTTGGAGAATTGTCACTATATCCCCCTATTTTGGCTAGCCCTTGCTAGCTTACGCTTCGCCATAGTGTGCCTCTCCCAAGAAGATGGCATGGATGCACAGTCCATGGAAAGCTCCACAACCCAAGAAGATGTGACGAGAAGATCCATTATGTTCTTATCTGTTGAAGAGTGACCGATTAGGGAACCCCTAGTTACCCCTAACCGCCCTCCACAAAGAAGACCAACATGCACATAATGCAAAACTCCCAATCATGCGGTCATCCATTGTCCTAATTTAGCAGCGTTACGATGTTGGTTCCCCGACATACCTAAAACTGAGCATGATAGAACCCTCATATCAAGAATATTTTTCCTTATATGTCAAGGAAATAATTATGAGTGACATTGTACTCATGTCCCGCAACTTTGTCCCACCATCGACATGATTCATACCATAGAGAAGAGACAAGACGATCTCCGGAAATGGCATAAAAAGTAAATCATTGGTCAATGTCCCCACCCCCACAGTGGCGTACTAGGCAGCCTAAGACAACACACCAACCAAGCATGACCCCAGCCACGCCTAGGATAACATGCGGACTATGCGACCTGAACAACCACTAGATCAATCAATGCAGAGAACTGAAGCACCTTGCAAGCAGTTTCCATATAGTCTCTTCTCTCCCTCATAAACTTCTCTCTAACCAAGATAAAATCACGCGTACCTATTTCCAGAATTTTTCACAATTTCACCATACGATTAAATGTGTACACCTCCCCAAGCTAAGAGCGACAGGAGTAGCATTGAGTCTACACTCCCCCAAAAAGGTAGACGCACCCAAGCCAACAATACGGAAATGGAAACAGAAGACAACCTCTTCTACAACAGACCCTTTCCAAGCGTCCACATCAAGAACATCGACTAGTGTAGAGTCTCACAATCTACTCTGCAGGCACAATGATACCATGCACTATTTTCACTGGCCAAAATCACACACTATAGGTATGCCTAGTAATTGAAACATTCAGGAACCTCTACGGTAGGCACAATTTCCACCTACGAGAAATTTACCATCCTAGAGGGGAACCTAACTTTGTGCTCCTGCAGAATCCCATTACGGAGATTCTTTCCCCACCAAACGTCGATGACACGATCCACCATATACGATTTATATCATCACATATCAGAGATAGGATTCCAACTGCCCCCACATCCCAGGATTTACACCCCATTCCTGTCACAAAAGCTCAAGGAACCTTACGCTTTTGCGTTGATTTCTGCGAGATCCAAAATTTACATGCCACCATCAAAATCCTTGATGATACCTAGCCTTTAGAACAATGCCTAGTACAACTAGAGCTTGTCGACGATATTCGCTACAACACAACGAGGCCCACAAGAAAAGGGTAAAATATTCATTTGACCGCCACATCACCCCTCGCTCATTCACTGAGGGAGAATTAGTCCTCCGTTATGATGTCACAAACGAAGCCTAGGGCTAGGAAATTTCGAAACCTTGTGGAAAGGACGATACATCATCAAACATTGCCTTCGACAGGGGGCATACATCTTGATGGAACTAGAAGGGACCTGCTTCAGCAACCCCATCAACGGCCTTTACCTCAAGAAATTATACCCATAAGGGCCAAGTCGGCCCTTCCCTAAAGTGTTCATAGACAAACCCCCACCACTCAAAAATTTTGACCAAAGGACTTATTTAAAAAGCGCTCAAAAGTGCCACCATGGAACATCAACCTGAAACCTATTTCAGATTTGCTGATGGAGCATCAAGATGGTCTCAAATTTTAGCCACAACTACCTAGGTAATTTACCACACTGACTGATCACCACTCTGCTCAAAAGGTGTGTGCATTGGTTCAACAACAAAAAATCAAACAGAATATGACACCATCATCGGAATTATGTGCGATGCCCTCCATAAGGGTATACGCCATATGCATATCTAACTCGATTCTCAGTTAGTAGTGTCACATTTAAACCAAACATTTGAGACAAGAGATACACATCTGTTTAGAAAATATTTGCATGCCAAAATATTAAGCAGACAATTTGACTATATCACATTTACACATGTACTAAGGAGTCAAAACTAAACAGTTGATCACATAGCTAACAATATCCTAAACTCTAATGCATCTTGAATAAACCATCATACATAAAAAGCCAAAAATATAGATATCCATTAGCATAACATCATACATAAACCAAAACAGGTGACACATCATGTAGAGGTGCGAAAAATATACCTCATATATATATATATAGATATATATATCACAATATGTATGTCTGAATACAAAAAATCATGTTGTTGGCCCAACGGCCAACCCAAAGATACAAAAGTCGTCAAAAATAAGGGAAGCATCCTCATAATGGGTGCTTTCCCTCTCTACAAAAATACTCTATGGAGGTGTCCCCTTAGGAGGGGCACTTGGACCCACCACTGCTCCCAGTGCCACCATTGGAGCTGTGGTCGCAACCACGATCACCACTCGACGTAGAACGGGCCGATATTCCCTCTCACAGGCCATCATAGTCTCCAACCAGACCTCCTCGAAGTCATCCATGAAACCCCGAGCAGGCATCCCTTGGGTTAAGCAGTCCACTCGACCCCAGAAATCCTTAAGAACTGACACCTGAGCCGTCAGTGCCACAATACAAGCATATGTCATATCTGTGCAAGCCACTACCGCATCGGCACGAGCTCACTCAGCCACAATCTCTCTAGCAACCGATTTTTTGCCCTCCCCTGAAGGGCCAACACCACCACCTTGTCCACCACCAGGTCCCCCCGCAACACCTCCTCTCTGATCACCCCTAGGTCATCGTAGAGGACCGTGGCCAACCAATAGAGCCATGGGGTGACCTACCTCGCCAACATTTGCAAGAGTAACCAAAATGATGTGAGTGTCACTAGAAAAACACATAAGTACATGTATACTAAAATAAATGCAGAAAACATACACAACATACCTATGGGACCCCAAGCGTAATCGAAGGGGAGACCCATGTCTGGATCCCCCCGGAAGTCCATCCCCACATACGAGCATGGTAGGAACATTTTCGGGTTGGCCTCAAACCAGGCCTCTGTCATGGCATTCCAATAATGCCCCACCATGCCACCGTTACCTCACGGCATCACCAGAGCCCATATCCTCATACAAGGCTCCTGTGGCCCCCAGGAGGCACCTCCACTACTGACCTCAGCAGCACTACCCTCTCATACATAATTTTGCACAAGATATTGGCGTATGCAAATGAATTCGATCCATGTTAGACCTTTTTGAGTTGCGATACCATCCCATCAAAGCAGAAACATGAAAATTCGAAAAAATTCCTAGACCTCAACTGGCGCAGCACTCCAACCTGTGGGCCTAATTGCCAATGCAGAGTAACCGACCCTGCTAGTTGCACAATCACTGCGAGAGAACATCTCTCTGCCAGATATGTAACTGATGCAATGTTGATGAATCCCTCTTAAGAGGCGCCCCACCACAATGGCGTCTCATAAATATCTCCAAGTCCACTCTCCCGGAAGGGAGTGGATACCTCAGCGCCTCACCCTGAGGCAGTAACCCGATCAAAAAGTAAACATCCATCTCTGGATGAATGAACAAGTGTGTCCCCCACAACACAAACATGTTTCGCCTCCTATGCCAATGATAGATCACGTAACGTAGCAATTGGTCCTGCAACCAAAGAAGCTCGTTCTCCGTGAACTTCAGAAGTCCCCATAGCGGCAGTTAATGGTGCTCCCTAGCATCAACAACCAGCTCGATATGGAGCTCAGGCCAATCCCTCTCCCTCCACAATAACTTGTCACCAAACCAGGTACCCATCAGTATAGATAAAAGCCAAAAATAGGAAAAAATCCAAAAGTATTTTCTGCCTCGGCTTTGCGGGCCTGTCCCTCACACAGGCGCGCTTAGCACACGCCTGTATTTTTCACAGCAGCACTTGAGGTGTGTTGAAAAAGGGGAAATGAGAGCATTAGCGCACTTATCCCCAAAAAAACGCAAAGGGGGCATGCCTTTTCCCTGATCGCTCGTGCAATCTAGGGCAAACAACACCTAGAATTCGTACAAACCCAGTTTGTACAGACCTTGACACCATCAAACTGAAAAAATTAAAGTCTAGGACATCATGAAGGTTACCTGGGCATGATCTCACGAATCCCTGGTGCTCAGGCTGACCGCAACAACAAGAAATGCTACACAGAGTCCTATGACCTCTCAAAAACTCAGCAAGTACAAATGAATTGAATTAGGGCCATATCCACCTAGATATCACCCTTTTCAAAAACTTTGGAGGACCATAATGAGAGATCAGAAGGTCCATTCTCCGAACCATAAGTTGCACCACAATCAGAACTCCATGATGAACAGAGGCGATGCCACACATTCACACTCCCAAAAAAATAAATTTTCAGCGTCGACAGGTATGCCCTCTCTCATCTTCTTTTTTAAAGCTCATGACTTTCAAAAATATTTGAGAAAGAAGATGCTTTCACTTGAGGTAGTTGTTTTTGCAGGAAAATCTCACAAACCATACACAATGTTATCTCCTGAAAGTTCTAGAGCAGGTATCATTCTACCCCCAGCATGATAGAGTCCAAGAAAACTTTGCATATCCTGACATCATTTCTCCATCAAAAATAAACCATAGGGTCCTCATATCCAACCGTGTTTATCATCACCTCACCCTACACATGATAAACATCTGTATTGTTCGGTAGAGCCTCCCCTCCATGGCGCTCGTCACCCACAGTAGACCATATATCACAACATAAGTGACGCCATGGCCATACCACTTCAGTCTAGGAAGCACCTCATGCCCATCCATTCACCATGCATAAGGTCAAGTTTACCATACAAGCTAAACCCCCCTTCCCAGATGACCAGGTTGTACAAGCAGATCAAGAGCGCACCACTACGCCTTGCATTTTTCCCACCATACCTCCACCAGCATAATCCCATCTGCGATACTTTTTCATCCGCTTCATCAACCCCACACATGAGACCAACCAATGGGACCACCACCCTCAGAAAAGCACCTTCCTCACAACATCAGTGAGTGAACACTTTCATGTTTTGGGGTACCCGTCTCTGTGTTTTGTATAAACCAAACCCCATTATTTTATTCTTTTGGTAAGTGTACAAAGACCCTGGATGATGCACTACGTCCTCCACCCTCTCATTTCATCTTTTCTCCCACGACAGTAGTGTTAAGTAGGTAAATCCTCTCTACACACAGAGACAATCCCTCTAGCCCTAGAGTGGGTATAGTAACAAAGAATCATGCTAGAGTGTAGGTTCCTAGATATTTTAATGAAATAGGAAGCGATAAGATGGCCTACCTGTGGTCCAATGCTATTGTCGGCAATTGTAGTGGTGATGAGAACTTCTCGCTCCCGATTCGGCAAGTCACAATCCCTTCCCTTATCACGCTTGGACACCTGCACAGAGATCAGAAAATGATAACCACATACCACATACTAACTTCATGCAAAAACTACTAGTTAGTCAGAGAAGACTAAGCATATTGCATTCGATAAAGACAAAATACAAGATGGGAACCAGACAATAGTCACTTATATTATTAGGTGGAAAGAAGAGATACAACCATGCTCTGATGTCGCAGTATCCTCCAGTGGGGTTCGGGCGAAGCACATTTCAAAGCTCATCGGGGAATTTGGATGGGATAAAGGCCCTCTCGATGTATTTCCTCCTTGTTCTACCTTCTCAATAAATCAGTTATTTAGCTATAGTTCAGTCCTTCAAGTTCAGCGCTTCAGCTGTATATTTCTCTTTATTTAGCTAGCTTTCATAAAGAGAGAAGTCTTGTTTATATAGAGGCAAAGGAGGAGGTTGGGATCCCTACAAAGGTGGAAGGGAGGCCTATCCTTTAGGAGTGTTCCAAGGGAGGTGGAAACTACAAACTAAATGAGGTAGCCCATGGTTGTTTCAGTTCAACCACTCCCAATGACTCATCCCCGAGGTGGTTGGAATGGAACCTCCGCCTCTATTTTTAAAAAATATTTCATAAATATATTGGCGTGGGTGTCTAACTGGCACAAATTTCCAAGTTTCACAGGATTAATGTTAAATTTCTAGGTCGGCGCGAGGAGGTAACGGGCTACTCACACCAAGGCAAAAATAGGGATTTTTACAGCTCTGCTTAGGGAAATGTCAACAAGAAGAATGTTTCTTTCATGAAAAGGGATGCAAGGATGTTATTTTCAAAGCATGACACTGCGTATTGGTCACAGAAACGACCCTCCAATGTGCAAGTTGGGGATTGCAAGGACAGTGACAAAATTTTGTGTAACAGATGCCCCCTAATGCATGAGGTCCGAGGGAGAGGGAGGGGCCAAATTATTTATGAGAACATGTTCGAACCAAACACTGCTGTCGGAAAACCTGCAATTACAAATACAACTAATATCTCTGATACATGAACATGTGGCATGGGCACATCCATCCATAATACAGTATATAAAAATTGAGATCTAGGTATGGATGCAGCCATCCAGTAGTAAAGATCAACAAATAGACTCTGATATGGTTGCAGCCATCCAATCAAAGAGTCATGCAATAAGTCATGATAATCTACAAAGAACCTGCAACTTGGATTTAATCAGACAAAATCTAGGGTCTTGCGCTCCATCTCGACCCGAACAAGTACAATTTCTAGCATGCGCATGTATGAGCTAAAGTCAAACATGGAATAAAATCGTCTGATTACCAGCCAATGATGAAAGCTATTAACAGACGCGAGAGGAACCACTAATAATGACAATGGGTCTCAAGGTACGAAAGGTACAATCCACAGAATGTGAACAGTGATCTAGCGTCAAACACCCACAGAGTCAGTCGATCGAAGGCCAATGATGTGGACCTTGCGTTGAATGCGAAGAACCTGCCAATAAGGCATGCAGGCTCCAAGGTAATAGAAGGGAGTCTCTAGATCAGGTTCTTGGATAATGAGTTGAAGTCGACAGGAAGTGACCTGGTCGAAGGAGGGCCATAATGTTTCCCACATCATCGACATGAGACAGAGGAATATGATGTTTGTGAATCAAGATTAACAAAGAATCAGAGGGAGGTTGAAAAATTGCAGAGGCAAACTTCTCTTGAACATATTAGCAGCACGACACTGGATTTGGTAGTATTTGAAAACAAAGGATTTGAGGTCATGATGAAGTGGCAAAGAGCGAGTGAGAGTTCAAAAAATATTACCCAAACCCATGGAGGAAAAAATGATGAAATGAGATGTCCCCAACCCGACACGAATGCAGACAAGTGCCATGTTCAAGAGCGACATACTGCCAAAACAACTAAGATCTGGTTCCATTTTTCCCCACCATTTCTGGCGAGTACCCCAATTATTTCTTAAAACAAGCCTGAAGGGGATAGAATATTGTTGCACTATAAGTTTGTCTTTTGGAAAAATCCATCCTAGTACATTTTACGAGCCCTAGGAAGGAGGAAATCGAATAACTTCATGGTGACGAAGTCCGATGTCATTAGGGTTTAACGAGTTTGAAAAAGGGAGAACTCAACATCTTTTCATGTTTAGAGAGTTTGGAAAGAAGGCAAAAAAGAAAACTCCAGCAGTCCCTTTTTGTATGTAGTCTCACAGATCCGAAAAGGTAGAAAACTATGTCTGAGAGAACCTCTTAGTCGCGATAGGCTAAGGTATTCCTTTTTCGTAAATAATCCATCCCAGCTCGAAAAAGGGGTAAACGTATACTGGGTATATATCGTTTTACAGCCATTTAACGAGTTCAAAACGACAAGTGTCTCGGCAATATTTTCAACTTTTAGAGAGTCAGAAAAGAGCTGAAAGATGAGTCCAGTAGTGACATTTTCGTGTTTTTACTGAGTCCAAAAAAGTATAAAATATAACTCGTTACTTCATCATTGTCGCGTGAAAACCTGTTGTTGCACAAGAGATGTGTAAAACCCATTTTTCGAAAATAAAATAGTAAAATAATCGAAAAACATGTCTTAAAACCTAACTAGGGTTTTGGAAAAGTTATAAAATGCAAAAAATAGTAAAAAAAATTACTTTTCACTTTTTACCTCTTGTGGAGCAATAGTTACCCATTTTGCTGTGCAATCTTGCGGCGACGATAATGGCCAATCCAGTAGATCAATCGCAAATCCGTCAACTCCAGGTAAGAGATGAGATCCCTCTTGTGATTTTAAGCTATTTCTTTCTTCCTTCATTTGTCAATTTTGAATTTGGGGGGAGAAATTGTAAAAATTAGGGCTAGGCGGTTGGCACGGGTTTCGGGCACGGAGTTGCGCTAACGGCGCAAACCAATTTCAGGTAAAAATGCACACCAAATGTCCCAATTGTTTACAAATTTAAGGATTAATATTGACTAATACCACTCATATGTGTGTGTTTGCAGGTAGAAAGGATAAAAATGGTCATTGAATGGAAAGAATGGGAACATAGTGAAGAAGATGAGTTAGCCATGGAAAATGAGGGAGTTATGGAAGCCCTCAGAAACTGTGGTTTGAAATAAATTATTTCTAACACCATGTCTCCAAGACCAACCAGAATTGCTACAATATCTGATTAGTATATGCGACGAAAATCAAGAGAAGTTCATCCTACAGGATCAAGAACTTGATATTGATGTTTCCGAAGTGTACTTCATCATAGGATTATCACGGAGAGGTGCAACACCACTCCTAACCGGAACTCGACCCTGCATGGAAAACATGACCATGGTGATAGACAGGGTATGTCGAGGAGCACGGAAAGGATCTAGTAGTGGGAAAGTTGATATACAAACTATCCCAGATTTGATACTATGCATGGTATTGCATACCATCACACGGGCTGTGGGATCACAAGCACCGCACGAAGCAACAAAGACACAGTTGCTTCTTGCTATGGACTGCATGGCTTCAACCATCTAAAACTGGGCAGAGGCTGTGACCATAAACATGAAGTGCCAACTAACCCAATGCAAGAAGACCAAACTGAAACAATTTGGTTATGGATCCATCCTGGTATCGTTCTTCTTGGAACGATTACCAATTTTTCAGCGACAGGAGGTCATAGTTCTTAATCCACCAGCGAGAGAACCACAGATGGCTTGATGGGCAGCACTGATGCCAAGGGCAGGGGGTAGCCAACAGATGTCTTGGAGGCTGGAATTTTTTGATTAGTTTCGTCAACAACTGATTGTCGTGGAGGATTGGCCCTACTATGGCACAGATTTCATTGATGACCCGGACCTCCCACTCTCGGAGGGGGAAGATTGGGATGAAGATTTGGGTAAGACTCAATTTTTGAATTTTATGAGTATTATGATTTTTTGTTGATTTATATATGTTATTACATTAAATCCATGTGATGCAGATGTTGGCCCAGAGAGACCTGCCGGTATGTCACCAATAGCGAGGTGAATCCCTCGTGATTTCGACCCTCAAGGCGAGGGTGGTGAGGAAGATAAGATAGTGCGAAACCTAGAGGGCATCACCCGAGGAGTCCCAGATTGTGCACGTTTTGATGATGTTCCTCGCGCCTATCAGAGACATACTGTAGGGGTGCCCAGCCGAATTCACTGCTTGCTGAGGCGGCTAGTACAGGACGTGACATGTTATCACGAGCATCATGCTGATTAGACACCTAGGTTTATTTTATTTGCATATTTTGCAAGACATGATGTCTCGGGATGTAACATAAACATACACATATTTTTTGATGTTATGATCCACACAGTTGCAAACATGCGATATATATATATATATATATATATCTATTTCCTTACATGGATCTCTTACATATGATGATGCTTTTACAAATTATCCAAATGTCTATCTAATACAATGTTAGCCACTGTATCAGTTAATGTGTTCATTCGCCTAGGAATATGTTGATAAGTAATGAAATCAAAATGTCTTTTCAATAAACGAATACGTAAATACAATCTCAGAATGTGCGGATTTCTAACCGAATAATGATTATTGAGTTGCAGAACAACAAGCTGTGAATCTAGATTTACAAGCAATGCGCGTATGCCAAGGTTGATTGCCTCAGTTAATAACTCAATGACAGAGCTATATTCAATGACATTTTTTGTAGTTCTTCCTAGAAAAATACCTTGCAGATCTATCAAATCACTAGCAGGATTATAAATTACCCAGGCTGCCGAAGACAAATTCCTGGTACTACGGGAAGCACCATCCATGAAACCGACATAAGGGGTAATAGACATCTACACAATAAGCAAGACCCAATCAGTAGGAAAACGCTCACAAAGCACACCAAACCCAAAAAAATGCACAAAAATGAAAATAACACCTATGTAAACCTGATATGCATAAATGAATCATGCATAATATTTGTTGAGATATAACCCATTTCTGGGATGTTCAAGAGGATGGCCTTCATAGTCAATTAGCTCATAGGCCCCATTTTGCAACACACATTTAACGATGTAGGCCCCATGCCACATAGGTTGAAATTTACCTACCCCCATCTTATCATGATCTTGGTCATACAGGAGGATGAGATCTCCTTCAACAAAAGAACGAGGGGAAACTAATTGATCAAAATGAGCTTTGAATCGCTTCTTTTGTGTTTTGATGACCAAAGCAACTAAGCGACAAGTTTCATGTAACCTCTCTAAGTAAAGGAGACGCTCTTCTTCCGGTGAAGTGTTAGGCAATAATTCCACAACTATCTTTAGCGAAGGTATTTCACATTCAATCGGGAGAGTAGATTCTAGTCCGTAAACCAACTGAAAAGGGGTGAATCCGGTCATAGTCTTCACTGAGGTTCAGTATGCCCAAAGAGACGAAAATAACATGAGATGCCAGTTTGATTTGGGGATCCCAATTGTACGCTAAAGCATTGTGACAAGAAATTTGTTCATAGCTTCAACTTGGCCATTGGCTTGAGGGTAGTACGGTGTTGAGCTGTCGTGATGTAGACCCAATTTAGAAGTCAACTCCACCACCATATAATGTCAAAAATGGGAACCATTACCGGTAACGATGGCTTGAGGGACGCCAAAACTAGCAATAATATGATTGAAAATGAACTGAGTAGCTCTATTACTGTCAACGACAAGTGTAGGCATTGCTTCATCCCATTTGGTGAAGTAGTCCACGACTATGATAATATAAGCATGCCGCCTGGCTGAGTGAGGGTTACACGTCATAAAATTGATGCCCCATTTGGAAAAGGGACCAACGGTAATCACAGGGTGAAGAGGAAGAGGTGGTGAGCGCAATTTGCATTGATAAATCTAGAAATCATGACATTTACAAACGACGATAATACAATCTTTGAAAATGGAAGGCCAAAAATAACCAACACGAAATATCTTTTGTTCAGTAGCGTAACCAGACATGTGACCAGCACAGGCACCACTGTGATAATAATTCAACACATTCTCAGCTTCCTTGAGGGTCAAACATCAACATAGTACAAAATCAACTCCAACACGATAGATCATATCTCTGTCTATGCGATAAGGTTGCGAGTGATGCCGGATACAACGGTGGGCATTCTTTGTCAACTCAGATTGGAATGTGGAATTCTGGAGATATATGATGATATCACCATACCAGGGGTCGAGGGTGGTAATCAAGAAAAGTGTATCGTCTGGAATACGGTCCTCAGAACAAGACAGAGCAGAGTCAGAAGGGAGGGAACAAATCAAATCGGCGAAAACTAGTGATTTCTTCGATTTGCAGCAATAAATTCCAAATCGAACTCTTGGAGGATAACGATCCACTTCGAGTATTTTCCCCCCAAAAATTTTTGAGACAAAATATAGGTCATGGGGTTGCAATCAGAAATCACAGTCATTGTACGTAAAAGGATATAATGACGAAAGCGCTGGATGACATGGACCGCAACTAGTGTTAACTTCTTGACATGAGCATAACACATTTTAGGATCGAGAAGGTTACGAGACAAGTAATAAATGACATGTTTGTGACCGTCATCATCATCTTGTACCAAAACCATGGCATTTGTACTAAAAGCGTCAACTAAATAGAGGGAAAAATCACGATGATAATTTGGAGGACGTAACAAAGGAGCGTTGACCAACAATTTCTTGAGTGTATCAATATATTGTTGAGCCATCTCATCCCAACAGAAAGGGACATCATGTTTCAAAATTCGTGTGTATCCTTTAGCTACTTCAGCATAGTTCGGTATAAAATGACGTAGAGAATTTTCCTTTCCTTGCAGAATCTGCAACTGATGTAATGAGGATGGAGAGGGGAGATTGATAATAGCCACAACCTTAAGTGGATTGAGGCGAATTCTGTCTTTAGACACAATAAACCCTAAAAGTCTACCGGAATCAACGCAGAAGACACATTTATGCGGATTAAGCTGAATGTTGTAGTGTTGACAACGAAGAAATATCTGACGAAGATGGTCTGGATGGTCCCTATGCTTAGTTGAATGAGCCGAAAGGTCATCTAGGTAAGGCTAAATGATGTGACGAATGTCATGAAAAGCGTAAGACATCGCTCGCTGGAATGTGGCCCCGAAATTTTTCAAGCCAAAAGGGAGTTTCTTGTATGTGAAGGTACCCCAAATAAAAATAAAAGCCTTCTTATGTTGATTAGCTGGGAGAATGTTAATCTGATTATATCTAGAAACGCCGCCCATAAGGGAAAAAATCTCACTCCCAGCGCACTCGTCAATGATCTGATTGATGAAGGGAGTGGGATAATTATCCTTAGGACAAGCCTGATTTATGTCATGGTAATCAACACAAACACGGAAAGTTCCTTATTTCTTATTGACAAGAACGATGTTCGAAACCCATTATGTCAAGGGAATTGGATAAATGAAACCAGCTTTGAGAAGTTTTTCAACTTCATTTTTAATGGCCGCAGCCTTTCTAGGGTGCACCAGATGAAGACGTTGGCAAATAGGCTTCGAATTGGGATAGGTAAGAATTTCATGCACCACTATACTAGGATCAATGACGGGCATTTCTTCATAGGACCAAGCGAAGACATCACAAAATTCATGGAAAAGGCTATTATAAACTTGGACTTCATCTGAAGAACAAGTGACTCCCACATGGATGTTCTCGACGATTCCTGACTTCACGGAAATGTCAATAGGCATCGTTTGCGTGATATTGCTCAAGTCACCTTCTGTAAAGACTTCATGTGTCAGAATTGGCGTTTGAAGCGGAGGAGAAGGGACTTGAGACGAAAAATGCTCAAGACATGTAGACATATCCCCGAGGCCAGGCATAAACAAAGAACGATGATGACCATCGTCCCACAGCAGGTCTTCGAAAGACATGGTTTCCATGATGGCTTCATCGAAAGGAAACACTTCTTTCAAAGGATCAGGCGAGTCTGAATCGTCGAGCCAAGGGGATTGAGAATATACATCAAGAGACAAGCTTAAAGGAGCACCATCAGAAAGTGGAGTATCCGATCCAGCAATGAGTTCATAATAATCGATTTCAATCGGACTCAAAGGCATTGAATCTCCATATGAATCGACTTGTTTAGGTGAAGGAATAATCCACGGATCATTAGACTGAGAGATCATATTAACTTGAATATTATTTGGTGGTGAAAGGGGAAAAATACCCATGAGGGCTGGATCCCTGAAGAGACCTAGCCCAACGCTCTCGAAGGGAGTAGGGATCTTATCCACATACGGAACATTGTTCTCAGAAGAAGAGGTGAAGAATGACAATTGATCGACAGTAACAATCATGCCCTCGTGTGGAAATTTCAAAACATGGAAGAGGGTGGACGGAACGCAAAGCATAGCGTGAGTCCAACTGCGACCGAGTAGAAGATTGTAATTGAGTTTAGCATCAAGACTTCTACGTCAACATTGAATATATTCCCTTTCAATGTAATCGAAAAACTTGCGAGAACACCTAAAGGTTTTGATTCCCTTCCATCAAACGCTTCAAGGGCATTTGGTGAGGAATTCAGGGTTGGAGAGCCAATGAACTTCTAGCAAGAAGCTGACATGACGCAGGTTGATGCACCTCCGTCCACAACTGCTCAATGGATGTCAAGACCATTAATAACGACTTGTATAATGAGTGCAATTTGGTGCGGAATTCATGGGATGAAATTCTCTAGTTCGAAAGTGAGAAGGCTAGTATCAGCAGGATCAACCTCACCGATTGCAGATAATAAAGCTTTTCGCTGAGATGGACAAATCTGGAGTACTTCTAACGCAGACATCGCAGATAGTGCCTGTGCCAAATCCTCAACAATACTGTAATGTTGAGCAGCACGGGCATTGGGATTATAAGAAGACTTCCGGAGAACACCTTTGGAATGTGGTCGCACAACAGGTTCAGCACCGGGCCTTTCAATCTCAAGCGGGCTGAAAACAGGTAGCGGAGGAGAACCATCAGTGATCTCCTTCCCCATTGCCTGGTGTGACCCAACATAATATTTCGATCGAGTAGCAATAGAAACGGATGCAGAACCATTCATCATGAACACTTGAGAGCCAAATGGAGCAGACGATTGAGGCTGCTCGACCATATGGGTCTGCTGAGATGGAAAAGGTTCTTTAAGGATAGCAGGAGTAACCTGAGTGCCCTTGAGAAATCTACTCACTTCGGACCATCGAGGACAGTCCTTGGTGTAGTGCTCTTCATCACAAATCAAATAGGGATACTTTGGCTTACGCTGCGAACCATCATCAACATGAGATTTGGACGAATCTGGTTTCGGGGCATCGGCCTTGACCTTGCCTTTACCCTTATTTTTCCTTTTAGAAGTCTTATCTGCAGGATTGGCCTGAATGACATTGACCTCTGAGGTTTTACAAGAATTTGAACTAGACTGAGGAGCAATATCATTGGAAGAATTAGACTTTTGCTTCCCAAGGTTGGAGGAGGAAGACTTACATGAAGTTCGAGACACAGAACCAATAATATCATCGACGGATGGGGTCACCGGTGCATTAGAAGTTCTAGGTTGAAGGGAATCAGTCAAAATATCATACAATATGCCCGATTGAGAGTACATGAGATCAAGGTACTGGGCACGAGAAATGACCTGTTCCTCAGTTACACATGCCCCCATGGCTATGACCTTCGCAATCTGATTGACAAAGGAGGTAGTGAACCAACAAGTAAGAAGTTGATTAGGAATTTCAAATTTGATCAAGTGATGACGACATCTCCATTCATGAATATGGTCTGAGATATGAGAAACCCGATCTTGTTTCAAGGAGGTGAGGAGATGTGTCCTAGCTTCATAACAAACCAGTAACTGAAAATTATTAAGGAACACCATAGCAAGAGAGTTGAAATATTGAAAGATACCATGAGAGAGCTTGATATACCACTTAGCAACAGCACCAGTAAGAGTCCGTTGGAAAAGACGAAGCCGAATAGAATCATCAACCCAAGAGTTAGAGGAACACCACAAGTGGTAAGTCATAACATGTGCTTGGGGGTCTTCTTCGGATTTGCCCTAAAATTTGGGACAATCACCAGGAATCTTAGTCGGAACCGGAGGCCAATACGGGTTGTGAAGAATAGGATCATTCGTTAACTTTAACACATCCGGTAATTCCAACGTGGTGAGAAATGGTAGTTAAGGGTTAAAAGGCATAGAAGGTCCTTGATAAGAACCCGAACTTGCATTCCATCCTGTTTGAGAAAAATTCTGCCCCCATGGGTTCTGTCCAGAAGGATTATGATGATATGGGGGATAAGCCAAATAATTGTGTTTATATTGAGGACCAGAATATTGATTCTGAGTATACCATCGAGGTCCTTGCTGAGGATTTTGTGGCGGAATGTAAGTATGGCCTTGCGGTTGATTATACGGCAACTAAGATTGAGGGTGATAAGTAAAACCTTGAGGCGCACTATATATTGGTCGATATTGACCACGAGGATAATAAACGCCTTGGGGTTGAACTGGTTGTTGGTAAGTGGGTCCCTGTTGAGCTACATAAACAGGGTGGACCGGCTGCTGAGTAGACTGAACAGGCTACTGAAAAGTAGGACCTTGTTGTGAAGCAAAGTAAAATTGTTGTTGAATAGAATGAGCTCGCTGTTGGGCTGGTTGAGTAGGTTACTCCTGTGGAGCAGATTGGCCTGGGTGCTAAGAGCCACTAGGTTTCCTTGGATGAGCAAGTTGGCCTGATGGTGGCGATGGACCAGGTTGCCCCGTAGGAGGACCAGATGGCTGTCCTTGTTTCCCAACATTCAGACCAATTTGAGTATATGATCCTAGTTGTTGGAAAAAATGTTGTCCTGGAGATGGACAGATTTCCGCCCCAGGACCATAAGAAGGTCATGGTTGATACAAAGGTTGACCGAAAGGCCCCTGGGGTTGTTCTTGTTGGACCATGGGCTGAATATGTAAAGGTTGGCCCTGTGGACCGTAAGTTTGTCCCTGAGGGCCGTATGCAAACCCCAAGTGAGTTGAAGGTTGTCCCTGAAAGGGTTGTCCTTGTGGGCCAGGGGGTTGCACCTGATAAGTCCTCCCAATTTTAGGAAAAATTTCATAGGGGTCATAAACAAGAACGTCACGCTCATCATAATGATGGGGAGTAGGAAACGCATAGATGGGGGTACCGACAACATCATATTGATGAGGAGTAAGATAGGGAAAATAAACAGGATTACCATATTCGTCATAATGGTGTGGCGGATTAACAGGAGCATGAGTTTGCTGAGAAACCTGAGAGTTCTGTTGATGAATAGCCAATAGATACTCTTCAAAATTAAGGCCACCGGGTATCTCAGTTGAGGTCGTTGGTGACTGAGTAACCGGTGTAGACGCAGCCATGCAGACTATAGGTTGAACTGGGACTGATGTAACCACAAGCGATGAAGCAGGTGTCGTCGGTGACAATCCTAATGATGGAAGGACTGGACTCCTGGACGGATTAGATGCTGCCATGGAGGCAACACTAGCAATAATCTGACCCAAAGACCTATATCCGGTTGGAAGTGACACCGATGGTGAAGATTGAGCAGACACATGAGTGGTGTTTTCAGGGAAAAGTTGATATTCTTATTTAGAAACATTAATTCCATCACTGCCAATAGTACCTGATGTGTCCATATCTGAATCCTCCGTAAGATCTTCGAAAAGACTACGGGGACTAGGGGGTATAACAACAACTAAAAATGGTGATCCCGACGTAAGAGGAGGGAATTCTTCCTCGTCCCCAAAACCAAACCAAGCTCCCGAGGGAGGCCAATTGAACTCAACTAGCTCGTCAGCGAGAGACTGGGTAGCAAGGGGTAAGACCGATGGGAGAATATGTTACTGAAGCTCGGCATATCTAGAGGATTGAGAAGTTTCGAATGAACTTTCTGGTAAAGTACTACCTCTAGAAGGGAGCGAGGATGATGAAACTAGTAGTTCCGCCACCGTGACTGCTTCACAACAAGAAGGAAAAAGAAAGACCCTAGAAAAGACTCAAAAGACTGAGGCAAACAAAAACAAACCAATTTATATAACGTTTTATGGGCGTACGATTGTGGGTATTTTATTTTACAACACTGAAACCAAAATTTGCTATTTCATGTTTTAAGAGTCAAGAAACAGGCAAAAGATGACTCTAGTCACTTTCAATTTTGAACGAGCACGAAAGGACGAGTGCTCGATGATATTTTCAAATTTAAGGATTCAGTAAAGATCAAAAATTACTGCTCAGGTAATCTAAGCAAGAGGGTATGCCAGGTTTCCATGAACTGCCATATACACCTTGGTGATCAAATGAAAGAAAAATGACCAAGGAATTATCGTACGTGTAGGTAGTCTCCCCGAATGCTGTGTTCGGTGTATCATGGTTACAGGGTAGGAGACTTGGCTTCCTATGGATAAAAGGATTGCAACATATAGGGGTCTCCCTTTGTATACTCGACGATACGGGGAGCACAATTCCATACTAGCGCTGTCTAGGGCCAGATGGTGAATGACAACTACTAGGTTTTAAGATGCCGGAACACGTCTCTAACTTAGACCACTAGAATATTTCGTTAGGTTTCAATGTTGCCTTAGGTTAATTGAAATAGATTTTAACTTTTATCTTGGATTAGGTTTCAATTTCCAGGCCTTAACGTATGTCGGATTTGAAATCTTCCTAAATGCAAAACTACATGCAGAAGGATACCATTTTCGTTCAATGAAACCTATCTATGAGAAGGAAAGAAAACTTTCAACTAATAGCGAATAATGAAATCATGCGAAAACATACACTAATGCATCTAATGCAATATACAGAAAACAAAACTCTTTCCTAGCCTATGTAATGCTAGTTATGCGAGAGAACATTTCATTTTTAAAGAAAAAAGAATGCAATATTTTGGCTTTTTTAATGCAATAGGGCAAACAATGCACTAAAGCATGAAAAACAAAACAAAACACTAGCTTGAGAGAGCGAATGTAAAATTTGAAACAGAATGACTCCAACAACATAAAACAAACACAAAAATACCCAAACCAATGCTACAATATTTTCAAATCAAAGAGAAAACTCCAAAATGACCCATACAAGTAATGTAATTGGTGCTTGGAGTAAGAGGAAGAAAAATCAAACGAGAAAGGCAATGATCATTCAACCAATGAACATACTCAACAGGATCAAAGAGACTAAGAGAAATTAAACAGGGAATGAATCTGACAGCTATCAAGAAACTCGATCTCCAAACAGAAGGCTCAGTGCACCAAGGCACTCAAAAACCCTAAGACCTCAAGTCACACTGATAAGAAATGGACAAAAAACTAAGGAAAACCAGCCTCCAAAAATCAAAGATAGTCCAAAATGCTTCAATTAGTTTTAAGAATAACCCAGAAACAAGTACAATCAACCAAAAACTCATGAAAATCTCACACCCAAAAACTCACAGGGGTCGACGTGACTGTGAGGCGGTATTCAACGCCAAACTGGGGATGGCACAAGTGCTACAAAAGCAACATGCGCCAATCGGCGCGACTGTTCAGGGAAAAACTCAACAGAGCAGAGGTCAATCTTGACACTCTGGGGCTGAATAAGGGTTTGAAGCACAGTTAAACAACCAGAAAGGTAAAAAACAAGAAAAAAACCCAAAAAATGACTCAAAAAGATCAAAGACAAACTCGCACTGATCCCCAGTGGAGTCGCCAACTTGTTATGTAGGTAAATCCTCTCTGCGGAAAGAGATGATCCCTCTAGCCCTAGAGTGGGTCTAGTAACAAGGAATCATGCTAGAGTGTAGGTTCCTAGACATTTGAATGAAAGAGGATGTGATAAGATGACCTACCTGTGGTCTAATGTTGTTGTCGGTAATCGTAGTGGTGATGGGAACTTCTAGCTCCCAATTTGAGAAGTCACAATCCCGTCACTTTTCACGCTTGGACACCTGCACAAAGATCATAAAACGATAATCGAATACCACATACTAACGTCATCAAAGAATAACTCGTCAGTCAGAGAAGACTAAGAATATTGCATTCGATAAAGACAAAATACAAGATAGGAGCCAGACAATAGTCACTTATATTATTAGGTAGAAAGAAGAGATACAACCATGGTCTGACGTCGCAGTCTCCTCCAGCGGGGTTCGGGCGAGGCACGTCTCAAAGCTCGTTGGGGAATTTGGATGGGATAAAGGCCCTCTCGATGGATTTCCTCCTTGTTCTACCTTCTCAATAACTCAGTTATTTAGCTATAATTCAGTCCTTCAAGTTCATCGCTTTAGCTATACAATTCTCTTTGTTCAGCTAGCTTTCATAAAGAGAGAAGGCTTGTTTATATAGAGGCAAAGGAGGAGGTTGGGATCCCTACAAAGGTGGAAGGGAGGCCTATCCTTTAGGCATTTTCCAAGGGAGGTGGAAACTACAAACTAAAGGAGGGAGCCCATGGTTGTTTTAGTTCAACCACTCCCAATGACTCATCCCCGAGGTGGTTGGAATGGAATCTTCGCCTCTATTTTTAAAAAACATTTCATAAATAGCTTGGTGCGGGTGTCTAACTTGCATAGAGCGCCAAGTGGCGCGGGCTCAATGTTAAATTTCCAGGTCGGCGCGAGGAGGTAACGGGCTACTCGCGCGAAGGAAAAAATAGGGATTTTTATAGCTCATCTTAGGGAAATTTCAACAAGAAGAATGTCGCTTTCATTAAAATGGATGGAAGGATGTTATTTGCAAAGCATGACACTGCGTATTGGTCACAAAAATTACCCTCCAATGTGCGAGTTGGGGATTGCAGGGACAGTGACAAAATGCTGTGTAACAATTAGTCCCTGAAGTCCCTTGGTCGGAGTATTATACCGCCCATGCACACGCCATCATGAAATTCATAGCCGGTTTATACCCGCCCTGGAAGTCCTACCGACTCCAGGGATTTCTCCATCAAAAATAACTATGACTGCCGCCAAGATGCTTAAGTATACTCCGACCTCGGGCCACTGAATCCCCATCATCAGTTTTTAGTCACCCCTCACCTACATGCCTATGTTAAACCCATCACATCCAGGTCCTTGACCCCTTATGTCAGCGACCCCTCATTAGGTTGATGCTTCCTTTTTTTCAAATTCAACACCTATATTCCAAAAAGGAAGTGGTGCCTTGGATCACCCCTCTCCATACAAGGGGCATCCTCAGGTGGAACTATGGGAGACATCATTGTCCACAGATGTCATCGATCCTCCTGACATTTTACTTCAACAAAATCTTTCATGTCAAGATGGTATCGTACCTTACAACCATTTCACTTTGATCAAATCCGTTGAATACCTGTGCCTTCATAAGCGTCTCTTTCAAAAATTCTTACACGAGAAGGTCCCAGCCAGTACCTATGCGTACAATGCACAACTATATTCCATACCGAGTTTACGCATATGGGTACCATATTCCACCTATTGTTAAATAAAAAATGCTCCTGAGGGCATCAACAGTCGTCGTCAACAACCACCAGATCACTACCACATCAGTGACACCAACAGAACATGTATCCGTCAAAATAGATTTGTTTAACTAGCCACAACATTACTAGCATGGGACATGCCTGCCTCGTAGAAAATTTGTATATGTATTTTAAATTTTATTTTCCTAAAGGGATCCCTTAGGCCATGGTCATTCTTGGAAACGGTGCAGGGTGTTTTCAATTCCAATCTTCACGTAGGTCTCTCTCTCTCTCTATGTACGATACAGAAAATAAACTATAATGTATTTCGGCTATACAGTTCTTCCTAGACCTCACACATTAGGGGGCAACTGTTAACACTGGAAAATCGTACAGCAGAAGATGACATTAATTAATGTCAGGCAAAAGGATTTATAGGGCTGGAAGAAATTACAGAATCTGGAAAGTATTTAAAAATCTCTAAGGTCTGAGGAAAATCAAATTTGAACTAGTCTTAAATGCTATTTGCGCACATAATCCTTCGTGAAGAGCGCCTTCCGCGCACATTTTTTCCCGGTATGCATGCATTCTTGGGAGTGGCGAAATGTCACTATTCAAGACCACAGAAAGCAAAGGACATGTGATGCCTTACTTGAAGCCGCCTAAGGACAACCACCAACGCCTCCTTAGACACTATGTGAGTACACAATGGAATATTTGGAGCATACAAAGGAATGTACCAAGAGAGGGAAGGGAGGATTTGAAATCTCCTATATAAGGCCACCATGAGATGAAGAATTGGTGAACACATTGTTATGCTGGCCAGAATTGCCCAAGAAATACCAGCAATGTGTGAGCCAGAGTTGAAGATAGAGGGGACTCAATTGTTGTCCATCCAACATGTTTAGTCCAACATAATAGAGAGAGAGGGAGACTGCACCGAGACAAGCTTGGGATAAAAACATCCTTGCATCGGGACCTAGAAACATTGTCTAAGGGGCCTTTGGCAAGAGGGTAAAGTTTCACTCTTATTACTACCAGCGCTAAAAAAGAGGGGCCTAGAGCCACCGTTCGTATTATTGTTTTCATTTGACTCTTTTCTGAGCTCGTGTTTATTTGTTTTTACTTTTTTAGTTTAGTTTTTAGTTTATATATGCATGATATTTCTCTATATAGTATGCTTATTGATTCTAGGTTGTTCCACTAACTTTCTCAACAACACTTTTTTTTCTTCCTGTTACCAATAACTTAAGTGGGTAGACCACACCCCTTGAGTTGGTGTGATTTCATACATACTTGCACCAAACACACTACAACACATGTGAACCGAAATCCATAAGAAAAACCATGATGCCCGTATCTATTTTAGGATCTTTATTCTTTGACTCAATATGGTAATTGAATGGTGTTTTGGTTGTCGATCCAATCGAATAGAGAAGGGAAAGGAGAAAATAAGAGTGAGCATATTAATTTTATAGGTACACAACCATCTCTAAAGGAATAACCTCTCTTTATCTTAATAATTCAAGAACCATATTCCACCTTGGCGACATAAAAACTGATAAAATGCCAATAATAATATTGAAAATAAAATAAGGGTTGGAAAAAAAGAAAAAATTGCTACATAGAGAGGTGAATCAAGCAACTTCATTAGGGTACTAATCAGGCTTGCTGGATGCAAAGCAATGCTTGTGTTTCCTGTAGTGACTCCGTCGGGGTACTAAAGAACCCTGATGGTAGTGGAGAAACACCGAAGATGAAACTAAAACTATGATAATCTTAAAGTCATAAATATATACTATCCTTACCCCATATTGAAAAATTTGAGATATGGCAAGCCTTGTAAATGTGTTTAGGCAAGAAAGGGGACAGGAGAAACTATACATATAATCAGGATAAATGGAGAAGTTATTGTGCAATCCTTAATGGCAGGCATTACACAACTCCTAAATATTGTTCAAACCTTGTTGACAATAATTGAAAATATAAAAAGTACAATGCACTACAAAATCCATGCCAACAGTTAGTGCTCAACATTGTTTGACAATCTCTGTCACTCTTAGTGGCAATTGTATCATCATTCCGGTGAGTTTTCTCAACTGTCACTTTTGTAAGAATTTTTTTTTCACAAGTGTCGCTTTCACTTTTGCGATTTTTGTTTTTTATTTCTTTCACTTTAACATGTATCACTTTTTCTTTCTCTTTGCTTTAACATGTGTCTCTTTCACTTTATTTAGCCTTTTCAAATGTCATTTTCACTTTTTTCAATTGTCACTTTTAACTATTTGTACTTCTACATGTGTTTCACCTTTGCACATTACTAGAAGAAGCTCGAGCATATCCTTCTAAATTAGGTGATCATATATATCATAATAATATGTGTTAGACTCTCCCACAACTTAGCACACTTTATAGTTGCAGTTTACACTCGTGTCGTAACTTGTATTGTAAGTGTTGCAAAGCTACGTTTCAACTATTGAACTTATAAATAAGTGTCGCTTTGTTGTCATTTCAATGGATTCATGTTGATTTTGGGTGGTAAGTGCTTAATTTTCATGTGGTTAATTGATTGTAAGTGTGTGATCATGGTTAAACCTTTTTATTTACATGTTCTGGTTTCATCTTTCGTTTCACTGATCCCACACTTAGTCAATTTATGAAGTGTTCATCTCTTCACAAATTTCCCGACCAACCACTCATCATATTTCCTTCCCAAACAACACTATGTGCAATGTCAGTCCCCAGTAAACCATCCTTTCCTCCTGGAACTACACACCATATAGTCACTGCCTTCGAGGACTGTGCATTGTGCTATCCAAGTGCTTAGTTCCCACCTCTTACACTGTCAAACTACGCAATCACTACCCAATCAATATTCCATTGTGCACTACGCAATATTAGTTAGCAGTCAAGCTTCCAATGTGCACTGCACAATATTAGTCAACAATCAATCTTCCTCAATTATGCAATTCACTATCCCATTCCTCCCAGAAATGTGCACTACAAAATCATAGTGAGCAAGCATGCCTCACTACATCATTGAATTACTCAACTACATAATGTATTGTCCTATATTTCTTTGGATTGTGCATTGCGTAGTTACAATGTGTAAGCTTGCCTCCTTGTCTCACTAACTTTCCCAATTGTGCAGTATCTTCATCCAGTGAGTCTCGTAATGCACTTTGTGTATTTCTAGTTGATAGGCAGGTCATCCCACAACCCTTGTGATGATCAATTATGCAATTCTCACCCTCTTTCTCTCAAAACCCTTGTTTGTTGTCTCATCATAGTCAACATCTTCCACGAGAAAAGAAGAGGTAAAATAGGTGGTTTTCTGATTGATGTTTGCATTTCACGGATGGAATTCATATGTAGATGTTCTTATTTCAACATGGAAAGGTGATCCTTAGGGGAGGTTATCAAGGATAGGCTACAAGGGAGCGCTTGCGAAGAAGGAGTAGAAGAAAGAAACATCATGGAGGACATGAAAGAATCTTGGACCAAGGAAAAGACATGGAAACTCATGCTGACTTGGAAGGTTCCAATACTCATGTAGACCCTTTGGAGGGTAGAAATAAGAAGAGAAATAAAAGATAAATCATTAAGAAGTTAAATTCATAGTAGCAAGGAGAAAGGATCAGCCTGGACACATCATAATTAAGTTCCATGTCATCAACACCAAATCATAGCTTGTATAAGTGTCATTAAAAAGTCATATGTGTCAATTTATATTGCCACATAATTTGTGGAATGTAATTATTGTATTTTCAAAATGAGAAAATTTAAAATGTGTGGAATAAAAAGGGTCCCACATGGAATGTGAAAATTCACTAGGGAGTTCTAGATTCATCAAAAGTTCTAAGGTCATATAGGAAATTGAAAAGTCCTAGTAGAAGCTCAAGAGTGATGAGGGAGTTCAAGAGTCACATGGGAGGTGAAGAGTAACCTCATTTATTATAAATACACCCTCATAGCTCAAGAATAAGGGACTTTGGACTAGGGACTTTTCACCTTGGCTTCTCTAGTTTGACATAGGAGAGAAGATATTTCTTTGGAGGAACAAGTAGTGACTTAGTGCTACACTATTGGGGCTAGTGTGGTAATATTGTAATTATATATCTTGGGACTTTCACTTAATATATGAAACCATCAGAAACAACAAACTTTCATGCATATGTAATGAATGAGTGTGAGATTATTATTTTATTGTTTTTGGTGTATGTTCATGTCAACACATACTAATGAAAATGAGCTATTTCATCAGCTTTGGTATGCATCATATTGAGTGTGTTGTTACTTGCTCTTATGATTCTTCTTATCTTGTGATCTACTTTGCATGTTAACTAGTGATTAATTTTATGATATTGTGTGTCTCTTTTAGGATAGTACTATTACTATTCTATAGGCTCACTCTCTCTTTTCCCTGCCGTGAAAGTACCTTATATGTGTTTCAATTGTAGGATTCACATTGTCAATTTACTTGATTTTTTCAAAGATTGTTTGCATAATATCTTATGTTGATAATTGTAGCCAAGGAAAATTCCTAAGAATAATGGAAACCAACCTTATTTCCTAGTTGGGGCTCCTACTCCAAGAAATATGAGGTCTTGTTGGGACTTCATACCAGGTTGATGGATTTCCAGTACTATCAACAATTTTTTTTTTTTAAATTTTACATGAGGGACATGAATAGGAGGCTTGGATGGAGATATCATTTCCATATATTTCCATACTTAAAACTCCATATATATCATGTTCTCTATTTTCCTCTCATTTTGGCCTGTTTTCATTGCTTATATTGGTTACCTATTTCCCTCATTCTATAAGAATAAGTGGCTTGAAAATTGCCTTAATCTGATACAATTTTGAAAAGGAAGACTATAAGAGCATGTGACAAATGTTAAAATGTTAGAAATATATTGGAGAAACGAAAGTTTCATTTTAAGTGTATTTTCCAGTGATAAATTAGGGCTTAAATCTAGGGTTTTAATTCTTATTATATGCCTTTTAACTACATAAAATTATTGTAGCCCCTATAGTTAGCTCAACTGTTCGAGTCCTCGTTGCTAAGTACTTTGCTAGTTGGGAGGTCACAGGTTCAAATCTCCTTGACACCCTTGGGGTTAGGTCTCGCGTGTAAGGCTGACGGTCTGCCGAGATTTTTCCGTGGACGTAGTGGGTACATATGTGTGCGGGCACATTGGATTCATGAACCACAAGTGAAAAAAAAACTACTTAAAATTATTGTAATTAATTCTCTTGTTTACTATAAATTCAACCCTCGTTTTCACTATATTATCATAGTTTTTGGGGCTATATTTGTTGTTGCTATAAATTAGTTGATTGCTGTAATTTCTATTTTTACGCACTAGTTTGATTCAACTAAAGTTGATTTCTTGATTGTGCATGTTTTGGGACATTATTTGATCCTTTATTAGTTGACCTAAGCCTATAGTTGATCCATAGGACTCTTCAAACTCAAATCTAGAAATTACATTGAAAAACCATTATAAATAGTAATTTCTTGATCTTCTAGATCAATGGTAATTGAAGTCTAATCCTTAGGGGGCTCTTGAATTAGTTTACTTTGGTCAATTGATCCCTAATAACTACTACAAAAGCCTCCCTTGTGTTGGATAACCATCCTACATTAAAATTATGGGAGTATTTTCTAAGGTGATAGTGGTGACATTCCCATCATTGCTCATTGTATAGGCCCACCTAGTGAGGCTTTGCATTAAGGTGCTAAATGTGGCTGTAATGTATTTTGCATCATCCCCAGGGAGGAGTTGAGTCCTCCTCAAGATATTATGTCTACACTTCAAATTCTCTTTGATGACTATATATCAAAGCCTCTTTTGATGTGCTTATCTAAAAAATACACAATATCATTTAGAATTAGGGACTACCATTCAAGTACAATAGGATATTTTCTATTCATCCTAAGTTTTGTAAAATAATAACTCCACATAAGTCTCATATAGTTAAATATCTCTTCAACAATATTCTAAGAATAGTTCCAATGGATACCAACCCATGGATTTCTAATTCCTTCAAGCCTTTGGATGTGTTTTCCATTCAAGATTACCCTAATAATATGTCCTATAATTTTGATGAATTTTTACCTAAATTCTAAATTAGAAATAATGTGATTGTTGGTGAAGAGAACATGGATTTATTTTACTTTGTTGTAGGTGGTTTCCACATTGAAGAGGAGATGTTTGTTATGAAACTGTTTTCTCTTTCTTTACAAGAAAATAAAAATTCATGCTCCAAAGATTTACCTAACAAAGGAATCAAAACTTAGAACCAATTCCATGATGCTTTCATAAAAAATGGGAATTTATAAAATCAAGAATATTGTTGATTTCTCAATATCATGAAATAAAAAATAAAGAATCTAAAATCATTCAAGAGTTCAATCAAGATTTGATGGTTTGGTCAGGTTAATTTTTACAAACCTTAAGCCCCATAAGTATTCCATCTTGTTGCAATATACTAATTCTTTTGAGAGATAATTTGGGTATGTTTTAAGAGACAAAGGTCATAAAAATATTTCCTAGGCCAAGGAATATGCTACCAATATTGAAGAAAACATCTTAGCCTATAAATTTGATCTTTTCTCTGATTCATGTCAAAGCTAAGACCAAACCTAGATCCATGAATCATGTCGATCTTTCCCAGAATGAATTGCTCTCTTTTGCTAAAAAAAATGATAAAGTAACTAATATTCTTCATTGGAAATTTTTTATGATGAATACATTGACCATCCTAGAAAAGGATAAGGGACCACATCCAAATTATCCTCCTTGATCCAATTTAATCAAAATAAGCTACCAAGAAGGAACCAAGAACCAAAAAATATTAATAGACCTCCTCCTTGATAAAATTTTCCTAATACCTTAACTCTTGCAGATATGACCAATCAATAAAGAAACCCTTTGTGTACTTATTTTTGTGAATCACATAGAGAAGATGAGTTCCCTAACAATCAAGGGCATGAGGAATAAATTTCTAAACATAAACTTGATCAATGGTTCACATCCCCTTTTTGTGTTTCCAAATAAAAATTACCATGTTACTAAGAAACATGGGGAGTTTGTCAAGGGATGTGTCAAAACCCCTAATATGGACATAAGTGATGTGGAAACATGCGACAAATTTAATAAGGGATTGCAATATAAAAGGAGGAATAAACAACCTAAGAATTCCCAACCAACAATACTAATGTTCCACTGAAAAAATGGACTAGAGCCTGTCTACCTTTGAATATTGACCTAATGCTAGACAAACTTACAAATATGATTAAGTTGCTTTGGATCTTGATTTGGGTAGTGTTCCTAATAAAGTATATGTCTCAATGCCTATTCTTGAGTTAACTAAAATTTCTCCTTAAAAAACTAAGTCAAGAAATTGTTTAACTTTGATAACGAACATGAGAACCCTCTTATGATATTATAAAATATGCACTATGACTAAAAGAATGGAGGGCACACATCTTTATTCCTCACATTATTTTTGAACACTGTAATTCTTCATAATTGCGTGCTTCTGCTAATGTGATGCCTTTAAAGGTCATGAGTTAATAGAATTGAAAATTACAAGGCCTTATAGAAATGTGTGTGGTTTTGACTCGAAGTCTATCCAAGTTCATGGTCTCATCAAGGATTTAAAGTTTTGTATTGTTTCTTCACTGATATATCTATGTGGATGTTGTTGTCATATGTTTCCTTTATGGGTGGGGTATGATCTTATGTATAAAATGGTCTACCACCTTAGGAAATAACTTGAAAATGGATTCGTCTTATGATACTATCCACATCCCTAATGGAAACCATGATTCTATATAGGAAATCTATTGTGAAATATCATGTAGAAGACTTGAAGGAAGCTATGAATCAAACACCTAGTGTTGGTAGGAAATTATGTAATCATCATGCGTCCATGCATTCAAGGATAGTAATTTTAGATCATTCCAAAGATTTTTCCATCCTTCCTCTCTCTTATTAAAGAAAGCATTGATGATGTTTTCCAAGAAAGGAAAGTTGGTGAAGATGTGTAAGTTGAACCCTTAAACCTTGAAATTGCACAACAACAATTTTCCATAACACAAATATTAATAATGAAAGAGTAAAATAAAGGACCAATGTAGAGTTTGGAAGTGACATATGCCATATAGATGATGATATTTCATTAGAGATATAAAAAATTTCCACTCATGACAACATTATGTGTATAAGTGACGATATGAAATTTAAGACAAATTCTTGAAATTAAACGGTTAGAAGAAGACGATATAGAATAAGAAAGGTTTTGATCACAAGACAAAATCATCACATTTTGAAAAAGGATATCTTGTGCTCATCGCAAATGACCCTTATCCATAAAAATATCCATCATATGGTTGGAATTGACTCATTTCATTTGTCCAACCTTAACTTTTCATTGTCAGTTAATGGCCAACTCCTTAGACCTTACATTCGCTCTTGATTGACTTGCTAATGTATTAGATCAACTGAGAATAGTATGTGTCATGCATCTTGATTTTTCTACCTTATTCTCTTTATATCATGTTGATTTGGTGACAACTTACTTATTATAAAAAAATGTCTTATAAGATGTTTATGACATATAGTTTTATAACCTTTCATATTTCAGGGTGACCATATCACCTTGTTACTTTTGTACTAATGACTTGTAGAATCTAAAAAAATTGTTAGAGTGATGCAAGATATAGGCCTTGATGTACCATAAAATGTAAGGTTATCATGTGCTCTATAGTGAAGACTTAGATCAAGTTATTTATGGTGAATACATGTCCTTTATTTTGAGTTAGATGTTACCCATGTATGTACAAGGTTAACCATATGATAATTTTTTCTCCAATTATGAAAATTTCAAACTAGAAGCTCCATATACCCCTCATATAACAACCTCTTATATGCCTCTAAGTAATGATGGGTCAAGTCATTCACTTGATCAACATACTCATATAATGAAGGTGGGTTAGAAATCATGAAGTACATTAGCCATTGTGTCATACAAAGTGCTTACTTTAATGTTGTAGGCATCTTAGTAAGGATAATGGGTTTAAATGAGATAATGGATCATGATGTTTGGAAGTCATACTTCTTGCTTTATTTCACATTGGTTTTCATGTTTTAATTCTAGTCCACTATTATCATCCTAGGGATTTTCTTTTACTATATAGGAGGAGCATGAATAGGGGGTCTAAATAGAGATAATGTATCTATATCCTTCCATACTTAACATTTACCATTTATCCCATTCTCTATTCTCCTTTATTTTGGGTTGGTTGTTGTTAGTTGTTCATATTGGTTCCTTATTTACATTATTCTGTGAGAAAGGGGCTTCAAAATGTCCAAAGGTTGTTGAAACTACAAAAAGAAGTAATATAAGAGAATGTGCCAAATGTTAAAATGTAAAGGGATGAATTACTATTAGAAACCAAATTAGCTTGAGGTATACCCCCTCATGTAAAGCCATAACCCCAATGCCATGCATATCATAATTTATCAAAGTAAAAGGGACTTAAAGAGCATCCCAATCCCTATGATTAATGAACTGCCCATCCTAAAAGGGGATTTAAATTAAATCAATGAATTATTATTAATAAATCCAATTAAAGAAAACTAAAAGGATAAAAAGGGGGAAAATGTAGTGTTAAGAAAATAGTAACTAAAGTAATGCAAGTAATCCCTCTAAAAAGGCACTCATTAAAAAAGGTATTGCATAACCTATGTATAAGGCTATGACATCTCTCATGAAGCCCACACCTAACCATATCACTTATCAATCACACTTATTAATTTAAGTGTTTGATTAGGAAACGGTCCTCACCTTAGGGCTACGAGCACCCAATAAGGGTAATTTATGACCCTTCCATGTTTAAATTTGAAAACTTGTATAAGGTCTTTAACTAGTATGATTTTTTCAGAAGATACTTAAATGTGATATACTTATATGAATTTGACAATAAATATGGTCCAGTTTTTGTTGCTGTGCCAAAATGTCTATTTTTAACCCCCTTCCTATAATCATTAACCTCTGTTTTATCTCCATAAACCTTCTCATTCCTGCACTAGTCCAAGAAAACTGTCTATTCCTACATAAACTTCATATTTCATGATTAAGGTTTATTAGGTGCTTTATTAATCATTCTAAATAGATTTCGTGCCTTTAATATTTCTTGTAACTTATATTTAATTTCCTAAAAGTATTTGATAAGCTCAGTATTAATCATTATGTTAGCATGATATAGTGGAGGCAAATTCCTGCACCGCCAACAATCATTATTCTATGATCTCCGCAACAGTTTGATACTCCACGTGGGTGTTTTGGTCCACATCTTCCAGTTCGGTTGTGGATTATCTGAAGTTAAATAGAGGAGGAGTATAGACAGGGATGTTGCTGAAGATAGGGTCTACGACCAACGATTAGCTTGTTCCTTATTATAGTTGTTGGCCCAATTTTGTAATTTTGTTTGTTAGTCCATTCAGCTGAAAAGCTTGATTTGGGAACGAATATGTAATTAGAAATCATGGAATTAGGTCGAAGGACTGTATAAAAGATAGGTATTAGATAGAACTAGGTTAGCGATAAAATCGTGACTATAATCCTGTTTAATTTATAATTTCATTATCACCTTTGCTCTGAGATGGACTTGAACCATAATGTATGTTTGCTGATCGAAGTTAATACAAGGAATTGTGCCATGATTTTCTGACATTACATCTAATATTTTATTGATTCGTTGATTAACAGTGCTGAAGAGTTTCGTTTCCTAAAACAAGAAACGAGCTAGTTGGCTAGGGCCCAACCAACCCAACTCGTTTACCCTCGTGCTTTCATTATTTTAAAAGGTTTGTGTGTTGATTTATTTACTTGCATATGCATGGCTTAAATATTTATTTTGTTCTTGCTTCAGAGTTCTGATTTAATTTCATTTAATAATCAAAGTGTGAACGAATCCGCTGTGTGGAAGTTTAAATTGAAATATTTATTTCCTGGTTTTCTTCCGCTTTGATCGTGCAGGAAGATTCTTCCTGCAACAACACATGTAGGATTCTGCACTCTGGTTTGCTCATTTATTTAAAACAAGTGTTCTTTTCCATTTCCTGTATACGATTTAATTTACTTCTGCAAGTAAGCGTTATCATTAAAAGAAATCATTCCTAATATTAAATTCTAAACTTCTGAAGGTTAAGAATGACTTCGTGAAATGAGAAAGAACGTCATTGCAACGTCTCAATTTATGCCTGCTCTTCACGATTCAAGAAAAGGGATTAAAAGTAATCTGTAACATTATAAGTGAACTTGTCGAGAGTTAGATTTGATTGCATGCAAATTCCTTTGACTGAAAGTTTGCTTTCACTATTGAAGATTGTTTCTCTTTATAATTTTATTTTTATTGCAAGTTCAGTTGATTAAAGCATTCTTTTCCGCTTGTAATTTATCTCAGAATTCAGCTTGCAATTGCAATTATTTTCAACGTGTCCTTTGATTCTTTTAAAAGTAAATTGGAAACCTTGGTGTAGGAATCTCTGCCTCGGTGCAAGGGCCAATGTCTTGTCACAGGAACAGAGTGCTCTAAGCCTGAAGGCTTAGAGAACCTACACGAAGACATAAGTTTTTAGTATAATATGGTAAAATACACTTTTCACATAAGTTCTAACTTGCATTGGTGCAAGCATATTGCAAGAGTACAGGAAAGGTTGCTTACTGTAAAAAGGGAAATCATTTAGAAGGAAAACCTTTTCAAGGGCCCACTTGTTAAACTGCCACCATCTATACTGAGGATAAAAATAGAGTTTTATTTCGACATTTAATATTGTTTCCAGCTGTGTGAAAGTTACTTTACTTGATTTCTTCGCAAATATATTCTTTTACATTCCAGCACTAGAGTTTTTTTGGTTTAAATTTCCTTTGGAATTGTTTTATGTTTGATTCTGCAATATTTCGATTAAGAAGTAGGAATAGGAATAGGAAAAGTTCATACCACTTATAGAATTACTTGTGCTTTGTCTCTAAGTTTACGAAACCCCCAGGTTAACAATTAAGTGTTGAAGGAGCTCACTTAAGTACAATTCCTGCACCCAACATTTTGGCGCTGTTGCCGTAGATGCGATTTGAATTGGTAAGAATTTTTCGTTTTTTGCAATAGGGGTAAGTCTGCTATTTTTTTTTTTCCTGCAGTGTTATTCTATTGTTTGAAGGAATTTATAGGTGCTGAGTTATCTTTGAATTTGCAGCATTTTATTGGGATTTCGTTTTGTCATTTTTGAAATGAATGGTTAAAATAGGTAGGGGTCCGAAGTCCACTAAGGGCCGAGGAAATACAGATAAATATGAAATAAAATCTAATATTGGGCCTTCTTTTCCAGGGAGAAAGTAAAAAAAAACCCAGACTCATCACAGACGAACTGTCCACTTGGATTTTGGCAACAGTAGTCCAGGGGTGACACAACCCACGAAGGGGAGGAAGGAGACTATCGACACCCATAGTCAGCCTTCCCAAACTGTTGAGAGTAGTTTTATTGGAGGAATAGCAATGGAAGATCATGAGGACCATGCTAAGGGATCTGGCCAAAATTAGGTAAATGAGGAACAATCCTGTTTTGGATTCCCAATTGTGGATCTGGATGTAACTCTGCAAATGAAAAATATACCACCATCATCTCTTCCTCATTTCTATGGTAAGGTACATGAAGTCCTAGACTCTTTCCTATTTGAGTTTGATATTTTGTGTAGAAGCTATGATTATTCATCCGATGCTCAAAAATTAAAGTCATTTCCTGCAACTCTCAAGGATGCAGCTTTATGCTGGTCCATGGGACTAGGGGGAAGACTATAACTTCTTGGGAACAGATGAAGAGAGTGTTCTTGTTGAAATATCAGGAATATTTTAAAACTAGAGATATTCAAGATGAAATGTTTACTATTGTGAAAAATGATGATGAGACTCTAGAGGACTACTTAGAGAGATTCTTGTACATCCTTCATAGATCAAAACAAAAATTTGATCTAAGTACCATTAGAACATTGTTCTTACGTGGGATTACTGATGATGCTAGAAATAATCTAAATTTTTTAGGACAAGGGGATATTGCCCAGAAATATTTTGATTAAATCTGTGACTTATGCAGGAAATTCTCCGGGAGCCAATATTGATCTGGTAAAGGAATTCAGAATAGAAATAAGAAAACTGAATATAATGATGCTATGATCGTTGGATTGGAGAATAAAATGAACAATATGAAAATTGAAATAATGAATATTGTTAGAAAACAAATAGAGTCCTTGAAATTTTAGCAAAACCTTGCAGAATAACATGAGTCATCATCTATTTTTTGTCCAAATTGTAGGAAAAAGAATCTTTTAAGGGAATGTCCTCTTGATATAAAAAGAACTAATAAATGTGCAATTTTTCGAGAGAACCATGCCATGAAAATATGTCCCTCCATACCTGGGTTGAAAGCTTTATTTGAAGGAGGACAACTTGAAGCCGAATCATTGCACGCTATGGGAGCATGAAGAAATTGGTCTCAATTAAGTGCAGGTATGGCTCCTGAATTTACATCACATTTCTTTGGTTATAATGCACATCCATATTCCTATCCTAACACTAGTCACTCTAAACATTGGAAACATGGGAACCAGTATCATTATGGACAACCCTACCAATATTGGCAACAAGGATGGAAAGGGACAAACCATTCACACCATTCCTATCCTCCACCTATGTAGTCATACCCACCTACATATGCACCTTACCCGATGCCACAACCGTCATTACCTTAGCTAAGTCAACCAATGCCACCATTGCATTTACCCCCACTGTTTCGACCTCCTCAACTGCTTGCCCAACCCTTACCCAACCCTAATAACAAAGTGGTACAAATGATCCATTCCATGAATCTGCTTTCCTCATCTAGATATCAGTCCATGCTAGTTGGAGTCAATGATATCCAACTGAGATCGGGGAAGATAGTAACCACAGAAAAACATAAACAGCCTATGGTGATTATCGAATAGAAAGGTGAGGAGGAAAATATTGACCATTCTGAAAAGAATGTCACCATTCATCCTATCCCCGTACCCTCAGAGCCTTTACTATCTTCTTCCAACTAGCTTCCCTATCCAGAGAGGCTAGTTGTGGAGAAGAATGACCCCATTCCTGAGTCTAGCCTGGCCTCCGAGCTTAGGTACCTCTTCATAAAGGTGCCTCTCCAACAAGCTATTAAATAGATCCCCATTTGTACAAAAATTGTTAGGGAACTCTGTCTCAAGAAGCCAGGAAAGAGAAGATTCAAGCCTCAAACCATTCAATTTGTTGGGAGAGCAACATAGTTAATGATGGGGTGTATACACATGGAAAAACATACTGACCCTAGAAACCCTATTTTCCCTGTTCAAATAGGTGATGTACTTGTCTCTAATGTACTTATATACCTGGGGGCAAAAATTAATGTTATGACCAAGAAAACCATGGATCAACTTGGATAGGTCCATATTCGTCCTACTCCCATTGTGCTTGAATTGGTAGATAAATCTAAAATGAAGCTGGAAGGGGTGTTGGATGATGTGGTCGTTTCATTAGATTCTTAGGAATACCCCGTAGAATTCATTGTGCTACAACCAAAGAATCTTGTGGGAGGACATCCCTTGATCTTGGGACTACCGTGGCTTGCTACGACCGATGCTTATATTAGATGTCGTTTTGGTGACATGTATATTTCCCATGGAGATTCTAGGAAGAAGGTCACCTTGTATCCACCCACTAGATCCATTCAGGAGCTTCAAGACGCTTTGTGGTTAGACTAAAGTAGTGATGAGGATACTTAGTCTGTTTCCATGATAAATTAGTATGCTGAGTCCTCACAAGAGGGTGAGATTCAAGACTTCCTGAACAATCTAGACGCCAGACCTAATTTTGAGTCATTGAGTTAAATTTTTAGTCTAGATTGTTAGGAAAGTCATGAATCTCTACCTCCCTCACCAGCATCTCTAGTAACACCTTTGTGTACTCTTGAGCTTGATACTACTCTTTTTGATATTAGTCTAGGCAAATCTTTACATATCACTTCAGACTTGGATTCATCCCAGCAAGAGAAGATTGTGAATTTGTTTTGAAACTATCTTAATGCCTTTGCATGCGGTTATGAAGATATGAAAGCCATCCCTCCTAAAAATTTTACTCACCATATCTATATTTAGGATGGAGCTCGACCTGTCAGACAACCTCAAAGGCGTATGAATCCAGCTCTAAGAGATGTTGTAAAAGAAGAATGGAAAAAACTCTTGGATGTTGATTTTATCTATCCTATTTTCGACAGCCAGTGGGTCTCTCCATTGTTATTAGTGCCAAAGAAATATGGGAATTGGAATATTTTCATTTACTATAAATAATTGAACAAAGCCACTCTTAAGGATTACTTCCCCCTTCCTTTTATCGATCAGGTACTCGATACCCTTGCTGGTAAGAAGTACTTTTATTTTTTTGATGGATTTAGTGGTTATAACCAGATAAAAATTGCACTCAAGGATCAAGATAAAATCACTTTTACATGTCCATGGGGCACATTTGGCTACCAAGTGCTTCCCTTTGGGCTATGTAATGCCCCAACTACCTTTCAAAGGGCAGTCTTGGCCATTTTTTCTGACCTTAAGTGTGTGGAAATCTATATGGATGACTTTTGTGTGTTTGGTGAGTCATTTTAGGGAGCCCTCAAAAATATATAAAAAGTGCTTCTTCGTTACCAAGAAGCTCATCTTGCCTTAAGTGACAAAAAGTGTAGATTAATGTGAAAGGCAGGAGTGGTTCTTGGCCATCGTTTTTCAGACAAAGGTATCCAGATTGACCCTACAAAAATAGAAATTATTTTTAGTTTTCCTGTACCCAAAAATCAAAGGGAAGTGAGAGGTTTTTAGGACATGCTGGCTACTATAGGAGATTCATTGAGAATTTCTCTAGCATAGCTACCTGCCTTTTTCGACTTTTGGTTAAAGATAGTGAGTTTTCTTGGTCTACAACTTGCCAATGATTCATTGAAACATTGAAGGAAAAACTAGTTCAGGCACCAGTTTTGAGAGGACCAAACTGGTCCCTTCCATTTCATATTTCCTCTAATGCCTCAGATACTACTATTGGTGCAGCTTTAGGACATGAAGAAGATACAAAATCCTATGCCATTTACTTCATCAGTAAAAACTTGTCACCTGCTGAACTAAATTACACAGTTACTGAGAAAGAGTTTTTCGCTGTAATATTTTCCATTAATAAATTCAGACACTACATTATAGGATATGAAGTCTTTATACATACTGATCATTCCACCATGAAATATTTAATGAATAAACCATTAACCAACGGTAGAGTGACTAGGTGGTTATTATTGCTGTAGGAATTAAATATTACTATTGTTGATAGACCAGGAAAATCTAATGTGGTAGAAAAATTTATTTCAAGATTAAATAATCTTGGTGAATCCATTCCTGTTGATGATGATTTTCCTGATGAACATCTCTTTGCTGTGTCAACAGAATCCCCGTGGTTTGCTGACATAGCTAACTATTTAGTCACCGAGAAAACACCACCTCACTTATCTACTCGTGAAAAGTGGAGTATCATACATAAAAGTGTTGCATATTCTTGGGTTCAAGGCAACCTCTTTTACAAAGGACCAGACATTATTATTCGTAGACGTGTAAGAGAGGAATAATTTTTTGATATCTTAAAATATGCCCATGAAGAACCTTGCAGAGGCCACTACGCTGATAAGAGGACTACATACAAAGTCTTACGAGCTGGGTATTTTTGGCCCTCCTTGTTTAAGGATGCCAAACAATATGTTAAGCGATGTGATAACTATCAGCGAGTTGGTCAACCCAATCAAACCAATGAAATGGCTTTATGTCCTCGGGTTATGATTGAGCCTTTTGAGAAATGGGCCATTGATTTTGTAGGACCAATAAACCCAACATCATTAAATAAAAAGCATATTTTGGTTTGTACAGATTTCGTTACAAAATGGGTAGAAGCTAAAGTTGTTTCTTTTGCTACTGAAAAAGTTGTCGTTGATTTTATTTTTACTGAAATATTTACTAGATTTGGTGTGCCTAGAGAGATTTTTTTTGACAATGGTCTGCAGTTTATTTCTAATCTAGTATGGATCAATACAAAATTCGGCACAGGAAATCTACATCGTCTCACCTGCAAGAAAATGGTCAGGTGGAGTCCACAAATAAAGTAATTGAGTCCATCCTCACAAAGACAATGAATATCCATAGAAAGGATTGGGCTAATAAATTACTGGAAGCCTTGTAGGCATATCGAACCACTTGGAGGAACAACACAGGACACACTCCATATGAGCTGGTGTACGGGAAACAATTCCTCTTGCCGATAGAGTTCCAGCTCAATACTTTCAGAACTATAGTCCAAATAGGGGTAGATATCTCTGAAGCACAACAAAAATGTATCCTACAGTTGAATGAGTTATATGAATTCCGAAGGGATTCTATTCAGCAGAACATATTGGTTCAACAAAAACACAAGAAGTGGCATGATAAGTCCATCCGGAAGAAGCAGTTCCAACCAGGTGATTGGGTACTATTTTATGATTCTAGATTTAAATATTTTAAAGGGAAATTCCATACATGCTGGATGGGACCTTATGATGTAGTTAAAGTGTTTGAGAATGGAGCGGTAGAAATTAAAACTATTGATGGGTGAAATTTTGTGTTCTTAGTAAATGGGCATAGACTAAAGGTGTATTTTCAACCCCTTACTAAAGGAGTTTTTATGCAGCAAGTCCAACAACAATATGAAAAGGAGATGGTGGGTGGAAACACCAACCTGTTGAAAATATGATTCTTTATTTTCCTTATATAATAAATGAAAAAAAAAAAAGAAAAAATGAAAAAAAAAATATATATATATATATAAAAATAAAATGTTTCCTCTAATTATGAAAATCAGTTGACTGACATGATTGTAGAAGGGTCAACTTGAAAACTAGCATGCTAGCAAGAAGATCGAAATTTCAATAAAAAGGGAATGTTGCTTGATTTTTAGATATGTTGGTTGTCACCAAGAAGAAGTAGGTTCAAGGAACCAAGCCCTTACCCAATTTTGGGATAACTAGCATGGAAATTTTTATCCAAGTAAAGCCTAATTCTCGTTGCATTTACTTTTTTCAGCACTACTGCAGGCAGATTTTGAAGGTAAAACTATGACTTTATTCGATTTTCAGTTTCATAAATTCCCACTATTTTCTTTTCTTAATCCCATAATGAATTTCCCTCCTTTTTCTTCTAAGAAAAATACTCTTACCTGATTTCGTAATATCCCTCTTTCTCCCTTGAATTTTTTCCACATCCCATTTTGTTTGTCCCCCTTGGTGGTACTATTCTTGGAATCCCTGCCATAATGTTTCTTCCCATTCTGAAAGTTACCCCCTTCCCACTTCTTTATTCCCTCATAAATTGATTACAGGATCTGATGCATTCAAATCAGAAGGCATGTTCATGAAACACCAAAGGATGGAAAATAAAACTTCTCTTGTATATTCAGGAAAATTTTTAAGTCCAGCCAAAGAACTGTGTTTTATCAAAATTTTACTATTCTGGTGAAGTCCCTGGTGCAGAAACGTGCAGTGCAAGCACATTTCAGTGCAAGCAGGATCAATGAAGGAATGACTAGTTGAAGCACGCGCCCGACTGTGAAAGAACAGAGTAAAAATATTTAAAACAATACAGGAGCGCTTGATGAAAAATGCTTATGGAATATATATATATATATATGAATGAATACTGCACTAATAAGATCATAACATTACATTCTTAAAATTTTGGTTAACACTCTACGTTATCATACAACTGACACAGGGAGAAATTATTTCAGTGCAAGGTATTTTAGGTTCTGAATTCTAATCTCTTTAATAAGTACCAAAATACATCTTAAATGAATTATGAGGCAAAACATGGGATAGTATAGATCTACCGAAACCCCATACTTACCTCCTTTGAAAATATCCTCCATCACTTGTTCATCATAACCTTACCTCATAACTAGATCATTCATGACCGTTACACTGCCGCTGTAAAAACCTTCACTTCCTCCAATTATTATTGCCTGCCCGTAGCAGATTGATACATGTATGTATTCGATCCAAGGATTTTTTTTAATGATTGAATGTGATTGGATGGATGGGACCAATAAGGCAGTGGACGGATGAACCTCCGTCATAAAATTCTTGGAAATCTTTGTTGTTTATCACCGTGAAATCCTTCTAAGGCTGTAACAGAGAATTGAGTTAGATTCAAACGAATATGACACCCATGAGAAGTGAAACATTGTCTTTCAGGGAGATAGAACAGACTGCAGAATATCGAAACAGTCTTACACTATTGCAAGAATCTGGATTTATCCCGTTCTTTCAGAAATTTGATGGGTTAGATATGATCGTGGCTCTGTAGTTTGCAAAGACATTTGAGGGAGGTCGAGCTAAAGTCGGCTCACTTGCATTTGAAGTCACAGAGGAATCTATAGTGCGAGCTACAGGCTTGTCAACCATAGGAGAACAATGGTTTAAAAAGGAAAGAACTGAAAAGAAAAGATGGTGTTGGTTTGTGGTCGACCGAAAGCTCAAGGTTGAATGGAAAAAAGGGCAGCCACGCAGCGCCATGCTGGGAAAATGGCGAGACCTCCTCTTCATATTACATAACTTTCGGACCTATGAAGGATCTTATTCTTTAAAATTCGTGTACCAAATTCGTTTATTGCTGCACTTTGAATCAGGGAAACTTATCAATTTTCCCTATTAACTGCTCCGAAGTTTAGAGAAGATGGAAAAAGGCGTGTAGAAAGGGGATGCAATCCAGGTTTCATATAAGCTATACCATCACAGGCTCATTGCAATCAAAGTCAAGAAAGAGCTAGAGGAAAAGGAAGTAACTGGGGAGGCATTCTTGAAATAATTTCGGGTGAGAAGTGCGGGGAAGTCAGCCAACACGAGTACAAGAAAGAAAAGGAAGGTAAAGACTTCATCCCCTGCCAAGAAAAAGAGTAAAATTAAGCAGGTGAAAGCAGAGGGAAATTCTGTCGAAAACACTCCACCCTTAGCAAAGAGAAAAGCGATCAAGACCCTGACCAAGAAAAGGATTGTCTCTCCAGGGACAAGTCAACATCAATCGAGCTCCCCCACTATGATTGAGGAATCACCCTAGGTTTCACCTGGAGATCATAACCTTTCAGTTCTTGTGGATGCAACAACCCACACCGTGGTGAATGAAGAAAATGTGGAGAAGGAAGACGACATATCTTTTTCAGCCTTCATTCACAAATTAAGGAAACAAAAGATTACACTGAGTGCAAGAGAAAACTTGGCAGAGGTTCAAGAAGATGACGAGGCGCAGTACATAGAGACCCTCGACAGTTTTGATGAACAAGGTATTGAAGGCCCTGATTTTTTGGATGAAAAAGGTACTGAAGCCCTTGACAAGTTGGATGAACATGGCACTGAAGTCCCTGATGGTTTGAATGAACAAGATACTAAAGCTCTTGACGAGTTGGATGAGCATGGCACTTAAGTCCTTGGTGGTTTGAACGAACAGGGTACTAAAGCCCTTGGCACAAAGGAAGTGGAGGGTATGAAAACCCTTGGTGACAAGGAAGCTCATGGCACAAAAACCCTTGGTGTCATGATGCAAACACTGGATGACTAGGACAGCTACGATCTTGGAAATGATGGTACCTTCTTTGAATTTGTTGTAGAAATTTTCTGAATAATGATTAATTATCCACCGAGACTATCCTGATCACATATAATTCGAATTTATATGCAACACATAATCTCTTCCACTCAGATCATCAAACATGCGGAAATAAAATCAAGCGATAACACATCAAATCATCATACACATTAACACAGTATGTATGGGGAAAGCTTATAGCTGAAAACCCCGCAGCTATTGTGTATATTATAATGGAGAAATCATGTAACAAACTCGGTACAATACTCCTCACAAGTACTCAGTACTTTCTCATAAAGTTACACACAAACTAGCTTGGTTTTGAACAGGTTACTGGTTCAAAACTCACCACTAATTTCCTTGCCTCTATTGCGCAATCATGGCCTGTCTATATAGAGATCCAAGGTTCGAATCTCCTTGGCTTGACAGCGCAATCATCATGGGCAATTCCTCCAAGTGTGGTGCAAATCTCTTGCACAACTGATGTCGCCACTGATAGCTAACTCCACCCTTTCATCTACCTCTTTCACTGGTCTCCACTGAACTGATCATGCACTGTAGTGAACTGATGTGTTCTTGAGTTGAGTAATGAGTTACTAATTAATGAATTAAATAATATTTAATTCACTCCACTCATAACTAGTTGATTAGCTAGTTAAACTAATCTCAACCAGTTCAACTAAATTAAACCGAACACAACTCCACTAGCTGTCTCATTAACTCCACCAAACTTCTGCCACTGAAGTCCTAACTAAAGTCAACCATGCATGTGCTCACCAAAACCTTGGGAATAGCGTAATTCCTCTGTCAGATGCATGAGCCATTTCCAAGGCTCGAACTGAAGTGCTCCAAGAGAGTAAACTGAAGTTTATAGTCTAAATATTATTAAGGGTAAATAATATTTGACTTCCCTATTTTAAGGAGAGGCAGTCTAAAAATAGACTTCGACCTATAGGTCCAAAAAAATAGAGTCCCATCTATTTTTACCAACATGACCAATACTCCAAGAATAACATACTGCAATCCCCGGACCATGCTCCATATGTCTAAAAATAGACATAGTCTAAAAATAGACTTTGCGCCAGAATTTGCCTGCGGGCCCACTTAGTGAAAGCGACTTCATTTCACTAAGCTCCATCATCTTGCTGCATTTTCAACACTCCCTCTCAGCAAGATATGGATTATCTGCAACCCCTATCCTGCCTCTGTGGAATTCGAACTTGCTCTGGGTGAGCGCCTTCGTCAGGATGTCGGCATCCTGATCCTCCGTGGGAATATATGAAAGCATCATGATTCTCCGCTGAACACAATCTCTGATATGATGGTACCTGATGTCGATGTGTTTGGACCTATCATGAAATACTGGATTGGCCGAGAGTTTAATGCAACTCTGGTTATCACAGTAGATCACTGTAGGCTCCAAATGCAACATGAACAATCTTGCGAGGATCTTCCTCATCCAAATAGCCTCGCATGCAGCCAAGCTAGCTGCCATGTACTCGGCCTCTGCTAAACTGAGTGCCACGGATCTCTGCTTCCTGTTGTACCAGGAAATTGCTGTCGACCCAATGCTGAAAACTCCTCCAGATGTGCTCTTCCGGTCCGTTGGACTCCCTGCCCAATCTGCATCAGTGAAGCCAGAAAGCTTCGCTCCATCCTCTTGTCTGTACCATAGACCATATCCCGATGTGCCTCTAATATAGCGCAATACATGCTTGCCTGCCTTCCAAAAGAGCTTGGTAGGCTTAACCATAGCTTGCGAAAGCTGGTTAACTGCATAGCATATATCGGGTCGTGTATTGACCGGATACATAAGCGACCCCACCAACTGTCGATAGACAGTGGCATCCACTACCTCCGCTGAAGTAGCATCCTCCTTCCTCCAACCACCAGGAAGAGGAGTGTCAATAGGCTTGCAGCCTTACATGTTGAACCTCTCCAGAATCTCCCAGGCATACTTGCCCTAAGAAACAAACAGTCCTCCGCTGCGCTGCCAAATCTCCAATCCTAGGAAATAATGAAGGATGCCCAAGTCCTTCATCTCAAACTCTCGTGCAAGATCCTCCTTGCATGAAAGTATCAACTGCTCATCGCCAGTCAAAATCAGATCATCTACATACAGTACGATGATCAACAGCTTCCCCTCCACCACAATCTGGTACAGGTTAGGATTCGCCTCACTCTTTGAGAATCCAAGCCTAGTGAAGTAGCTGTCTATCCGAGTGTACCAAGCACGAGGTGCTTGCTTCAGCCCGTATAGTGCTCTCTTGAGTTGGCACACATGCGACTCACTGCTGAAGATCTCGAAACCTTTAGGCTGCTCTATGTACACCTCCTCCTCAATAACTCCATTGAGGAACGCAGTCTTCACATCCATCTGATGAATGTGCCACCCCATCTGCGCTGAGAGAGCAAGGATCGTCCGTATGGAAGAGTACCTTGCGACAGGTGCAAAGGTCTCCTCATAGTCAATCCCCTCGATCTGTGAGAAGCCACGGGTGACAAATCTCACCTTGTACTTCTCCACACTCCCGTCAGCCACCTGCTTCACTTTGTAGATCCATCACGAACCCACCACTGATTTCCCTTCCGGTCTTGGGACAATCTGCCATGCACTGTTCCTGACGATCGAATCATATTGTTTGATCATGGCATCAACCCATGCGGGTTCCTCCATAGCTTCCTCAAAAGAGGATGGCTCCGTCACAACACATTGGCTCACAAGAGCCATGTATCTAGTGTACCGATCCGGTGACTTCCTCTGTCTGCGCTGTGCTGTAGGTGGTCCTACAACCTTCTCTGCATCTTGAGCCAGTCGCTCATCTTCTGTAGTGCACATGCGCCCTCTGATGGTTGGTGCTGCATGGGTGGTTTCTTCCACCTCCTGAACTTCCTCTTGTGGCTGATCCACATCCGGAAGCTCCTCCTTAGGAACTAACAGCTCCTCATCTGCATGCAAGTGTAGCTCCCTCTCAAGTGAACACGGCATGGCTTTCTCCTCCTGAAATTTTATATCCCGTCGCACAATAGTCTTTCGACTGTCTGACAAATATACCCGGTAGTTGTGAGGTGTATCAGTGTACCCCAAAAATATTCCAACCTCAGCGGTTGGATCCAGCTTCCTTCTCGCATCCTTCGTCACATGCATGTAGATAGGAGAACCAAAAATCCGCAAATGGGAAATATCAGGCCTCTTGCCAGAATAAGCCTCCTCCGGTGTATTCATGCCAAGAACCTTGTGAGGACAACAGTTCTGCACATACACTTCTGTATTGCATGCCTCAGCCCACAAGTGAAGGGGTAGGCCCTGATCATGCAACATCGCCCGTGCAGCACCCACGATCGTTCTGTTCTTCCGCTCAGCCACCCCATTCTGCTGTGGGTTATGGGGTGCAATGAGCTCTCTCCGAATCCCTTCTGCGCTGCAGAACTCCTTGAATTCAGCCGAGATGAATTCACCACCGTTATCACTCCTTAGAGCAATCACCTTCTTCCCCGACTCCTTCTTGACCAGTGCTTTAAACTCATAGAACTTCGCGAATGTATCGCTCTTCTTCTGCATGAAGAAGATCCAGCACTTTCGAGAGAAATCATCAACAAAGATCACATAATACTTGTGCTTTGTTGTTGAAGCGACTGAGAAAGGACCACACACGTCTGTGTGAACTCTCTCAAGGATCTTCGTGGCACGACTATCCTTCTCGTGAAAGGTGACTTTCACATACTTCCCTAAAGTACACCCCTTGCACTTATCTGACTACGCAAGAGTGCCCTTAGGAATCCCAGTAGAAATCTGCTGCAGGATCTTCAAAGCTCCATGGTGAAGGTGGCCCAATCTCCTGTGCCACAGTTCGCCCTCATCATCCCGGCTCACCACTTCTCCCGCCTTGCATGCCATTGCTGCGCAGCCATCTACCTGCAAATGATAAAGGTTCTTGGTTCGAACCCCTATCTTCCGGGTCTCTCCAGTAGTCTTACTGCGCAGGAAGGCTTTTCCTTCGCTGAAGACCACATCATACCCCTTATCCTCCAACATCGCCACAGAGATCAAGTTCTTCTTCAATCCAGGTACATGCATGACGTCCCTCAATACAAAGGGTTTACCAGACTCCCTCTGAAAGGATATGGTACCGATACCAGTCGCACTGTATCTACCATCATCGCCCATCTCGATGTGCACACCCAAATCTTTGTCCTCCAGATTTGAGAACAAATCCCGATCTCCCGTCATATGAAATGACGCACCGCTGTCCAAGAACCACACCGATTCCATCACACTTGAAACCAAGCATGCGATCAGTGAAAATTCAAGCTCGAACTGTGAAGCCAAGGCCTCTCCATCTGCAGATCTTCCCGCTTGCTTGTTCTTCTTCTTCTTTGGACAATTGGTAGCATAATGTCCGTGATCATGGCAGTGAAAACACTTCACTTTCGCCATATCCTGCTTCTTGCCCTTTGCACCGGAATGAGAAGGTTTCTTACCCTTCCCCTTATTTTCTTTGGCAACCAAAGTGCAATTTTCTTCATCAGCTCCCTTTGATGAAGATCCATCTCGAGTAGTCCTCCTTATCTCCTCCTGCATGAGATCCGCCCAAAGGCGCTCCCATCCCGGCAGCTTCTCTTGACCATTGACACTATCTTGATATGAGTGCCAAGCCTTCGGAAGACCAAGGAGAGCCAGGTCGACCATGTCCTCATCTTCGACAGTCACCCCCACACTTCCCAGCTCATCTCTACATTGAGTGAACTTCGTGAGGTATTTGGCGATACTGTCGCCTTTCTCCATCTTGATGTTCCTAAGCTTATCTTTGAGCGCCAGCTTCCTTTGGTCGCTCTTACTATGGAATATATCAGTCAAAGCTTTCCACATTAAATATGGAGAAGCCTTTCCATGTAGGCTGGATACAATATGATCCTTGACGCCCTCCAACAGGATCCTTCGACATTTCGCCATCTTCTTTTTCCATGCTTCGACTTCAGCAGGATCAGTGGGCTTTTGGACATCTGCATCCATGAACTCCTTCAGACCATTATCTTCTAATACTGCCTCCTTGCGATCCTTCCATGCAACATAATTCGAACTGCCTTCAAGAGCATATTCGAGTCGCAAACCGTTGAAAGACATTTTCAACACCGGCACCAAGAAAACAAAACTGCTGCAAAATTCGAATTCCACCTCAAATCTCAACCGCTCTAGATCTGTGAGAACAAATTATTTCTAGCACAGAGATTGACTGCAAGGGGCATTTACCAGACCTTTCACTTTCCGAAGAAAGATGAATCCGGAGGCTACCTGGCCCGCATGTAGACTCTGTCTACCGAAATAAGTTTGTAATCACTGTGATGATCAATCTCTGCTTTAATAGCTCCGATACCATGTAGAAATTTGCTGAATAATGATTAATTATCCACCGAGACTATCTTGATCACATATCAATTCGAATTCATATGCAACACATAATCTCTTCCACTCAGATCATCACACATGCGGAAATAAAACAAGCGATAACACATCAATTCATCATACACATTAACACAGTATGTATGGGGAAAGCTTATAGCTGAAAACCACGCAACTATTGTGTATATTATAATGGAGAAAACATGTAACAAAATAAGTACAATACTCCTTACAAGTACTCAGTACTTTCTCATGAAGTTACACACAAAATAGCTTGGTTTTGAACAGGTTACTGGTTCAAAACTCACCGCAAATTTCCTTGCCTCTATTGCGCAATCATGGCCTGTCTATATAGAGATCCAAGGTTCGAATCTCCTTGGCTTGATAGTGCAATCATCATGGGTAATTCCTCCAAGTGTGGTGCAAATCTCATGCACAACTGATGTCGCCAATGATAGCTAACTCCACCCTTTCATCTACCTCTTTCACTGGTCTCCAATGAACTGTTCATGCACTGTAGTGAACTGATGTGTTCTTGAGTTCAGTAATGAGTTACTAATTAATGAATTAAATAATATTTAATTCACTCCACTCATAACTAGTTGATTAGCTAGTTAAACTAATCTCAACTAGTTCAACTAAATTAAACCGAACACAACTCCACTAGCTGTCTCATTAACTCCACCAAAATTCTGCCACTGAAGTCCTAACTGAAGTCAACCATGCATGTGCTCACCAAACCCTTGGGAATAGCATAATTCCTCTGTCAGATGCATGAGCCACTTCCAAGGCTCGAACTGAAGTGCTCCAAGAGAGTAAACTGAAGTTTATAGTCTAAATATTATTAAGGGTAAATAATATTTGACTTCCCTATTTTAAGGAGAGGCGGTCTAAAAATAGACTTCGACCTCTTTGACCTAAAAAATAGAGTCCCATCTATTTTTACCAACATGACCAATGCTCCAAGAATCTCAAACTGGAATCCCCGAACCATGCTCCATATGTCTAAAAATAGACATAGTCTAAAAATAGATTTTTGCGCCAGAATTTGCCTGCGGGCCCACTTAGTGAAGGCGACTTCATTTCACTAAGCTCCATCATCTTGCTGCATTTTCAACATTTGTTGCAGAAAATATGCTTGCACCAAATGAGCTGGACATAGAGACCTATAACTTCTACCTCAATAACTGGATAATAGTCCTAGAACAACAAATTCACGACTTGTAGGCTTTGAACCAGGTCATGAAGGAGCAGAACTGGCAAAAGTAAGGCCAGGTAGAGTTGGTCGCAGAGGTCAAAGAACAGAAACATCAAGTGAAAATATGGAAGTTTCAGCCTTATAAATGCTACAAGCACCTCAAGAAGGTGACCAAACAACTCAAGAAATCTCGAGGTAAAAAGACAAAGGTAGTGAAAGTAGGAATCAATATCGAGGTGCAGGATTGAAAGATGGCTCCCTATTTTTGAATATTTTTTGTAGCAGGTAAAAATTTGTATGAGGACACACAACATCTTAGGGATGGGAGGATGTTGGTGTGCCAAAATGCTCTATTTTTACCCCCCTTCCTATAATCATTAACCTATGTTTTAACTCCATAAACATTCTCATTCTTGCACTAGTCCAAGAAAATTGTTTATTCCTACAAAAACTTCATATTAAATGATTAAGGTTTATTAGGTGCTTTATTAATCATTTTAAATAGATTTTGTGCCTTTAAATATTTCTTGTAACTTATATTTACTTTCCTAAAATTATTCGATAAGCTAAGTATTAATCATTGTGTTAGCATGATCTATTATAGGAAGATTCATGCACTGCCAACGATGACTATTCCGTGATCTCCACAACATTTCGATCACTCCATGCAGGCGTTTTGGTCCATATCTTCTAGTTATGTTGCAGATTATCTGAAGTTAAAAATAGGTGGAGTGTAATTAGGGATGTTTCCAAAGATAGGGTCTACGACGAGCGATTAGCTTGGGCCTTATTATAGCTGTTGGGCCAATTTTATAAGTTTGTTTGTTAATTCGTTCAACCGAAAGGCTTGATTTGGGAACAACTATGTAATTAGAAATCATGGCCACCGCAGGCAGAAAATTTGTATAGATAGCTCTTTGTTTTAATTTAGGTTAGACATAACGGTGTATTTTATAATATTGTTTAATTTGTTATTTTAAGATTTATCACCACTCTGGGCTAGACTTGAAGCATAATGTATGTTTGCTGATCGAAGTTAATACAAGGAATTGTGCCATGATTTTATCACATTGCGTCTAATCTTTTATTGATGCATTGATTAAAAGTTTTGATGTTAGGTCCCTATATTACTAGCATAGTCCCTTATTTTTGTTAGTATAACCCCCTTATTGTTATTATTGTACCCCTGCAACCCTAATATTGTTATTATTGTGCCCTTACATTATTATTGTTAGGTCGGCTAGGATTATATTGTGATCCCATGGACCCCTATATATAGAAAGGAGGTTTTGTAATCTGTATCATCCAAGAATTGTTCATTTATGTAATGTATTGGAGGTTTCCCCCTCAAAATGGCTGATTTCTAAGGCATTGATCTCTCTTTTCTTCTATTTTTGGAGCTGGTTTCATAACACTTGGTATTAGAGCTTTGGATTCTAGGGTTTTGTTGCTCCAAACAAGTCATCGTGGAATTTTCACTATAAATTTTTTTCTATGAAGGTTCAGAAGCTGAAATTTTTAAAAAGCGAAGCCAAAATCTTGAGGAACATCTTGTAAAAATTTCAGATCTTGGTTCGCAATATTTTTGGATATATGATCTGTGGAATTTAGGGTTTTTTTAGGCTTCCGAATTTCACCTAAAACAGATCATCGTGGCAGTGTCACTATAACTTGTTTTTTACGAAGGTTCAGAAGATTAAATGTTTACTGAGCGGAGACGAACTCCTAAGGAACCTCCTGTAAAAAATTCAGATCTTGGTTCGCAATATTTGCGGAGATATTATCTGTGGAAGTTAGGGTTTTTTCAGGATCTTGAATTTCATCTCAAAGAGGTGACCATGGGAAAAGCATCATAACTCTATCTTTGAACATCGGATTGGAAGTCTGTAAAAAGTGGCCCCAATAACATGGATTTTAGTTTCATGTATATCAATTTCAGAGACAAAGGAGGAAACAGTGAAACGTGGCACGTTGTACAAGTTTGCTCCACTGAATCAGTCCATAATTAGGTCATTGTGGGAGATTGGGCATAACCTTGCCTTGAAGAATCCAAATCAGGTCAGACTTGTGGCATTCCAAAGAAGATTCAAAGGGCTACTATAGGGTTAAATTTCATATATTGAGGATCCACAATTATATATATAATTCAATTTCAATATCGAGCTCCTCAAAAGCAAGTAAAAGGTGTGTTATTTTTTTTTCCGAATTGCATAAGTCTTGTTTGAAGAATCAAGTTGAATTGATTCCAAGGGCATATTGTAGAATAGATATCAATATTGGATTCTAAAATGGCCCCTAAAAATAATTCAATGCCCATTAAGCCTTTAGAAAGCTCTACTATGACTCATGAAGATGAAGAATGGCAACATGACATATCAAAATTACAAGAGCAAGTGCAACAAATTTCGCTCTCGCAAAGAGCAACAAAAAATGACATGGAAGTTTTGAAGAAAGGCGTGGAAACTAAGATGGATGGTTTGAAGAAAGGCATGGATGGTTTGAAGAATGGCATGGAAGCTAAGATGGATGGCATGGAAGCTGACATGGAATCTAAGATGGATGACATGGAAGCTAAGATGGAAAACATGAAGAATGATCTAAAAAAAGACATGGAAGGTTTGACAAAGTTGATACAAGAAATGTTTCCTAATGGTGAAAAGATAGTAGAGGAAACTCATGATGAGAACAAAATAAATGTTAATAGTGATTTCATAAACTCTAATGTTGGTGGGAAGAACCACCATATTCCAAAAATGGATATGAGGAAGTTTGATGGAAAGGATCCTGTAACATGGATACTACTGATGGAGCAATATTTTGATCTCCATAATGTGCAAAACACACAAAAGGTACGCATTGCAACTTTACATTTAGAACAAAATACATTTGTATGGTATCGATGGCTTTGCTCCCGTAAAACAATTGTCACTTGGTCAATTTTTACGGAGGAAATGATAGCACATTATGAGGATACAAAGAGCAACACCTTCTTTAGCCAATTGATAAATCTAAAACAAAAGGGTTCAGTGGTGGAGCACATTGAGGACTTCAAAAAATTGAATATAAGGGTAAGTGATATTCCAGAGGAACACAAGATTGATGTCTTCACAGGGACTTTAAAGGATAACATCCATAATGAAGTTCACGTTTGGGAATGTGATTCATTGGAGAAGGCATTCAGGTTGGAAAGAAAAATTGAATGTAAAATTATGGCGACAAGGAAACCTACCACTCAGATATATAAATATGGAAGTATTTCTACTCCTAGACTTCCACAACCTACAAGGTTGAAACCACAACTATTGGAAGAAAAAAGAGCAAAAGGGCTCTGCTACAGTTGTGATAGAAAATACACTAAAGGTTATAAGTGTGTTGAGAAGAAATTATTTTACATAGATTGTGAATATGAGGAAGAAAATGAACAAGAAACTTCAAAAGAAGAGGATATACACCAGGAACCAACCCTAGAAGAAGAAGAAATGAGTCCGACCATATCGTATAATGCATTGGAAGGAATTACCACTCCTCAAACTATATGATAGAAGGAAATATCAAGAAGAAAAAGGTAATAGTGTTGATTGATTTGGGTAGTGCCCATAATTTTATTCATTGTAAGGTAGCCAAGGAATTGAATTGTTTCCTATACCCAACACCATAATGTCAAGTGATGGTTGAAAATGGAGGAACTATAAATTTCTCTGGGAAATTCCATAATATCAAGCTAACTATGGGAGAATATGTATTGAATAGTCCAATGCTTTCCATTCCAATGGGAGGTGTTGATGTTGTACTAGGAGTACAATGGTTACAATCTTTGGGGATGGTAGCTTTTAATTTTCAAACTTTTCTAGAATTTTTTTTCGAAAGGAAAGGAAATCGTATTACGGGGTATCGCAAGGAAGCTAGGAAAGATAAGCTCTAATGTCATTAAAAAGCTTCTAAAGAAAGAAAAAAGAGGCATAATTGCACAATTATGCGCACTGGATGTTCCAACATCAAAATCATCTATTTCTCCAGATCTCCAAATGTCTTGGACAATCATTCCAAGGTGTTTGAAACTCCCAAATGAATCGCACCTATTCATGATCATGATCATGCTATTCATTTGATTCTAGGAAGTGTTCCTCCAAACATCATGCCTTACAGATATCCTTATGTCCAAAAGCGCGAAATTGAGCGTATGATTGCAGAAATGTTAGAGGCGGGTATAATTTAGCCTAGTCAAAGTTCTTTCTCTTCTCCAGTAGTATTGGTGCACAAAAAGGATGGATCATGGCGCATGTGTCTGGATTATAGGGAGCTCAATAAGCTCATTATTAAAGATAAATTTCCCATTCCTGTGATCGATGAATTATTTGATGAATTACATGGAGAAATTTATTTTACCAAGTTGGATCTTCGTTCAGGATATCATCATATTAGAATGAAGACTGAAGATATTCCGAAAACAACATTTTGAACTCATGAGGGTCATTAATTTTTGTTCATGCCTTTTGGCCTTACCAATGCACCTTATACATTTCAAGGGTTGATGAATTCTATTTTCAAACCCTTCCTTAGAAAATTTGTGCTAGTATTTTTTGATGACATACTAATCTACAACAGGTCTTGGAAGGATCATGTTCAACATGTTGACAGGGTGCTCAAAATATTGGAGGAGAAACAACTATATGCAAAAACATCCAAATGTTTCTTTGGAGTACAAGAGGTGGAATATATGGGTCATATTTTATCTCACGTGGGTATTAAGGTAGACCCTAACAAAATTAAAACCATTAAGGAATGGAAAGTCCCCACAACCATAAAGCAGTTGCAAGGATTTCTTGGGTTAATAGGGTATTATCACAAGTTTGTTAAGAATTATGGGAGAATAGCAACTCCTCTAACAAAATTATTTAATAAAGATGCTTTTTCATGGATTCCTGAAGCAACTAAGGCCTTTGAACATATTAAAGAGGCAATGTGCCTAGCACCATTCTTAGCTATGCCAAACTTCACAAAAACCTTTATTGTGGAATGTGATGCCTCAAGAAATGGAATTGGTGATGTTTTAATGCAAGAAGGAAGTCCCATATCTTTTGAAAGTCCTCCAATCAAAGGAAATTATTTGCAGAAAGCTATTTATGAGAAGGAAATGTTGGCCATACTACATGCACTAAAGAAATGGTGACCTTACCTAATGGAAAGACACTTCAAGGTAAAAACTGATCATGATAGTCTTAAACACTTTTTCAAACGAAGACTATATACAAAAGAGTAGAAAAAATGGGTCACAAAGAGGGTTATGACTTTGAAATCATCTAAAAAAAAGGGAAGCTAAATGTTGTTGCATATGCACTCTCAAGAAAGGATGAAGAGGTGGAAGCATTGCTTTGTGCCATTTCTATTATCCAACCAGATTGGATAATTGAAGCAAGGGATGAATGGAAGAAGGACAAAGAAATGTGGACACTCATTCAAAATTTGCAACAAGATCCTAGTACATCTGATAAATTTAGTTGGAAAAATGATTCCTTATGGTACAAAGATCGCTTATATATTTGAAATAATTCCCAACTAAAACAAAATATTCTTTTGGAATTTCATAATTCTCTTTTAGGAGGACACTTAGGATTTTTAAAAACTTACCACAGGGTGAAGAAATATTTTTTTTGGGATGGCCTTAAATATGATATTCAAAATTTTGTGGCAGAATGTTTGGTTTGCCAACAAAATAAAGTTGAGACAATTAAGACCCCGTGTCTTCTACAACCTTTATCCATTCCAAGTCAACATTGGGAGGGGATTTCAATGGATTTTATCACAGGTTTACCTAAGTCCGAAGGAAAGAGTGTCATCATGGTGGTAGTTGATAGACTTACCAAGTATGCACACTTTTGTGCATTATCTCACCCATTTAAAGCAAGTGAAGTTGCTACTGTATTTATGGAAACAATTCAAAAGCTACATGGAAACCAAAGGATTATTGTAAGTGACAGAGATCCCATTTTTACCGGAATTTTTTGGACGAAATTATTTTCTTGTTTGGGTACTCATCTAGCTCATATCTCATCTTATCATCCTAAATATGATGGTCAAACTGAGATAGTGAATAAATGTTTGGAAGGATATATGAATTGTTTCGTATCTAATAAGAAAACCCAATGGGTCAAGTGGTTACCTCTCGCTGAATGGTGGTATAACACTTCCTTCCATACTACAGCAAAAATGACCCCATTTATGACACTTTATGGATATCATCCACCGTCCATCACGTTTTCTTTAAGAGAAAATTCTAAGTTTCAAGTAGTGGAAGATCACATCGAGCATCAACAAGAAGTTCTCTAAATATTAAATGATAACCTAAATTTGGCACAAAATCGAATGAAACAATAGGCAGATCAACATCGCAGCGAGAGAATTTTTGATGTAGGACACTGGGTATTTTTACGGCTACAACCATGCAAAAAAATGTACCTCAAGCAAGCTAAGAAGGATAATAAATTATTGCCAAAGTACTATGGTCCCTACAAGGTGTTGCAAAAGATTGGTACTATGGCATATAAATTGGAGCTTCTTACTTCTTCGCGAGTGCATCCAATTTTCCATGTTTCATGCTTAAAGACGGTTATAGGGGACAAACTTCCATTCAAAAAATATTGCTAGAAATTGATGACGAAGGAAAAATCATATTGGAACTGGAAGCAGTCATGGAAACAAGAACTTGATAGCTATAAAATCGATCAATTTCAGAGTATCTCATCAAATGGAAGAACTTACCCACTGAATATTCTACATGGGAGGATGAGAATTTTATACAAAAGCATCTGGAGCTACTCAAGCGTTGAGTACAACACTTTTTTTAAGGAGATGGGCATGTTAGGTCCCTATATTACTAATATAGTCCCTTATTGTTGTTGGTATAACCCCCTTATTATTATTATTGAACCCCTGAAACCCCAATATTGTTATTATTGTGCCCTTACATTATTATTACTAGGTCGGCTAGGATTATATTGTGATCCCATGGACCCCTATATATAGAAGGAGGTTTTGGTCATTTTTATCATCCAAGAATTGTTCATTTATGTAATGTATTGGACGTTGCCCCCTTGAAGTGGCTGATTTCTAAGGCATTGATCTCTCTTTTCTTCTATTTTGGAGTTGTTTTCACAACAGTTGAATATTTTCGTTTCCTAAAATAGGAAACGAGCTGGTTGGCTAGGGCCCAGCCAACCCAGATCGTTTACCCTCATGCTTTAGTTATTTTAAAAGGTTTGTGTGTCGATTTATTTACTTGCAGATGCATGGCTTAAATATTTATTTTGTTCTTGCTTTAGAGTTCTGATTTAATTTCATTTAATAGTTAAAGGGTGAACAAATCTGTTATGTGGAAGTTTAAATTGAATTTATTTATTTCCTGCAATTTCTTTCCTGGTTTTCTTCCACTTGGATCGTGCAGGAAGATTCTTCCCGCACCAGTGCATGTAGGATTCTGCACTTTGGTTTTCTCATTTATTTACAGCAAGTGTTCTTTTCCTTTTCCTGTATACGATTTAATTTACTTCTACAAGTAAGTGTTATCATTAAAAGAAAGCATTCCTAATATTAAGGGCTAAACTTCTAAAGGTTAAGAATGACTTTGTGAAATAAAAAAGAATGCCATTGCAACATCTCAATTTATTTATGGACTTCACAATTCAAGAAAAGAGATTAAAACTAATATGTAACATTATAAGTGAACTTGTCGAGAGTTATATTTGATTGCATGCAAATTCCTTTGACTAAAAGCTTGCTTTCACTATTGAAGATTGTTTCGCTTTATAAGTTTATTTTATTGCAAGTTTAGTTGATTAAAGCATCATTTTCCTCTTGTAATTTATCCCAGAATTCAGCTCGCAATTTCAATTATTTTCAACACGTCCTTTGATTATTTCAAAAGTAAATTGGAAACCTTGGTGTAGGAAGCTCTGCCCCGGTGCAAGAGCCAGTGTCTTGTCACAGTAACAGAGTGCTCTAAGCCTAAAGGCTTAGAGCACCTACATGAAGACATAAGTCTTCAATATAAGAGGGTAAAATACACTTTTGACATAAGTTATGTACCTTCACTAGTGCAAGCATATTGCAAGAGTACATGAACAACTACTTAGTGTAAAAAGGAAAATCATTTAGAAGGCAGACCTTTTCAAGGGCCCACTTTTTAAACTGCCACCATCTATATTGAAGATAAACATAGAGTTTTATTTCAGCATTTAAGATTGTTTCCAACTGTGTGAAATTTCCTTTACTTGATTTCTTCACAAATACATTCTTTTACATTCCAACACTAGAGTTGTTTTGGTGTCAATTTCCTTTGAAATTGTTTTTTGTTTGATTCCAAAATATTTCGATTAAGAAGTAGGAATAAAAATATGAAAAGTTCATACCACTTCTAGCATTACCTGTGCTTCATCTCTAAGTTTACGAAACCCCCAGGTTGACAATTAAGTGTTGAAGGAGCTTGCTTAAGTGAAATTCCTACACCCAACAATTTTTATGCTTCAATGGCTCTTTTATGTGTGTTAGATAATCTTACTTGATTTATTAAGCCTATGCTTCACGATGATATATAAATAGTTGTGATGATTTTGATGATGATTTTCTTGCACTTCATGGATGGTGCAACACTCCCTTTGGAGGGAATTCCACTTGCTGATGGATCTTGGGAACTTAATGATAAGAATTGAGCTTGTTGATGACTTGGAACACTTTCAAAGAAATTCCTCCATCATTTGGACCTTGGAATTTTCCTTTTTGAGATAGAGAATTGAACATATGAGATGATATGGTACCTTGTGCATGAATTCTGATCTTGGATGGATGCCGTTGGGGATGATGAGTCACTTTTTGATGATGACACATGACTTTTGGGTGAGGAGAAATATCCCTTCAACGATTCAATGCACCTTCTAAGGAGATACATATCCTATGAAGATGACATCACCCTCTAGAGGTCTTTACCCTTACATATGTGATTTTTAGAAGGGAATTTTTCATTGTATTTTCATCTTTGAGGATGTTTTGGGGGTTGACTTAAGACCTATCCACCTTGTATCATGGATTTTTATGTTTTTAGGGATTTTAGTCCTAATTTAGGCCAAGCACTTGGTCACCCAAATATAAATAGGGGAGTACTAGCCTTAATTTGATATTTTCACACGAGAGATAACGCTTCTTTTGGATTACAAGCCATTTTCTAGAATTTGTTATCGAGAACTAGTTGAGTGACTTGCTTTGGGGACTTTTTGATGTGGATTTTGCACTCTTTTCATGAATGGATTATGGCGAGGATTGGATGAATTGTATCCTAAACTTAGTGATTGGAGTCATTTGATCTTGGTTATTGTTTATGGATGATGGTAATTAAGTATTAAACAAGGTGGATATAATATTTTGTTTTCATTATCCCTATTAAACATACCCTTCTTAAATACTTTGAGGAAGAAACAAATGGGATTTTCTGCCACCCCAATTATATGTGCATGATAAAATCCCATAGCCAAAATGCAAAATTTGTCGGGAACCTTTCAGGAAGGTTACCCATTTTCACCTCAACAAGCTATTCTCTTACTTTAAGCCACCTCTCCTTTGAGTCAAGGGGGTTTCCCTACTAGGATCACTAAGCTTAATTAAATGAGCACAAGGTGATGTCAAAAGTAGCCTTAGTAAAATAATTTTATGGGATGTTGTAGGTATTTTTAAAATAAGTGATGCGGGGATATGAATATTAGTGTCAATATCCTACCAGGGATATAGAGTCAAGAAGATACAAGTGGCAAGATGATATCAAGAAGCAAGCCCTCTTAAAGGCATCTATACCTTGCTCGTGGATTAGGGAAAGAGGTTATAACCCTATAAGCTAAATAAACCCTTTGACTAATCAAGGAAAATCATGAAATCATGGCTCCACTAGAAGGCATCCCTCCATGAGGAAAGCCTAACCACAAGATCCAATATGGCATGAAATATAATCATAACCATTGCTAACCAACTTCAGAGTATCACCTAACAAGAAGGATTAAAACCTAACCAATAAGGGAGAGCATATGAGAATAACCTCTAGATGTCCTCCTTCTAAGTGGTAAAGTTGTGCTTCAAATGATTTGGCCTTAGTAGCCTTGTGGTAGTTTGAGAAATTACAATAATACCTGTTAATGATATAAAATAAATAACAACTTCTAAGTAAAAAACATTGACCACATAGATAACCCATTAACTCCAAAAATTCTCCAATAAAGATACTTCCATTAAGCTCAAAGAGAAGGAATGCTCTCGCAATCCAACCATGAGTACAAATGAGGAGGCTCTCCTCTACTTATAGAGTGACATGTATCTTTCTTTACAATAAGATATTATTATTTGATTTAATTCCTTAGATCTAGATTAAGCAAACTAAACCAAAATAACTCATAAAAAAAATTAAACTACTACATCATTAAAGTAAATTGGTCAAGCCACATGTACAACGAACAATATGAGTAAAAGCTCCACAATAGGGGATGATCCATGCAAAGAAGAGCAAATGATGGTTTGATCTGACACATATAGCCACCAAATGGTCCAAATTTTTTGAGATGGTCAATGTCCTCCATCGAATATGGCTAAAAGAGTGGTCTAACGCTTCAAGGTGTGCTAAAGTGGCCTCTGAAATCAACAAGGTTCCAGAATCTCTCCTTATTTAGTGCAACAACCACAAAAAAGGGTGCATAGTATTCCAATGATGGGATGACACTATGAAAACAACTTCATAAATAATGTCAAATACTGCTCGAAAACCCCCACATGGTGTCTCAAATGAAGGCCTATGGTCATACATCTAGCCAAGTGACATCAAAATATAATGAAGTTAACCCTCATTCCATCTCATCATTCTTCAAGATGGTTATTTCATTATATGCCCAGATCATCTAAGACATATCAAAGGGAGAGATATCTCATCCTAATCACCCCTCCAAGTCAAAAAATTATGAAATAAAACCATGTGCCTGTCATGTGTGAAAATGGACCCTCCACATCAGCCAATAAGGTGATGTGGTATGCATAGGAAGTGCCCATGTCCATAAATTCCCCCAAAAATACCTCAAGATGAGTGACTAATGCCTTGATATATGCGAACTACCTCTACAAATGTGAACGACCTTGGAAATGTGAATGTATCCAAAAATTAAGATCCAACCATTTGCTCAATAATCACTATGCCATGTCATCCAAATGGCCCCACTTATCAAAATTCAAGTCACAAAGAAAAGTTTTACTATGGGTACCCCTACTAAAAGGTGGGGTAATAAGTGACTCCAACTATGGGACATATGCTCTTCTTGGGAGTGCATGAGAATATTATAATCTCATACATGTATATGTGAGATCCACATTAGTAATTTAGAAAAATAAAATTTCCATGCTAGTGTCCAAGTCGACTTATTCTGGTCTTACCCTACTCTAGCAGATGTCAGAAAAGGATGCTAGGTGAAGTCAAACAACCAATGCAACCACCTTAGCATCTTAGAATCACAACACCCTATTCCTCTATTCTTTCTCATTACGTAAAATGGGGTAATGTAAAAATCTGGAGGATTATTAGTCAGTATCTTTACTACTGCTTGGACGTAATGGAGAATGCATGTCTGTACATCAATGACATGTTATCGAATGCATAAATATAAACTTGTTCTACTACATGCCATATATATCAATAAAGGGTTGATAGAAAAACAAAGGTTTTTTTTAGGTCTCTGGTTGGCCTTGGGGCCAACATAGTGTGGCGAATTTTAGTGGGTTTCTGTTCGCTATTGTTACTGGTCTATAGGACTAAAGTGCTTTGGCAGATTCTTGGCTCCATTGTCTTGTATTTTCTGCCTCTGGTTTATTTTTTGGTTTCATGTTTTGAGGTTGTGTTAAGGCTATGAGTCTACCTCGACTCTCTGATAGAATTGGCCCCTGCTCTCGCTAGGAAAATTGAGTTGGTCATGTAGTTTGTTTTTTTTTGGAAACTGAGTACAAGAGTGCAACATCTCTTAGGGTTCATTGTTGAGTCTTGGTGGTCATAGTGGGTGCTTCCCTTGTTGTATTTCCTAGTCTCGGGCCCTCCCCTGGGTGGTGAATTCAACATAATGCTTTTGGAATATAATTCTAAAATTTTTTACATCCTCATTCTTGTGTTGTTTTCCATATATCTACTCTACTCCATAGTCTGTACACACAGAAAAACCTATACCGGGCAACTTCATGTCAGATAGCTCAAATTCTACTTCCTCCTTTGGGCTTGATAGGTACTCAGACTTGTTGGTTTCATTGGGCCGGTCGAAGATCTGCGTATTATGGGATAAATGGCTCACCTCCTTCATCATTTCAAGGCTGTGTAAGGGCTTCATCTTCCATTCTTGCAACCGGTGGTGGCAGTGCATCAACTGCTACTGTTGTTTCTGTTGCCTCATCTGAACTCCATACCTCTCAAGGTTGCATGCTCCCTCTTTTCACTTTCTGATAGTTTCTCGCCATCGCTGCCCTTGTTTCCAGCCATTTCCTTACTATTTTTTTTTCAAAATTCCAACTACCTTTCCTGTCCAGATCTAGATATTCCCCCAGTTAAATGCTGGCGTGTTTGACATTCCTCATGTGCCATACCTCTGACCATATTAGAACTGGGTGATCATTTCTCTAGTTATTTTCCTGACCTATCACCCTTTTTGAGGTATCTATCCTTGTCCTTACATTCGCCTCCCATTTCGGGACATTTATTCCCTCTACCACGCACTGTTACATATACCCCTTTCGGACAATATTATATTCCTCGTCACACTTCCCCATTAACCTTGCACCTTCCTGTCTGTGCCCACATTTACTCTAACAAAATTGGATGGCATAACACTAGTCCCTCATAGCTGATTCTGTTCGTATCTTTGCGATCTGGATTTCTTTCCGAGACTACAGGTTGGTGGGAGTTGTTCAAACATTCATTAGGGGAATTTTGAGGTCTAAAATGGGCCTCCTAAGAAAAATGTACAATAAAATTAAACTTTATAAGAACCAATTAGATTCAATATGATGATTTCACCCATGGGGGATGATTCACCATTTTTGGAGTAAAAAAGTAAAAAGATTAAAAATTAATAAAATAATAAAACTACTTTTTCAACTTGTATTTTCAACTTATCTCTTTAAGGATTTACTCAAATTTCGAGCAGGAGTACTCGATGGATACAACATTTAATTCCTAATCCAAGGAATACCCATGTTGCAAACTTTCGATGGACCATGCTACATGAAAACATGTGGTTGTAATCATGTTTTTCATGTATTTATCATTTTTCATGTAGCAGGGTCCATCGAAAGTATGCAACATGGGTACTCCTTGGATGAGGAATCAAAATTTTCATCCAACGAGTGTTCCCACGCGAAATTTTTGTAAATCCATAGGTATATAAGTTGAAAAAATAACTTTTATTCCCTCTAAAATTTGATGATGTAATATAATATTATTTTATTATTTCCACTATTATTTTACAATTTCCTTAGGAGGCCCATTTTAGACCTCAAAATTCCCCTAATGAAATCAGACACTTGTCTTTGTGCCACCTCTAGACCCATTCTCATCTGACAATTTGGCCCACAAGGCTTTCATATAAGCCACCTTGGATGTTGAGTTGGCGCATGATGTGGGGTAGACAAATTTCCGAAACCCTATTCATTCTAGCAGTGACTCCATTCTGGAATTTCTGCACCGAGACACAAAGAATCTTCGTAGCACTTCCTCTCAAGGTGGCTTTAGGAGGTTTGGAAGGAAAAACCACAAGAAAAACAAATTAATCTCTCTGGTGCAGGAGAAAAAATTGGTAATTTTTCCTTTTGAGGACCTCTGGGGGTAGGTGACCAGCCTTCAATGCCTCGCCCTAGTCAGACGTTGGGTCTTTCTGGATATGGTAGAACTAGAAATGCGAACATGGGTTAAACAAACATGGTGCCCCCTTGTTGGTTACCCTTTGAAAGTTACTAGACTAATTAACAACTGGTACTACATACGCTTCCTTCACTGAGAAGATGTTGCCTCTATCCTTACCAAAGCTTGGGTCCGCGGTAGAAGTTTTCTTCAAATGCATGAATGGTACTTGGGATTTAATTCAATCTCGGAAACCCCGAAGAATAATCTCTTCTGGGCCAAACTTTTAGGTTTTCCCCTCCAATTATGAACAAATTCTGCCCTCTCTGTAATCAGGAATGCAATTGGACAGATTAGGTATATTGAATCGTGTTGCATGGTTGCGTGGGATAAGCACATCGTGTGGCTGCTGGTTGAGGTCAGTTTCTCTGGGGGTCTTCCACGGAACATAGATATCGAATGGGAGGGCTCTCGACACAAACATTGTATCAATTTATGGGCTTACTCTTCCACCAGACTGGCCTTTTTCTATGGAAGTACCCTCGAGTCTGGCTGGGTGCAACATAGACTCCTCCATCAAAGGTGCCACAGGGTGCTGCTGGCACTGTCTTGGCTGAGAATCCCTCCTCGAAAATGGGAGGTAAGTCAAATTCTACCCACTCTTCCAGTTTTTACTTCCATTCCCCTATTTTTCCTAATATTTCTCAACATTTTCCATATGATCCTTTGCTAGTCCTCCTGCCCATTCAATTATCTGATCACCCCTCAGATGGACATGGTAACCATAGTCCCAATTCTTCTGTTCATCCTCTCCAATATTTGGTGCCGACGCAGACATATACTTATGTCCCCTCTTTGTCCTGCATCACCCATCATCGTTTCGATCCCTCTATCCACTACCCTACCATGCCCTCCCTCGAGACTTCATCTCCTCCTAATTCTCCAGTATCTGTCCCAGATGCTGGAATAACATCTAATTTTCATAATGGCTCACCGAAGGATTCTCCCCGAAACTTGATTAGGTGTGACATCAAATTCCTGCTACTAAACCCTGGTTTGGATTTGGCTGCACTTACTGTACTTGAAGGCTGCGTTGACATCCCAGGCCCTTCCATATCCCCTTCTTCAACACAAAATATAACTGTCATAAAGAAAGACAAAAAGGAGAGTATGCACTTTATAGGAAAAACTAAACATAAATGTTTGTTTTTGGATAATCCTAATGGTTTGTGGGATATCCCCATAATTGCTTCCTTCGACGACTAGACACTTAGAGCAAGCAAGCTTCCTCCTCCTGCCTCATGAATCATATCTTATACCTGAATATCTAGGGACTTGGATATCACTCCAATTTCCTCTACATTAGAAACCTTTTTCCTGTACTTTCCCCGCCCATCGTCATTTTACAAGAAACTATGTGTCCGACCTCCAAAGACATTCCCTTCTTTTTGTCTATTCGACCAAACTGGCACATTGTGGTGGTCAATTCGGTGGGGCTTTCAGGTGGTCTAATTTCCATGTGGAATCCACATTTTTCCAGATTTCATGCTTTTCATTTTTTCTCTAGGATTTTTCTATCTGGTCGAATCTGGGGCTATTATAAACATTTCCACATCATCAACATGTATGCTCCCTATCATTATTTATCGTCCTTTTGGTCCCATATCAATTCATCTAAGATACTCAACATCCACAATATCATCCTCACTGGTGACCTGAATGTATCTTTGTCTGTTGCTGAAGTTTTGCGTAATCACAGTCATCTTGACCCTCTTGCTGAATGATTGTCTCGAGTTTTTTAAAATCATCATCTGGTCGACATTTCACCTTGTCCCCTTTCTCCAACCTAGACCAATCATAGGATGGGGGATGATTTTGTGGGAAAAAGGTTAGACTGCTTCATTATACATGAGAGTGTACTGTAACTCCTGGGTAATCTAAAATCCTTGGTCATAATGGAATCATTATTTGATCATCAACCCATTACATTGACTTGGCATTTGGAATCTGCTCGAAGGGGCCTCCCTTTAAAATTCAATAGGATTTGGCTGGAGGATCCTGATTATCAGGAGCTGTTGTTACACATAATGTTCCCACCATGACATTTAACTGTTCATATGGGTCTATTACCATCCATATCATGTTCCCTTAGAGGTCAAAAACATTGATGTTCCTGAATCAAGTCTTGTAAATTGGAGAAAAGTTCTGTAAAACCCTTAAAATTTTGCCTGCACAGTTTTACTAGCCTTTCCCTACACATGTGTTGATGATCCTTCCATTAGCTGCGGCGACTACTGCATTTTCTGCCACTAAAACCTGCGCACCCCCGTGAAAAACAAGTAAAATTAAAAAGTAACTTCTAGAAGCCTTATTCGTCGAATATTCTCCCAACTGGAAGCCTCTAGAGTCGCGCCAGTTCGAGATTTATCCCTCTACTCATGGAACTTATCCCTTGGTCCAAGGAACTCACATCCATTCATGAGAGGAATCCATCCCCCTCTTCATGGAAATGAAACTACCTCAATCTCCCTATAAATTGAGCTCAAGTTTCAGGTTGAAGGGTAGATACCAATGTGATTAGAGATTGATCTATATAGTTTCTTAGCTGAAGAGAGTTCATAGAGTGCATAATTTATATACTAGTTATCTGTTGTTGACACACTGAAGATCACACATTTGTGCCCATAAATTCATGCTATTTATTCTATAGAGGAAGGCTTATCAGTCTTAAGGAGAACGATTGTTCAGGATCTCGGGAGAAATCTGTACAACATCAAGGCATCTGGTTGTAAGATTTTTCTTTCTAAATTATGATAATACATATGGATATCTTTTTCTCATTGTCTTGTTTATATATTTATGGGAATAATGTCAATAATTAGACTCCTTGATCACTAATTTGGATTAGTACTTTTTGATTATTATATATTGTAGATGCTTTGATTATTTGTCTTGTCTTTGATTGCAGGTTCTGCTCATTGGAGAACTACTTTGGAGCGATGCGATAAAGGGCCAAATCAGACATTTGGATTTCAAGGTAGGAGCATGTCATCTCTACTTTACTATTATAATGATCTTAAAATACAATTAATCTAGATAAAGAGTTATTCAAATGGATCTTTGTTTCTAGTTGCTCGCTGGAGTACTAGGGAGATCGCTTTTTTTGCAAGAGGGATTAATCCACGTAACAACTGGTTAATAATTTTTGTTTTAGGGATGGGAACTCTATAGAAACCTTGACTTCCTTATTCTTCTCTTGGAAGATGAGGAAGCTAAAAATCTGTACCCGGAAATGGGAGAGAGGGAAAAAGAAAAAGCTGGTGGAAGAGCTTCGTATTATCACCAATCAAATTGATTCCATTCATACTTCCATGACTTCCTGCTTTCCAAATTCTCATGCCCTTGCACTACTGGAATCTCTTGAGGGCAGAAAAATCTAGATTCTCAGAATGCAAGAAGTCATATGGAAGCTTAAAATCTAGGCTGTCCGGCTGCGTGAAGGGGACCACAACACAAAGTTCTTTCATCACTTTGCCAATTTCAGAAAAATCAAAACTCGATTTGGAAAATTCAGTCCAAGGAGGGAATATCGATCCACTCACAGTTTGAAATATCAAGGGAGGCTATAATCTACTTCTCTGAGCTATACATGAGGCACAGGGTCGGTGTCTATGCCTCAGACCAATTCTGGGTAGTGCAACAGTACCGCTGCATGTTTAATGATGTGACAAAGGGGGAGTTGAGAATTTTTTTTAGTAAGGATGAAATCTGATTGGTTCTCAAATCATTTGCAAAGGACAAAAGTCCTGGTCCAGATAGCAGGCCCATTGAAATGTACATTCATTTTTTTGACCTGATCGCTGAAAAATTGCTTAGGCTTGTGGAAGAATATAAATTCATTGGCTGGATTCCCAGGGATATCAACTCTAATTTTATAGCACTTATCCATAAAACCTCTCATCTTGTTGACTTCACGGACTTCTGACCTATTTATTTATGTAATGTGGTCTATAATATTATTTATAAGATAATCTCCCACTGCATTTAAGCCTCACTCTCCCTACATATCTCCTGTGAGAAATCAAGATTTATTCCTAATAGACTCATTCGCGACGTTGTTTCCACCGCTCAAGAAGTCATGCATTCCATTCACTCCAAAAAACTAGAAGCTGCCATTATGAAAATTGACTTGCATAAAGCCTATGACTCCATTGATTGGTCCTTCATATGCCTTGTTCTGTATAAGATTATAATTTCTGCAAAAAATTCCCAATGGATCATGGCTTTCATCTCTCCAGTTTGGTTTTCTATCTTAATCAATGGAGTGCTCACTGAATTTTTTCGAGCTGGATGTGGTCTACGTCAAGGATGCTCACTCTCGTCCCTAATTTTCATTATGATCATGAATGGAATTAGCATGCATATAAAAGAGGCCCACAGGTGTTGCACTTTCTAAGGGATCCATATGTCTCCTGGTATCTCTATCACCCACTCATTCTTTGTGGATGACATTTTAGCTTTTGGTACTGTTAGTCATCCATAATTTTTACTATCTGTAGATGACTATATATTGGTCCTAGATTTCTAAAAACAAAATTCCATGAACATTGTGAGTTTTAGAAATCTCATTGCCTTCATTATCCTTATAGAAATTATTTCACTATTCTACCATTTTTCCATTCCATGGTCACCCTGCTACTCCTAAAAGGCTTCTTATGTGCTTTTACCTACCTTTGTTATTATAGATGACTAAGGTTTTTTAGGGCATTTTTCTTGGTTTCATGACTTACATGGTTAAATCAACAACAAGGCTTGTATCCTAATTTTATTACACCTTCCCTATCCTTAATATACCTTCATAAACACTTCCTGTCATTCCTATCCCTCAAACCCATCATTTTTCTACAAAAACTAGCCTATTCCTACAATTTGACACTTTTCGAGACTAGCCTTGTATTTTTCCCCTTTGTACCCCTTCTCCTCACTCAATCCTTGAAATTCCACTTTCACCTACTCTCTAACATCTATCCCCATCCCCAAAAATTTCCCCAAGAATTTAGACAACCCTTAACCCCTTTATTCCCCTCCCTCTACAAGGCAATCTTAAATCCCCTGTTTTGCCTACACCAAACCCTAATTTCCCCTTCCAACTAAGCTAGGGTTTGCTATGGAAAAGAGGCATAGGAGCAGAGGATCCATATGGTAGGTCATATCAGCAAACATAAATCTATACCAGCTCATAAACATCACACCTCCATCATTTTCCAAGAATTCATTCCAAGAGTCAAGCCATTTATCACTCATAAGGCCAGTTTTGCTTCAAATTGTGTTTCCGAACAAAAAAATATGAATTTGAAAAATTTGAGAGAGGTTTTTTTCCATCATAGGTCCAAGAAGAAAAACCTCCTTCCGATTTTACATATGTATCATGGTTTGGGAGAAATTTCAAAAATACAGGTGTCACGGGAAAATTGCTGCACTTCTGGAGTGACCTTGGAAAAATCAGGTTTTCTCATAGCTAGAGTGTCCAAATGTCTTTATTGATGGATCAAATGACAACTAGACTAGAATATATTTCTAATGAGCTATCACGAGCTCAATTTTGACTTGGGTAAGGCCTCCAAACATTTCCTCTAGCAACACTCTGCATTTCTACACCATCATTCAACACTTTTTGACCAGTCTTGGGAGAATCAACTTTTGACAGGTCAAATCAACTCCAATAAGAGAAACAAAGGTATATTTGGAAATAATACAATAATATTTCCAACGAGCTATCATGGGCCCAATTTAGACATCGAGAAAAGCTTCTAATCCCTCTAACAACTCAAATCAACTCAAAAGCTTCCAAAATATTGCTTAGGATCCTCCAAACATATTTGAAAATTGATGAGGTAAGTGGTTTGTCCCTAATGAAGAATATCTTGTAGCAAATAAGACAACAAGAACTTGGCTCTAAGAGGAACTAGGGTTTTACACTTGGCAGTCCAGCAGTGTGCCAAGCAGTGATCAAATGCAGCAAAAAACCTGAAGATGGCATAGAAATCCAAGCATGAAGAACACCTCCAGAAGGTAAAGAGTATAAGTGTGAAAGGTTCAAATTCATCATCTCAAATCATCTGCAAGAAAATGTACAAACAGCCAGCCAAGGTAAAAAGACAAGTTTCAATATTGTAATGGAAGCTACAAGAAATTTCTCGAGGATACTGTCTTTTGTCTTGAGTCCCAAAGTGTCAAAAGAAATCTATCATGCCTCTAGGATCAGAAGGAAGCAAGTGTCATATCTCCAGAAACCTGCAAGTAAAGGGTCAAAGAACATTAGTAAAAGAAAGTGAAAATGACTTAGAACACCAAATAATGGGTTTACAAAGTTCAAACTGATTCCCAAGTCTATTGCAAGTCATTTCTACATTTCATATTAATCATGGTTCACTTGCAGAGAGTTGAATTTTTCGAAGGAAGAAGAAATTTAAGTTTTTAAGTCAAATTGGGAAAAATTTTGTGGCACTGTGCGTTCAGGGCAGCACTGTGTGTTCAGGGTCAGACGCTACACGTTCGGAGAAATTCCCTATGAAAATTTTCACTGTGTTGTGCATTCGCCGAGGAAAGCCTGACAGGCCCGAAATGCGTGCAGGCTCTGCACTTTCGGCAGACCCGCGTGCAGGTTCTGTGATTTCGACAGACCCGCGTGCAGGTGCTGCGCTTTTAGCAGACCCTCATGCAGGCGTTGCACTTTCGGCAGACCTGCGTGTAGGCACTGCGCTTTCGGTAGACCCGCGTGTAGGCGCTGCGTTTTTGGAAGACCCACGTGTAGGCACTGCGCTTTCGGCCTGAAGCTCTTCCTCCACCTACAAACACTCAAAAAATATCAAAGATACCTTCAAGCTGCCTCCAAAGGTCCTTCAAGCATTGTTAAGGGTAAGTGCCACCAAATGCACTCATTTTTAAACTCTTTTGATTATTTGATTCAAGGAATGGTACCCTAAGGAGATAACCTAATTTTAACCACTAAAGGTCACTGTTTAAAGCCTCATTCATCTGCCTGCAAAGGAAGTCAATGAAAAAAATAAGGGTATATTGTTGAAATTTGTTGATTCACCTAGGGTTGTGCCTACATTCACTCCATTTCACTCATAAACTCTTCCCTTACACTGCAAATAGTTTGTGTTAGGTCGCTATATTACTAGTATAGTTCCTTATTGTTGTTAGTGTAACCCCCTTATTATTATTATTGTACCCCTGCAACCCCCATATTGTTATTAATGTGCCCTTAAATTATTATTGTTAGGTCGGCTAGGATTACATTATGGCCCCACTAGGATTACAATGTGGCCCCATGGACTCCTATATATAGAAAGGAGGTTTTGTAATTTGTATCATCCAAGAATTGTTCATTAATGTAATGTTTTGGAGGTTTTCCCCTCGAAGTGGCTTATTTCTAGGCATTGATATCTCTTTTAATCTTCTATTTTTGGAGCTGGTTTCACAACATTTGGTATAAGAGCTTTGATATTCTAGGGTTTCGCTGCTCCAAACAGGTCAGTGTGGCATTTGTGCTATAAAGTTTTTTCTACAAAGGTTCTGACTCTAAAATTTATAGTGCGAAGCCAAAATCTTGAGGATCATAAAAAAATTTCAGAGCTTGGTTCGCAATATTTTTGGAGATATGATCTGTGCAAGTTAGGTCATTTTGCAGGCTCCTGAATTTAACCTAAACAGGTCATCGTGGTATTTTCGTAATAATGTTTTTTCTAAAAAGTTTCAGAAGCTGAAATTTTTAGAGTGCGAAGCCGCAATCTTGAGGAACATCGTCCAACATTTTTGGATATTGGTTCACAATATTTTTGGAGATATGATCTGTGGAAGTTAGGGCTTTTCGAGGTTTCTGAATTTCATCTCAAAGAGGTGATCGTGGGAAAATCTTCATAGCTCTCTCTCTAAGCATTGGATTGGAATGCTGTAAAAAGTGGCCGCAAGAAAATGGACTTTAGTTTTCGTTCTATCGATTTCAGAGCCAAAGGAGAAAACAGTGACACGTGGCAAGTTGTACAATTTCACTCTACTGAATCAGTCTAAAATTGGGTCATTGTGGAATATTGGACATAACTTTGTCTTGAAGAATCCAAATCAGATCAGACATGTGGCATTTGAAAGAAGCTTTAGAGGGCTACTGCAGGGCTGAATTTCAGATATTGAGGATCCACAATTATATAGATAATTCAATTTCAATATCGAGCTCCTCAAAAGCAAGTAAAAGGTGTGTATTTTTTTTTCCGAATTGCATAAGTCTTGTTTGAAGAATAAAGTTGAATTGATTCCAAGGGAATATTGTAGAATAGATATCATTATTGGATTCTAAAACGGCCCCTAAAAAGAATTCAACATTCATTAAGCCTTTAGAAGGCTCTACTATGACTCATGAAGATGAAGAATGGCAACATGACATATCAAAATTACAAGAGAAAGTGCAACAAATTTCGCTCTCGCAAAGAACAACAAAAAATGAAATGGAAGATTTGAAGAAAGGCATGGAAACTAAGATGGATGGTTTGAAGAAAGGCATGGAAGCTAAGATGTATGGCATGGAAGTGGGCATGGAAGCTAAGATCGATGAAAAAATGAAAGACAACATGGAAAACATGAAGAAGGATTTAAAAGTAGACATCGAAGGTTTGGCAAAGTTGATACAAGAAATGTTTCCTAATGGTGAAAAGATAGTAGAGGAAACTCATAATGAGAAAAAAATAAATGTTAATCGTGATTTCATAAATTCTACTGTTGGAGGGAAGAACCACCATATTCCAAAAATGGATATGAGGAATTTTGATGGAAAGGATCCTATAACATGGATACCACAGATGGAGCAATATTTTGATCTCAATAATGTGCAAAAAAAACAAAAGGTATGCATTGCAACTTTACATTTAGAACAAAATACATTTGTATGGTATCGATGGCTTTGCTCCTGTAAAAAAATTGTCACTTGGTCAATTTTTATGGAGGAAATGATAGCACATTATGAGGATATGAAGAATAGCACCTTCTTTAGCCAATTGATAAATCTCAAACAAAATGGTTTAGTGGGGGAGCACATTAAGGAATTCCAAAAATTGACTATAAGGGTAACTGATATTTCAGAGGAACACAGGATTGATCTCTTTATAGGTACTTTAAAGGATAACATCTAACATGAAGTTCACGTTTTGGAACCTGATTCATTGGAGAAGGCATTCAGGTTGGCCAGAAAAATTGAATGTAAAATTATGGCGACAAGGAAGCCTACCACTCACTTCTATAAAGAGGTAAGTGTTGCTAATCCTAGATTTTCATAACCTACAAGGTTGACACCACAACAATTGGAAGAAAAAAGAGCAAAAGGGCTTTTCTACAGTTGTGATAGCAAATACACTAAAGGTCATAAGTGTGCTGAGAAGAAATTATTTTACATAGATTGTGAAGAGGAAGAAGAAAATGAACAAGAATCTTCCAAAGAAGAGGATATACACCACCAACCAACCCTAGAAGAGGAAGAAATGAGTTTGACCATATTGTGTAATGCATTGGCATGAATTACCACTCCTCAAACTCTCAAGATAGAAGAACATATCAAGAAGAAACAGGTAATAGTGTTGATTGATTTAGGTAGTACCCATAATTTTATTCATTGTAAGGTAGCCAATGAATTGAATTGTTTCCTATACCCAACACCAGAATGTCAAGTGGTGGTTGCAAATGGAGGAACTATAAATTTCTCTGGAAAATGCCATAATATCAAGCTAACCATGGGGGAATATGTATTGAATAGTCCAATGCTTTCCATTCGTATGGGAGGTGCTGATGTTGTACTAGGAGTACAATGGTTACAATCTTTGGGGATGGTAGCTTTTAATTTTCAAGAAATTTTCTTAAAATTATTTTCAGAAGGAAAGGAAGTCGAATTACGGGGTATTGCAAGGAAGCCGGGAAAGATAATAAGCTCTAATGTCATTACAAATCTTCTAAAGAAAGAAAAACGAGGCGTAATTGCACAATTATGCTCACTAGAAGTTCCAACATCAAAATCATCTATTTCTTCAGATCTCCAAAAAGTCTTGGACAATCATTCCAAGGTGTTTGAAACTCCCAAAGGACTACCACCTATTCGTGATCATGATCATGCTATTCATTTGATTCCAGGAAGTGTTCCTCCAAACATCAGGCCTTATAGATATCCTTACTTCCAAAAGAGCGAAATTGAACATATGATTGCAGAAATGTTAGAGGCGGGTATAATTCAAACTAGTCAAAGTTCTTTCTCTGCTCCTGTAGTATTGGTACACAAGAAGGATGGATCATGGCGCATGTGTCCGGATTATAGGGAGCTCAATAAGCTCACCATTAAAGATAAATTTCCCATTCTGTGATTGATGAATTATTGGATGAATTACATGGAGCAATTTATTTTACCAAGTTGGATCTTCGTTCAGGATATCATCAAATTAGAATGAAGACTGAAGATATTCCAAAAAAAGCATTTCGAACTCATGAGGGTCATTATGAATTTCTGGTCATGCCTTTTGGCCTTACCAATGCACCTTCTACATTTCAAGGGTTGATGAATTCCATTTTCAAACCCTTCCTTAGAAAAGTTGTGCTAGTATTTTTTGATGATATACTAATCTATAGCAGGTCTTGGAAGGATCATGTTCAACATGTTGACAAGGTGCTCAAAATATTGCAGGAGAAACAATTATATGCAAAAACATCCAAATATTTCTTTGGAGTACAAGAGGTGTAATATCTGGGTCATATTGTATCTCATGAGGGTGTTAAGGTAGACCCTAACAAAATTAAATCCATTAAGGAATTGAAAGTCCCCACAACCATAAAGCATTTGCGAGGATTTCTCGGATTAATAGGGTATTATCGCAAGTTTTTTAAGAATTATGGGAGAATAGCAGCACCTCTAACAACATTATTGAAGAAATATGCATTTTCATAGACTCCTAAAGCAACTAAGGCCTTTGAACATCTTAAAGAAGCAATGTGCCTAGCACTGGTCTTAGCTACACCAGATTTCACAAAAACCTTTATTGTGGAATGTGATGCCTCAGGAAATGGAATTGGTGTTGTTTTAATGCAAGAAGGAAGACCCATTTCTTTTGAAATTCATCCAATCAAAGGAAAGTATTTACAGAAAGCTATTTATGAGAAGGAAATGTTAGCAATACTGCATGCACTAAAGAAATGGCGGACTTAGCTAATGGGAAGACACTTCAAGGTAAAAATTGATCATGATAGTCTTAAACACTTTTTGGAACAAATATTATCTTCAGAAGAGCAGCAAAAATGGGTCACAAAGATGTTGGGTTATGAATTTGAAATAATCTACAAAAATGGAAGCTAAATGTTGTTGCAGATGCACTCTCAAGAAAGAATGAAGAAGTGGAGGCATTTCTTTGTGCCATATCTATTATCCAACCAGATTGGATAGCCGAAGCAAGGGATGAATGGAAGAAGGACGAAGAAGTGTGGACACTCATTCAAAAGTTGCAGCAAGATCCTAGTACATCTAATACTTTTAGTTGGAAAAATTATTCCTTATGGTACAAAGATCACTTATATCTTTGTAAGAATTCCCAACTAAAACAAAATATTCTTTTGGAATTGCACACTTCTCCTTTAGGAGGACACTCAAGATTTTTAAAAACATACCACAGGGTGAAGAAAGAATTTTTTAGGTCCTCAGGCACCCAAATACGATATTAATGTTTTGTGGTGGAATGTTTTCCAATAGGGCAAGTTAAGATGGTAAACCACAGATGCTTCTACAACCCTTATCCATTCCAAGTCAATGTTGGGAGGAGATTTCAATGGATTTTATCACAGGTTTACCTAAGTCCGAAGGAAAGAGTTCCATCATGGTGGTAATTGATAGACTTACCAAGTATGCACACTTTTGTGCAATATCTCATCCATTTAAAGCAAGTATAGTTACTGCTACATTTATGGACATAATTCAAAAGCTAAATGAAAACTCAAAGGGTCATTGTGAGCGACAGAGATCCCATTTTTACTGGAAATTTTTGGACGGTATTATTTTCTTGTTTGGATACTCAAATAGCTCATCGCTCATATTATCATCCCCAATCCGATGGGAAAACTAAAATAGTGAACACATGTTTGGAAGGATATCTTCATTGCTTTGTATCTAATAAACAAACACAATGGGTCAAGTGGTTACCTCTGGCTGAATGGTGGTATAACACTTCCTTCCACACTGCAACAAACATGACCCCATTTATGGCACTTTATGGATATCATCCACCGTCCATCACATCATCTTTAAGAGAAAATTTGAAGGTTCAAGCAGTGGAAGATCACATTGAGCATCAAAAAGAAGTTCTCCAACTCTTAAAGGATAACCTGAATTTGGCACAAAATCGAATGAAACAACAGGCAGATCAACATCGCAACGAGAGAAGTTTTGATGTAGGAGACTGGGTATTTTTTTGGCTACAACCATACAAACAAATGTCCCTCAAGCAAGCTAAGAAGGATAATAAATTATCTCCAAATACTATGGTCCTTACAAGGTGTTGAAAAATATTGGTACTATGGCATACAAATTGGAGCTTCCTGCATCTTCACGAGTGCATCCAGTTTTCCATGTTTCATGCTTAAATAAGGTTATAGATGAAAATCTTCCTGTTCAAACAATATTTCTAGAACTTTATGAGGAAGGAAAAATCATGTTGGAACCTGAAGCGGTCACGGAAACAAGAACTCAACAGCTACGAAATCGATCAATTTCAGAGTATCTAATCAAGTGGAAGAACTTACCTACTGAAGATTCTACATGGGAGGATGAGAATTTTATACAAAAACACCCAGAGCTACTCAAGTGTTGAGGACAAATTTTTTTTGAAGGAGAGGGGCATGTTAGGTCGCTATATTACTAGTATAGTCCCTTATTGTTGTTAGTGTAACCCCTTTATTGTTATTATTGTACCCTTATAACCCCCATATTGTTATTATTGTGCCCTTAAATTATTAATGTTAGGTCAGCTAGGATTACATTATGGCCCCACTAGGATTACAATGTGGCCTCATGGACTCCTATATATAGAAAGGAGGTTTTGTAATCTGTATCATCCAAGAATTGTTCATTAATGTAATGTATTGGAGGTTTCCCCCTCGAAGTGGCTTATTTCTAAGGTGTTGATTTCTCTTTTCTTCTATTTTTGGAGCTAGTTTCACAACAGTTTGACCTCACATTACTCTCTTTCATTTCAATTTGACATTAGTGCAAGGTGAGGTAATACAGAGTTTTACAAATCAACAAGGGGGTGATCATCAATTATTTATAGCCTCTCATTCAACCTTCTAAACCTGCATATTCATTCATTCAGCCCCTACATTGCAAAGGCTGCAATTTCCATTATCCCTTCATCTCATTTCCATTTCCACATACACCCTCACACACCCATCTCCTTCACTTGTAAAAACTGCCTCTTTCATCACCATTCCATCATCCTCTTCCATATCAGTTTCCTAAGCAGAAGCTAGGGCTCAAAAGCAGATTATTTTGAAGGTCAAAAGAGGGAGATAGTGGTAGTAATATTGAGTCTCAAATGCCAAAAAGTGTGAGCACAAAGGTGCAAAAATAACCCTCCTTCATCTCCTTTTCCATAAAACCCTCACCATCACCTCATGGCACTAATGCATAAAACAGTAAAGAAGGTGACAATGAATAATCAAATTTCAATAAGGGTGAAGGAAATGAGAGATCAAACATATGAAGAATCAAACAGTGAGGGCAACAAGGAAATAAGGTAGAAAAGGGCAGTGAAGAAGATATTAGTGAAGAATATGCCAAAAAGGAAAAGCCTTCAAGGAGGAAAAATTCCAAGAAAACCTTGGAATATTGGCTGAAGCTTATCTACAGGCCTCTCAAACCCCATAAGGAATATATCCACCAATTTTGGGGAATTTTTGACAAATTTTGGTTGTTTGCAAATTTTGAGGCCTAAAAGCACAGCACCCTTGGCACTACGCTTTCACCTCAGGCATCCTTAGGAGGAAAACTTTGAATTTTTGGAATCATCACCTCAATTACAAGATTATCACCAAATTTCAGAGCATATGGAGCATTTTTGGTCCCTCAAAAGGCTAAAAAACACCTCAATTTTCACCTTTCCGCCTCATTTTCAGATTTGGGAAATTTACTTTTTGAATAGGTTAATGGAGCCCAATAAGAAAACCAATGGTTTTTTTGGAACATGCTATCACAGAGCCAATTCCGATGTCGGGAAGGTCATCAAAACTTGGCTACAAGTGGACCCAATTTTTCTCATGCAGGCGCTACGCGTTCAGACCTCTGTGATGTGTTTTTGGCCAAAAAGTCAACAAAACACACTCATTTATGGAAAAATGATATTTTAGTGTTTTTTGGGGCAAATCACTCCAAATTTAGGTGCTAGGAGTTATTTTTGCATTTATTTCATGAGATATTTTGTGTCTTGGGCCTTGCATGGTCTCTTAGACATAAATGACATTTATGGGTGTTTTGACATTTTCAAACCCTAGTTAGGGTTTTTTCCCTCCTTTGCTAGATAAATAGAGAGTGAGGGCCTTATTGTAAAAGGTTGGAATTTTATGACTCTTGGGAGCAATACATATTTTTTTGGAGATTCAAGAGAAATTGGTGTTGTGGAATTTGTGGATGGCTTGTTTTAATTGATGATGGAGAAGGCTTGCTTGCAAGATCCCTGAGCTTGGTTAATGGTGATGTTCTTCTATTAAGTTCTTGTTTTCTTATGTATCATTGTGTTTCCTCCTTATATATTGCAATAGGAAAAAAATTTTAGGCTAAGAAATGTTTTTCAAAGGCACCTTAGCTCTGTTTGTTCTTCATTGCCTCTATGTTTTCCTTTGCTATGTCAGTTTAGAGAATTCTTAGTTGCTCTCTAGACCCACCCAAGCTTGTTTATCTTATGAATGGTTCAATACAATAGATATCAAATATGTTTTATGGTTAGCCCTGCTTGTTTGATGTCACTAAAACATTGTTCTTGAGATCTTTCTTTGGAGTATTACTAATTAGGTTTTTTCCAAAGAGGCTATGTTTCTATCATACCCTTTGTTCATTCTTGAAAAGTTTCTTTGGAGGTCTTTATCACTATGATCAATGATGTTTAGGAGTTCCCTCTTCTTTGATTAATGTTATATGTTTATCTTCAATGTTTTCTAACCTTGAAGGTAAAATCAATAGAAGTTAAATGAGTTTCTCGCCTTCTATAGTTCACTGGATTGTTTGTCTTAAATGCTTATTTTCTTGAGTTTAATTAAAGAGTTATTGGTTTGCCCTGTCTTATGATTAATTATTTATGTTAAATAGTGTTGAAGGCCCTTCTTGTTAAAGTATTTGACAAAGGATTCTTAACTGCCCTTTGCCCTACTTTTTTCACAAACTTGATGTTCATCTCATCTCACACAAACCTTGAAGATCCATTTGACCATGCTAGATTTGCCCTGTGATATACCCTGATTCATTGTTGAACTTTCCATGAATTTTTATAGACTCCATAGCCCAATGACTTGAATATTTCCTTACTCCATCTATTCTACTTGATCATCTACCCAACCAAAACAAACAAACAAACCCTAAACTTAACAACTATCCTAAAATCAAACCCTAAAGCAAACAAGTTCACATCCTTTGCAAAAAATAGAGAGAGCCCTCTCTGAGTCCAGGAAGGCTAAGTCCTAGGACTCCAAAGACTGGTCTGATGTTACCCCTGTTCATTTGTTCTCACCAATCTAACAAATTACGGGGACCTTACAAGTACTATATCCATGGCTCAATGGGCTGCACTTTACTATATTTTCCTCCATTTTGGCACGACCTCGGGCTTGCTTATCAACAACGAAAAATCTATCTTAATCACGAAATCCCAAAGCACCACCGATCTGGATATCATTGCTGGTCTCTTTCAAGTAAATATTTCTCTTATTTCTAATGGTTTTAAATATATTTTTTTCGTCTCAAGCTTGTGGATACATCTCCAAGGATTGGTATTGGCTTCTAGAAAAGTACAAAAAGAGGATGAATACCTGGTCACATAAATGGCTCTCCTTGGGAGGTTGAGTCATCCTTGCACATGTTGTACTTCAACAATTACTAGTTTTTTTGGCACATCTCTTTCACATCCCAGTGGGTATTGTTGAGTCTATTAAGGCCATTATCTCCAATTTTGTTTGGTCAGGTGTTAGGGGATCAAGGAAATTCCCTCTTTGCAAAATGGAGTTGATCATGCGACCTAAAAGGCTGGGTGGATGGGGTATTATGGAAATTTCCTCTTTCTCACAGGCCCTCCTTATTAAATCACTCTGGAGGGCGATCATAAGAGTTGGCACTTGGCCTTACCTATTTCGAGCCAAATCTAATATCTTCCAGGATCTTATCTCCCTCTTCACATCTTGTTCCCTTCCCACATGCAGAGGTTATATCACCTGGAGAAGTTTCAGGAGGGTCTCCAACATTTTCGTCAACCGTCTTGTGTGGGACTTTAGAAATGGTCAACTTATTCTTCTGAGCAATGAGTGGGTTCGGGACTTATCGACAAAGTTCTCACTTGATACTCATCTGGAGCATGTATTGACTCTTAAAGGATTGATTATGATCTCTCAGATTATCTCTAGTTGGAAACAGAGCTCTCCCATATGGAAAACATCCTAGCAACTGGACTTATGGGGTAGGGTTGCTGTGGAATGGGACTATGTACTGCCTATTCACAAATTTGGGGGTTTTTGTCGTCGTCAGGCAGGAGATAGAATCTCTTGGTATGGTAAGATGACCCGGTCCTCCACTATCATTAAATACATATATGAAAACATCTTCATCCATAATTATTCTTTGGAGGACTATCTTTTTTACAAGAAATTTTGGAATCGTAACATTGCTATGAAGATTATCCTTTTTACTTGGCTGGCTATGCGCAATAGGGTCCTCACGTGGGAAAACTTGACTAAGCGGGGCTTCCATGGGCCTGGATGTTGTGTTTTTTGTAGGCTTCATTCTGAATCGGTCTTGCATTTTTTCTTTCACTGTCCTTTTGTGTTGGAAATCTAGTCCTTGTTTTCAAATTTCTTGAAGGTTCAGTATTGGAGGCCTCTCTCCTTTCAACAATTTATCAAATCTTGGGGAACCTTGGACTCTGGGGCATGATCCTTACCTTTCTATCTTTTCTGGGAGGTGTGGATTGCCAGAAACAAGTACATATTTGACGTCAACATTTCCTTCAGCACATATTTTATTTTTCCATTCTCAAGTGGCTCGAATATTTTCGCCAACAGCCTTCCAGGGTTTGTGACCTCTCCATCTGACTCCGGTCTCACAATGTCTCCATTGCGGCTGGTTACTTCGATGGTGCACAACAACAAGGCAATTGTGTATGTGGAGCTTGGATCAAGCTTAGACAAAATGAAAATTATTGCATTTGCTGGAATGGCGGCCCTGGTTCTAACATGAGGGTGAAACTCCTGGCACTCTACAGTCTACTTTGGGTGGCATATAACCTTCAAATATCAAATTTTCACATCTATGATGATGCAAAACCATAACAAATTCCAGTCGCCTGCACTTCTTTCATGGTTTCGGAGGGCACAATACCTTCGCAGCTGCCTTCACGACCCTCCTATACACCATATCTTCTGAGAGGAAAACTCAAAAGTGAACACTCTTTCAAAGCATGGTTTTCTCCTTCTGTTTGGGATGGTTTGGGTACAAAAATACAAGGATTGTCGAATGATTTCTACCAACACTTTACAACTTCCTTAGGAGCGACGTTCTTCTCTGGCATTGAAGGCTATCATTTGCCTTAGACATATGTTTTCTATTTTTTGATTTGAAATTTTGGTTGGGTCGCCATTTTGCCTTTTTTTTTTGGAACCATGGTCTCTTGTTTTTTTGTTTGGGTCTATATGTTTCTATTGGCAGCTCATACAAAATGTACTTACTCTTTTTATGCAATACTTATCTCGGGATCTATTCTGACACTTTGCAGTGAAAGATGATGAACCATATAGACTTTGTATGCTTTACGTATTATATTACGACACTCTACTACGAAATATGATGATCTATGTACTGGTTTTGTTTTCATAATATAATCAATCCATGTTTTTTTCTCCCTGAAAAAAAATTCCATAAAGGGCTACTATAAATTTGGGTTCACCACGCAATATTTTCTTGCCTCCTTGGTAGTCTTAATACTGTTGCTTAGCTATCACCTCAGAATAAATAATTCTATTTATAAACCTATTGTCAAAAATCTGACATATAAGGCAGAGGAAAGAAGTGTTCTAAAAAACCATTTTCGAAGAAATTTTTCATCCCAGAGTACCATGTTTTATGATCCTTTTGTGATCTCCTTGTCAAAAGAAATTCCTATTCTCCTTGCAACATCTAATATGCACCCAAAAAATATCTCAGGGACATAAAACTCAGAATGGTCAATTTCTGGGATCTTCTAGTTTGCAGCAAGGCTTGTCTCATCTCCTTGAGGGTGCCCATGAATGGTGTAAATTTTACTTTATATGTATTTTTCATCATCCCTATACACATTAGTGAGGGATAGACTTCAAAATTTGAGTGTTTCCAAAATAATTTGTAAAAACTTCTATTGATTTTATTGGTCAAGTATCCTCCACTAATTCCATTAATCTAAGCCTCGTTTTCACCTTTCATCTATGCACTGCTATATCTTGTTGCACGCCTGGAAGGAATTTAACAAAGGTTGTGCCGATTTATTTGTACTCTTGATAAGAGTGTCTTGCAAATGTGCCAATTTTCTGGGCTTTCCATGGATTGATCTCACACAATATTTACCACACAGTGGTATTCTTTACCAGTCTCCATTTCTAGGACTTACTGTTAGACATCAACAGATAAAAATAATGTATGTTAATTTGTTTGTAAGGTTGATCGTACATGCCATACTTCACATGATAATGATAAGACATTGACTCAACAATATATTTAGACGTGGTCACACTAGCAAAGATATCCCCTCTCGCAAGTATAGTATTGAGCATGATTGAATTGGCATAGTCATCCAAGCTGCCCCATGGCCATGAATTTTTCATAGGCACCCTTTTCATGTACAATTCCTTTGGAGTGAGTGATGCCTAGCTCTATTTCACAAGGCGAACAAGAAATAAAATTTATAATATATAGTGTCACAAGGATTGGGAACAAAGGAATTTTTTACATTTTGATTATGTTGCTTGGGAACAGGAGTTCGATTTTCATGCCAGATTCCATGCCGACTAGTTTCATCCAAGTGATCAAGATGAGGGCCCGCATAAAAGAGGGGAGACCCCCTTGAGTGATATTTGTATGGTTCAGCCAATAGCCGTGTGATATAATCATACCTCTATTCTTCTTTGTCACAACCTGCGTTAGAAATTGTTGAACCGCTAGAGAACAAAAATCATGGCTTACAAAGACCTGGTTCCAACTACACATCAGTAGTTTCCTAGCCTGTGGAACTAAGGGGACATATGCATAGTTATCTACTTTCTAAAGGATGCATACTCATTGGCCTCAAATAGGTTGTGACCATTGTTTCGTTATAATTTCTCTTCTAATACAATGATAGTGTCTTTATTTGGTGGAGGAAAGCATCCCTCATTTTCCAGGTCGAATAAGGTTGGCTCTGCAATTGGATTGTTTGAAACATAATCACCCCCAATCATAAAAAATGGGGTGGCCATAAAAATATAGCAGGTATGATATGAGACCATTCACTTGTAACTAAATGTTGATATAATCCCAAATTTTGATTGGTTTTGTATCTTGATCACAGTTCTCATTGTGGTCATGAAGAGGAATATCTTCAAGACATTCAAAATAGGATTTATTTCTCTATTAGCATTGTAGTAATGTGTCTTTGGTGGGTAGTGAATTTATGCTAGCTATGATAGTTTTCTCATAAATATTTTCAGTCTTAAATAGATCAACATCTTCATCAATCTTGGGAAAGGCCCTATAAGCCCTGATGGCTTTGTCATCTTCCACCAAATGATCACCAGCCCAAAAGGGGCATTGATCCACAATTATTCATCCTTTTCATTACTAAAAACAACATAAAAAAATGATTCCTCATCTTCTTTAACATTTCTAGTGAAGAAACAATCACTTTCAACATATTTTTCCTCTTCATCAAATTACCATGTAGTTGTAGTTAAGATATATTTGTTTTTTCCCCATATATTTCTTCTGCACAAGCGCCGCAATCCTGGGCCAAAATATATTCCTCTAGAAAACTTGGGACAACGTCATGATTAATTTCAAACATAGGCCTGGAATTTTTATTTTTTCAATGGATGTCTCTTCTCTCCAATTAGGTCTGCAATTCTCTTCTTGAACGGATACTCTCTCATCTTTGGACAAGGATGGATCAGGATGTTATTTAATGAGCCTTTTCCACTTAAAGAATTTTTTTAATATCTTGGACAATGGGGATCTATTTTTCATCACCATGGCCCTAATGTGCCCCCAATTTATTCAAAAATTCAAAAATTTTGGGAAGGGACAAATGTTCCCTTCTAAATATTGTTGAACCAAACCCTTGCAATCTCTTTTAAACCAAGTGAAAATAATTTCATCATAATGGCCTCATGAAAGAGGCCATTTCTATTGTTGAATTCCATAAATGTAAGCAAATGCTGTTTGGATAAATCACCATATCTATTGAATCTCATAATTACTTCTAAATCTACCTAGGAATAGTTTTCTTCACCATATCCATTGAATCTCATAATTTCTTCTAAATATACGTAGGAATGTTCATGAGGAAAACCTTGGGGTTTTTAGAAATCAATAGGAGCATACCATTGATCTCTCCATGGAGGAAGCTCAATATTTTATTTATTTGTGAAAATTTCAAAGTAAGGCTAAAAATAAAGAAATCTGTTGTGAATGTTGATCATACCTTACAAAATATACAACGGTGGAATCACCAAGTTTAGGTTTATTCAAAAGAATTCACGCCTTCATGGTTGATGGACGTGCACACCCAAAATTTTCTTCAAAATACGTAAGGAGCATAAGCTTCATTTCTTCATGGAGTCCCAATGTGAGAAGTGTCTTAAATAAAACACTCTCATAAATTTTATTTTCTCAGGAGAATGGGCTTTATCCCTAGAAAATATGCCAAAAAATGTTACTACCCAATAGTGTAAAGGTGTGATAGAAGCCTTAATCGACAATGCACAATTCGATTTGAACCTTTGAGGAAGGTCATCCACTATCACCTTCACAACATGTCCTCTCACTTGAGGCTGGATCTTCTCCAACTATAATGGGGCTTCGACACTAGGATCAATAGGGCTTAGTGAAATGAACACAAGTTGATGTCAATAGTATCCCCAATAAAAAAGGAAAAAAATGAGCTTTTAGGGTGTTTTGGAATAAGTGATGGAGAGATATGAAGATCATTGCAAATATCCTACTAGGTATATGGAGTCAAAAGCAATCAAGTGGCCATATGAGATCAAGAAGAAAACACTCTTAAGGTTGGTTATATAGTGTTTATATATTAAGGCAAGAGGCTTGAGCCCTATAAGCTAAATCAAACCTTGTATAATTAGAGAGAATCATGAAAAAATGGATCCATTAGAAGGGAACCCTCCAAGGGGAAATATTTCAACCAATATATCGACTATGGCATGAAATAAAATCAAAATCTTTGCTAAGAAACTTGAGAATATGACCTAACAAGTAGCATTAAAATTACCTGGAACCAACAAAAGATAGCATGTGTGAGTAACCTCTAGATATCCTCCTTCCAAGTGAAAAAGTTACCCTTCAAATTTATTTACCTTAGTAGACTTGCGGTAGTCATGAGTAATCGTAATGCTGAGTTTTATGATATGGAAGAAATAAGTAATAAAAAACAACTTTAAGTCAAAAAAATTCACCACATAGATAAGTCCTTAACAACAATAATTCTCCAACAAAAATATTTCCATTAAGCTCCAAGGTGAGGAGTGCTCTCATAATCCAACCATGGGTACAAATGAGGAAGATGTACTCTAATTATAGAGTGAAATGTAAATAAATTTACTACAAAATATCATTACTTGCTTTACTTCCATAGATATAGCTTTAGAAAACTAAATCTAACTAAATCCTCAATTCAGTAAACTAACATGTCATTAAAATAACATGATTAAGTCACATGTGCAACGAGTAAGATGGTTAAAATACCCACAAGAGGGGATAATCCATCAAAATAACAGAAAATGATGGTCCAAGTTGCCACATATAGCCTCCAAATGGTCCAAAGTTGTTGTTGAATATGGTCAATGGCCTTCATCGAATATGACACAAAGAGATGTATAACGCTTCAAATTGTGGTAAAGTTACCTCCCAATTCAACAAGATTCCAACATCCCTCCTTCTTTAGTGTAATGGCGTTAAGAAAAGGGTGCATAATATTTGAAATGATGGGATGAAACTATGAAAATATCCTCATAAATAATGTCAAATAATGCTCCAATACCTCCACATAATGTCCCGAATAAAGGCCGATGTTCATACCTTGGGTCAAGGAACTCTAATAAGCATGGGAGATGCTCCTATAAGTGAAAACATGGGTAATTAAACTCCCATCATTACAAGTGAAATCAAAATACAATGAAATTAATCCTCTTTCAAACTCATCATTCTTCAAGATACTTCTTTCAAGCTATGTCTGTACATCATTTAAGACATATCGAAAGAGAGATACCTTGTCCTAATCACCCCTCCAAGTAATTAAATACTAGAATAAAATCCATGGTTTTCATGTCTGCAAATAGGACCTCCACATCAGCTGATAAGGTGATCAATAAGGATAGTGCCAAATGGTGTTACATGTGGTATGAATAATATGTCATTAAGTGTCCATACATAGCCCCTGAACTACCTCTCAATAGGGGACCAATGCCTTAATACACGTGATATTCCTTGAACAACATGAACTACCTTGGTTAATGTGAAAGCACCCAAAAATTAAGATGCAACCATTCGCTCAAGAAGAAACATAACATGTCATCTAAATAGCCACACTCATCAACCTCTAAGTCACAGTGTAAAACTTTACAGTCGATACCCCTGCTAAAAGGAGGGGTAATAGTTTCGTTCCCTTATCTCATCTTTGAAGATTGAGAGCCTTGATTCAAACCATAGGGATAAGTGAGTAGAATTACCCTAATTATTTGTGTCTTTATTCTAATCCAAATATTTAACGTTTGTTGATGTTAGACTCCATCAAAACTAGATTGAGAAAGATGTTAATCTTATTTCTTATGTCATCTAAATCTCTAAAATTCATTTTATTTACTTGTTTTTAGGGAAAATTTGGGTTTAATTACAACAAAATCATATATTTTCAACATTTATTGTCAGGATGTTATTTTCCTAGGGTTAGGAATTGTTTTAAATATGTTAGAGAAACAAAAGTGTTATTTTAAGTGTATTTTCCAACCATAAATTAGGAATTATATCTAGCTTTTTAGTTGTTTTTATAAGAATTTTAATTGCATAAATTATTGTAGTTAATTCTCTTCTCTACTCTTATATTTTGATCCAGTGGATCAGTAAAATGCTCAAAATTCTAAGTGTTCATGATCTGTATATGTAAAATTGAAGGTTTTTTATGAAATTTTCAAGTGAAATGTTTAGGTTTTTTATGCAATTATGTAAGTTATTTTAAGACATAAAAGATTTTTTTTTAATCTCAGTTTTGTAGAAATAATGGAGTAAAAAATACCATAACATCAAAAACAAGACAACAAATGATGAAGAAGTTCACCCTTCCCGGGCTACATCTCCTAGTCTAGCTTCCAATCTTGGGCCTGCCATCTTTCATTATTTGTTGAAATTGGCAACAAGAAATATTGAAAATGGCACCCATGAGGATTTTGTTTTAATTTTCCCTTAATTAAATTAGAAGTAAATTGTAATTCCACATCACATGACAAATTGTAAGTGTTAATTGAGTCAGGAAGACTTAGTTAGCTTAGTCAATTTGAGTTGGAAGTCAAGCTAGAGACATGTAGGGTATCTCCTACTTTTTAGGAGGCATGGTTGAGTTATTTGTGAGTTTTAATTATTTAACTTAATCATTTGAGTTAAAATCAATTTAACTAGTTCTAACTGATGGATGAGCTACTGATAGGTCCAGTGAATTAAATATTATTGAATTCACATGTAGTGATCAATTAGTTAACTAAAAATTTGTTATAAATATTTGTTGCATGTTAGTTCTAAGGAATGCCTTGTTGAGATTGGGGTTAAAGAGAAGATAACTATCAATTTTATAATTAGAAAATTGTACATGTCATGCATGAGGTCATCAAGAAGCCTTGGATGTATTTCACAATAATTAATTGGGAATTTACTAATTAATAGGGGATCAATTAGCCCAGGAATGCATAAGCAAGGCTGGTCAGGAAGAGGAAATAAAGTGGTTAAATATTGGACCAAACTTGCTTAGATCAGAGCAAGGACCAAAGTGAGACAGTCAGGAGAGTGCAGAGGTTTCTCAGGAAGGGAAATGACATTGTATTGTTTCATGATCTTGAATTTATGAAGTATAAAGATAGCAATGTTTTTAGTTGAGGCTTTCCCCAGATACATATTGTGTTGTGTGATTGACAATTCTTTCTCTTACTTGTTTATGTTTTTATGCAATCGAAAAACGTTTCCGCAATGTGTAGAATTGATTCAAAATTTTGTTTTAGTACATTAATAGATAGGTTGAATCTATTTAGATAATTTCTACATGGTAATAGAGTAGGAATCACTATAAAAGAGAAGAACCAAAGTTTGTTTTGAATAGGTAGATCGAATTTGTAGATTTATTCTTCAGGACTAGCAACAAATCAAGATGTCTTTCTATGATTCGAGACTCGAATATTCCCTTGAGGGTAATTCGAATTACATAGCATGGAAGGACAAGAAGGAGGCAATGTTGGAGGAAAACGGACTGAAGGAATTCATAGATAGTGCTAATCCCAAGCCTGTAGCAACATATGCTAAAAATATTGATGCGTGGAAGAAGAATGTAGCAAAGGTGAGAAGGATTCTGTTAGAAGGAGTTCGAGACCATATTGTCTCAAATCTCCATGGAAAGGAAAATCCATATGAAATGTGGAATTTCTTAACAAATATGTTTCAGAATAGCAATGAAAAGAGTTTTCCGTTGAAGGAAAAGCTCAAAAATATCAAGATGGAGGAAGGTGAGACGATACCAAAATACTTAACGAAGTTCACTCAATGTTGAGATGAGATTGGAAGTGTTGGTGTGACGATATACTAGGATGATTTTGTGAGATTATAACTTCTAGGACTTCCCAAGAGATGGAAAAACTACCAAGATTCAGTAAATGGGAGGGAGAAGGTACCAAAATGGGAGTGATTTTGGTCTGACTTGGTACAAGAAGAAGTAAGGCAGAGCACCAGAGATGCGACCTCTTCTAAAGACAAAGAAGAAGATTTTGCATTAGTTGGAAAATGAAAGAAAGCCAAGGGAAAGAAGTCCCTAGGCGAAGAGGGCAAGAGAGACTTGTCAAAGATCAAGTGTTTTCACTATCACGAGTATGGGCACTATGCCATGAAATGTCCATAGAAGGAAAGCAAGAAAGATCCTACAGTTACAACAATAGGTGAAGCTCTAGCTTCACAGTTTGAGCTTGATTTTACTCTAGTTGTATGCATGGCCAACACTGTAATGGGATGCATGTGGTATCTCGACAACGATGCCTTGTCCCATATGATAGGGAATTAAGATCTCTTCAGTGACTTGGAGGAGAATAACCTCTAGCATAACATAGAGTTTGGAGATGACGAGGCATATAATGCATCTGACATAGGTACAATTACCTTTTAGAGTGAGTTTGGATCCCCTCTCAGACAAATAGATAATTTTTTTCTAGGACTAAAGAAGAATCTTGTTTCCATAGCGGTATTGGAAGATCGTGGCTATGATGTGATATTTAGAAAAGGAAAGGTTTTCCTTAGACAAATCACCACATGACAGGTGAAACAAGTCGGTGTACGAGTGAAGAACCTGTATGAATTTGAGGTACCAGATGGATGAAAAGCTTTGAGGAGCAAGGCAAAGGCTAGAGACTTGGTCGTTGATAGGGAGCATAAATTACCTCTGAACATGTAGCCTCAGAATATTGTGGAGCAGCCACAATTAGAGAATTAGAGAGGAGATTGAGTAGGACACACTTTTCCCTCCCACAGACGTGCCCAGGGCACACGTTCAGTGCTGACCCACACGTAGAAATCGCGCCTGTTTCAGCCTTTTGCGCGCAAAAGACAGAAAGAAAAATTTCTTACTCATTTCTATCTTTCCTGGTTTTAAAGTGCTTGGCAGCCCATAATACATCTACCAGCACTAGTTGAGGTACCCCGCAACTTGCTAAGGCTCACTCTTAGTTTCTTTTTGTAGGCTTAGTGTCAGTTTTATTTCAATTTGATTTTTGCAAAGTTCACACATAGTTTATGTAGGGGGAAAAAATAAATTGCATTCTGAAAAATTTTTATGTTTTGAAAATTTAGGTACCAACACACCTAGATAACTAGCCAAAGGAATTTTCCCAAGTCCACGCATGCTTAGTTAGTTTCTTTTTGCTAGTGTAAAAGTTATTAGTTTAGTTCAATTTTTGCACTAGAATTTCGGGACTAGGATTGAATTGTCGATAGAAGAGCAAGTAATCTCTGTTGCCTTTGCAACCTCCAGTGATCCTAGGCAAGCATATGAACACTATCTATTCACAAATTTCCATCTCCCTTTAGTTGATCACATAGATTAACTATGAAAAATAGAAAGCAACCCATATCCGCACATTTTTTTCTTTTGAGAAAGGAACAATACAACATAGTTTAATAGGGGATTTTGAAAAGGATCATCGCATATCCACACGTTCAAACTATGTTCTTGTCCACTTTTTCTCACACACATCTACCGACTAAGCAAAGAAAAGACACCTAAAACTAACTTAACCAAACTCACTAAATTCTCCCCACAGGGGCCACAAAATAATTTATAGTTTAAGTTAGGATCAAGGGGGTAGGCATCCAATAAGCTACCTTGATCATTATTCATCTTGAAACATAGAAGTTGACTATTTAGGGAGCTTTAAATCCACCTATCAGCCCACGAAAAAGAAAACCCGAGTGCGACAGAGACCCGTTTCAGAGGGGGTTAGGCTTAGGCGCAGTGCGGGCAGGTATCATTCAGGGCTACCTGACTTGGATGATACTCGGTACTGTTAGCTGACTTACCAAGAAGCCCAAGAATCGAATGCTCACGTGGGATGGTGGTACTTAGTGGCCAAAGCTAGGGCATCCTTTCCCTATAGGTGACGGTGCAGGAAAGCACCAGGCCCTCTACCCTTACCTTAGTGGATTTTTTTTGGCTGACTGGGGGCGTCGCCAACTCTTGCCGGACGTTGTGCCAACACTCACAAGATATCTTCTAAAGGCCTAGTTACATTTGAGTGTGTGATGAAAAATATGTCTTCTAGGATTTTTAGTATCATATGTAAACAAAAAAAAAAACCACTTTTTTTATTGCTTGATCACATAGGATTAATTTAAAGGGAAAATTTCTTTTATTTTCGCTTTGTTTTATGTATGTGACCAGAATTTTTCTTTGATCATAGACTCTATCCTCTCAAATTTTTCCAAACCAAAACCTAGTCGACACCAGAACGGACCCAACGGGACCTCATCGATCTAGGCGTCTTTTGGACCTCCCCCCATTACCGGGAGGTGTTCCAGGTCTTTCGACGTTCAGGCATCAAAGATGGAATACTGCCACCATTATTGGTTTGTCCCTTATTGGGGCATCCTTAGGTTGGAACCCTGGTTGGTCTCCCAACACCACACCACACACCAATCCTCCCATGACCCCTAGGGGGCAGAGGAGTGCGACCCATTTGTGAAGCCAGCTGAATACACAATAAGGTACGTCATAGACCAAACCTCTTCCTAACCAAAACTTTGTGTTTTTTCACATTGTAATGGCGTCAACCTCCCAGTCACCTTTCTTAGCTTCGTTAAATCTACATGATTTAACCAATATGACGAATGACACCATTTCACACAACCCTACATGGCCTCCCATGCCCACGAAGCTCCCTTCGGATATTCCAAAGTTCAAAGGAAAGAAAGAGGAAGACCCAGGTAATCATGTCATGACCTTCCACTTGTGGTGCTCATCGAATAGTATCATTGACAACACTATTCGATTGAGACTATTTCAACGCACTTTGATAGGAGTAGCTACGAAATGGTATATGGAGAAACCCTCTGCGTCACATGGAACATTTAGCGCCCTTGCCACCATGTTCCTAACATATTTTCAGTTACCCATTCACCATGATTCCGGAATGGAATTAATGACACATTTTAGACAAACCCCCGCCGTCCAAATCTTAGACCACCTCCACGAATGGAGGCGGCGTTGTAGTTTATGTAAAGAAAAACTCGATGGCCGGGTCCTTTTAGATTTTTTCTTGAAAACTCTCATGTTAGATATTTCAAAGGACGTGGTGCAACAAAGACCCACATCCGAAGAGGATGCCATCACCAAAGCCCAACAACTTGAGCTAATTTATACGTAGTCATGATACATTTACAATATCCTTCCCAACACCTCTCGCCTGCAAACTTATCAAGAATTTCTAGCCGCGTCAAACTCTACAGATGGACTAATTGGGTCATTGAACCAAGGTTACCTAGGTAGTAGCATTCAAAACCTTGGTTACATGTAAAGTTATACCCAGAATGTACCTCAACCCGGTTTTCAAAGTCATCATATGCCTCAGAAAAATTTGACGAATAGGGCGCCATTGTATCACCAGGGAGGATCTTATCCTCCGACTTAGGGGACCCAGTACGCAGAGAGAAACAATGATGGAAGAGCTCCCCTCCAACAACCAGGTGAAAATTAGGGAGTGCGTTATGCTCAGTCCCCAGCACAGGACCTGCCTATGCAGACCAATGCACAGGTGAAATTTTTGGAGCCCTTAAAAAACCAACCTCACCAATATAACCAGGAGAAATACCCGCCTAACATGGTGAATAAAAAAGCAAAAAAAATCCAAAAGGGAATCCTGGATAGCAAGGCAACAACTAGCAACGCCCACCACGATCCCAGGCTGGAGGCAACTCCAACCGAAATCAGAGCTAGGAGCCAAGAAATGCCCAATGGCAGAGCAAAAGGCCACCTCTCTGAATAAACCATTCTTGTTAGATATGTGGTGAGTATGGGCATTATACTCACCACTGTCTTGATCTCCCTGAGCTGAATAAGCTACAGAGTAACCGAGGACAAGGAGGGTCTTCCCAGCAACCAGCTGTGATGCAGGAACCTTTCCCCCATCAAGGGATGGTAAGCACTCAACAGAAAAATCCAGATGACTCCGGGAAAAGTAGCCACAAAATCTACATGACTAGAGAATAGATGTTTTTCCAAACATAGAATCGCAATTACGACACCCCACCAGACACTAATATGTCAGGGGAAAGTACTAGTGCACCGACTACACCTTTGACCATTTCAAAGATTCCTATCGAACCATTTCCAAAAATGGCGAAGGCGCCCAATAGGTGAGTAGGAAAATACTCCAAATAAACCCATAATTATATTATCGTGGATGATTTAGCACAATCTCCCGTTGCTATGTCAGCTTTGGAAGTATTGAAGTCATGCCCAAAACAACAAAAAGCCCTACTTTCCATGTTAGGCGCTATCGACCCTGCCGATACATGCCTAATGGCTTTGGACTTAGACAAAGCCACCCCCAGGCTTCCTTCCATGGTCACCTTCCAAATACCAGTGTCGGTCCAGAATATCACAATTCATCGATGTGTCATTAATGAGGGTGCATCCACATGCATCATGTCAAAAAAGTTTTGGCAGAAGTTAGGTTCTCCCGAACTAGAACCCTCAGTCATCACACTCAGAGCATATGACGGTCATCCTTCAACCCCCGTCAGCCTCTACCAAAATTTCTCGGTCTACTTAGCTGGAAAGATAGTCCACATAGATATTGAAGCCTTGGACGCTCACTTGGATTATAATATACTCCTTGGGCGGAGTTATATGTACGCCATGTCAGCCATAGCCTCCTTCGTCTTCTGCATTATGATGTTCCACCACGAGGACCACATCATTACTGTAGACCAATTGACGCATAGTGAGAAGCGACCCCTAACAAACATTGATGTAATTCTACCCTACGTAGATACATCCTCAGATGCGCTTTCATGGTACCAAGAATATGGCCCCGACCATTTAAAACCATTGTCCGTTCTAGGGTCATTCCAAGGAGATCCTCCCATTATCCCTGAGTCATCACCCGATGTCACAGGGGCTTCGGTGTGCATGATGTCCACATCAAGTGCCAAAGATAGTTAGGACACAAACATGAGCAGTAATGGCACCGAGTCATTGGCCATGACAACCTATCTAGCCTACGCCACTTCCCAAACCCCTTTCATCTACCCCCTAGCTGGTTTCGTCTCCCAGCAGGTTTTGTTAACACTGGTGTTACCAAACATATCATTGGAAATACCAGTTTGGTACCTCATCCCCCCTACGTGAACAGGAGCCACCCACATCACTACCACAGGGTTGAAGCCCCTTAGTCTCGAGGAGGCCCCACCCATCCAAGAAACGGTCGAAACCACCCTTGCAAAGGAAATTTCCATTGAAAAGCTGGTGATCATGGATAAGAAAACCGAGAACAGAAGAAAGAAGCCAGTGACTCCTGCCATATAATGGGAATCACCAGTCTATGCCATATGCGACGTCATAGGTCACCCTACCCATATCTGCCCAGAGCTGGATGAATTAAAACCATTCCTTGTCTCTGAGACAGAAATCACGACGCCGCGTTCTCGTAAAAAGGAACCTACCACCAAAGGTAAAGGCAAAGAATTGTGTACCAATCACACATGTGCTATCTGTAGCAACTATGGGCACTATACCCACCATTTCCCAGAGATCCCGCGATATAGGGACGCCTTACATGCCATCGAGTGATCCTATCAAGAGGATGCCCCCACCCAATCTGTCGAGGATGAACCTTGTATCATCTTGTACCTACAGGAAGAACGACGATCACCTGAAAGGCTCCCCGCCAGACCCCATCCCCCAATTGAAAGTTGTGTACTTTGTGATTAACTTGATCATTTCATCATTGATTTCCCAGCTTTGGAAATGTTCCAACGATGGTATCCAGTCCATATAGTATATCGTGCCAACATGGATGTCCCATATTCATGTCAGATATGCAGTGAAAAGAACCCAGTACGTCGTTGTCACTACATACCGAGATTCCGCGTAGCACTAGACTGTATGCGATCAACCATAGTCTACCTCTCCCCAGAAGATGGAACGGACTCAGAATCCATGAACAGTTTGATAACCCAAGAGGATGTGACAAACAAATCCATCCTATTCTTGTCAACAGAGAGGAGACCAATCAGGGAGATTCTGCCCCCACCAAATACCGATGACATGATACACCATATACAGTTCATATCATCATGCATCGAAACCATGAATCGATTTTTCTGCTCATCTCCCATAGGTTTCGAGTTAGCTACAACTACAAGAGTAGTTGTGCCTACGACAGTGTAGACCCAATTTATCTGCAGTTTGTCGACTGCGTCTAGTTCCACCACATCGACGATGGAATCCTTCTCGTGTCTCTCAAATAGCTTCGTGCGGATTAAACCTATTCAGCATAAACTTGCATAGGAAAAATACCCCTTAGCGTCCCTATTTCATTCAGATGAATACATCCTAGAGGCTATGACGAAGCCAGATTATCCATGGGATGAAATGCATCACCATTTGCTCTTTCTCCCCAAGCACACATTTATTCCCAACAAGACAAAATAATAAGAGATCTACACGTTCGAATCAAAAGATTTCCTCCCATCAGGGAAAGTCGATTGGTTCAAAAATCCCATCCCAGTGCCCGATGCGTTTGAGGAAGGAAATATGTCAAACATATCACCTACCATTAACGTGAACATATCCCAAAATCCTGAAAAGGTCAAAGAAATATCACTGGGGGCAGCATGCTCTCCATAGGAAATAACCTCTTATACCCAATTTCCACAAGAGTATCGTGATATATTCACGTGAGACTACTCATAAATTCATGGGCTTAGTCCTACTATCGTAGAGCACCATATTGACACTTCGCCTGACGTACCCCTAGTGCACTAGAAACAACGTGAACTACACCCATCTAAGGCAGAATTAATAAAACAAGAAATCAACAAGCTTCACAAGGCTGGGTTTATCTTCCCCATCACCTATACATCTTGGTTTTCCAACCCTGTTCTCGTCATGAAAAAATAGGACACTATACGTGTTTGCACCGATTTTCGAGATTTGAACAAAGCTTGTCCTAAATAATATTATCCCACCCATTCATCGATCAGGTCATCGATGCTTGCGCTGGACATGAGGCTATATCCTTCATGGATGGATTCTTTGGGTACAATCAAATTCAAATCCGCCATACAGACCAGTACAAAACCACATTTACCACCCCCTGGGGCACATTTGCATACAAGGTAATGCCATTTGGCTTAAAAAATGTTGGAGCCACCTTCTAGAGGGCCATGAATTATATATTTCATGACTTGGCACACCTTATCCTTGCCTACTTGGATGACCTGATCGTCTGCTCCAAGAAACCCTCAGACCATCTCGAGGATCTACGATTGGTATTTCAACGATGTCGACAATACAACCTACACTTGAACCACCTCAAATGTGTATTTTGCGTCAGCACAAGAAGACTCTTAGGTTTTATTTGTCTCAGCAAGGGATTTGCGTGGACCCCCTCAAGGTCCAAGCCATCAAAGAGGTACCACCACCTTGAACCCTCAGGAAACTGCAAAGCCTGCAGGGGAATGCCAATTTTCTAAGACGCTTCGTCCCAGATTATGCCACCTATGCCCAAGGGTTCTTGCACCTCCTTCGACAAGACATCCCATTTAAATGGGACGATTATGCCCAGAAATCGTTCAATGCACTGAAAGAAACATTATCTTCATCGCCACTCATCAGTCCCCCAGACTATGAAAAACCTTATATCATGTATCTATCAGCTTCTGAGTCCACATTAGCCAGAGTTTTGATCCAGGAAGGCCTGGATGGGAAGGAGCATGTAATCTACTATGTCAGCAAAACCTTATCGGGCCCAGCATTAAGATATGAGCTTGAAGAAAATACTGCATTAGCATTAATCCATGCAGTCTAGAAACTTCACCACTACATCATCTTAAAAACCACTACCGTCATTGCAGATATTAATCCTATAAATACCTGCTCACATGCTACCTAATGAACCATAAGTACGCCTGCTCGATAGTCATTGTCCAAGAATATGACTTACAGTTTTGCTCCCCTAAAATAAAAAAGGCGCTTGCCTTAGCAGAGTTCATTATGGATCTCCCACAAGATACCAAGGGATCACCAGTGAATGACTCACTACCATACAAACATCTCTTCTTTGTAGAAACTGACGAGCCTTGGTACGGAGACATTCTCCTGTTCGTGTGAACCCAAAAGTTCATACGTCATATCACTCAAGATGATCATTGGCACATACACCAGAAGGCCCCTCGATACCTCCTCATAGGAGATGTCTTGTACCGACGAGGAATCAACACCATTTTACTTCGATGCCTCACTCACAACCAAGTGGAACAAGCCCTTAACGACTGCCACAGAAATGCTTGTGGTGGCCACCTATCTGAAATGGCCACCGCCCAAAAATTCCTAAGGGAAGGATATTTTTGGCCCTCCGTGTTCCACGATTGCATTACCGCATTCAAGATATGCAAGCGATGCCAACGCTTCACCCACAAAGCAATAGCACCTCCCACTCCTCTGCATCCTGTCATCGTTGCCAGCCCTTTTTGTAAATGGGGAATTGACTTCATGACTTTTAACGTTGCATCAACGTGCAACCATAAATATATCATCGTAGCTATTGATTATTTCACCAAGTGGGCTGAGGCCATGCCCACGTACAACAATACCACAGAAACTGCCACTCGATTTCTGTTTAACCACATGATAGCCTGGTTCGGCGTTACCGAAGAGTTAGTCTTTGACCACGAGAAACACTTCAAGAATGATTTTTTCGAGGAGCTATCTCACCATCTCGGATTCACCCACGAACTTGATTCACCATACTACCCCCAGTCCAATGGACAGGTAGAATTTATAAACAAAGTACTCAAAAATATGTTACAACGCATGGTGAATAACCATAAAACCAACTTGCACCACATTCTCTTTTCCGCCCTGTGGTCATTTTGCACGGCTGTAAAGATGTCCACTGGTTTCACTCCCTTCCATTTGGTATATGGGGTTGAAGTTGTGATTCCCATAGAATGCAAGATCCCAAATTTGCATGCTGCTATCAAACTCCTTGATGATACCCAGCCTTTAGAACAACACCTAGCACAACTAGTGCTCGTCGACGAAAGCTGATGGCAGCCAATACAACATAACGAGGCCCATAAGAAATGGGTAAAAGCATCATTCGACCGCCACATCAATCCTCGCTCATTCACCGAAGGAGAACTAGTCCTCCGCTATGATGACGCAAAAGAAGCCCTAGGGCAAAGAAAGTTCGTAACATTGTGGAAAGGACCCTACATCATCAAACATTGCCTCCGAAAGGGGGCATACATCTTGATGGAACTGGACGGGAGGTGCCTCAGCAACCCCGTGAACGGCCTTTACCTCAAGAAATTCTACCCATAAGGGCCAATATGGCCCTTCCCTAGAGTGAACATACACAAACTTGATCGCTGAAAATTTTTGACCGAAAGACTTATTAAACATGTTCAAAGTGCCGCCATGGATCACCAACCTGAAAATTACTTCAAATTTTATGTTGGAGCATCAATATGGTCTCAAAGCTTAGCCGCAACTACTTGGGTCATCTACCACCCTGACCGATAGCCACTTTGATCAAACGGTGTGTGCATCGTGTTAGCACTGAAATTTTCATCCCACCCATCCCACCTTATTTTACTCTACTTTCACCTCATCTTCGTCATTTTCATTGACCTCGCTTCGTTTCTTAACCATTATTCCAAAGGATGCCCAAGTCATCATTGTTCACAAGCACCAAACCCTAATTTCCTGTCCCACTAAGCTAGGGTTTGCTATGGAAACGAGACATTTGAGAAGATGATCCATAAGTTAGGTCAAATTAGTAAGTATGAGGTCATTCCAAACTCATAAACATCATGTCTCTATCATTTTCCAGGAAATCACTCCAAGATTCAAGCCATTTGCCACTCATAGGGCCAGTTTCTCTTTAAACTATTTTTCTAACCAAAAAAATATGAATTTGACACGTGAGAGAGGTTTTTTTCTATCATAGGTCCAAGAAGAAAAAAATCCTTCAGGTTTTATATAGGTATCATGGTTTTTGAAAATTTTCAAAAATACAGGTGCCATAGGAGAGTTGCTGCACTTCTGGAGTGACCTTGGGAAAATCGAATTTTATCATTTTGTATTGTCCAAATGACTTTCTTGATGAGTCAAGTAATAAATAGACAGAGAGATATTTCAAATTGTAATATTCCTAATTAGCCCAAGCTAATAGGAATGTACAATTTTGTTTTCATTTTCTTGTTGCAAGAATAAAATTGTAAAGGAGGATAAATTAAACTCCTAAAATAGAAAAATAAATCAATGGCCATGTGAACAAGGCTAAATCTAGCCTTCCTTAATAAAACTCCCTTATGTGTGAAAGGGGTTGTGGAAATTGACTGGGTCAACAGGACCAAATCCATAGCATTGTCCAGATGCATTGTACCTCCTAGATGCACAACGCAGATCTAGTTGGAGGCTACACATGTGAAAGGAGCTAAACCTTTGAGATGGTTTAGGGTTTTGCAATGATTTTATCCTATAAAATAAAGACAAGAATAACAGAAGAAGGTTGTTGAACCTATTTTTTTGGAAGAACATGTATGTTTAGACATTTCTCATTCTCTTGGCTGTTTAGCAGAGAATAGTGTTGTTTAGCACTGGGTGTTCTTGATCGGGAATCCCACCTCCTTCTTTGAGTAGCTCTTGAGGGAGTCTTGCATTTCTTGTCCACTATCAGGAATTTTTCCAAGCTCTTCTTTCAACTATAATGCAGATCCTGTTGAGGTTTTGGTTGTCTTTGTAAGCTGTAGCAAGTGGAGGCTAGATCTATTCAGATCTAAGCCATTCTAGTGCCTCTTTTTAGTGGGAAAGCCTTCTATCCCCCTGGCAAGAGCGTATTGGATCATTGGAGCTTTAGATCCATACCTTGGCATCAGGCCAAACTGTTCATCAAGTCTACAGTGTAATTTGTCTTCCAGGACTGCATTATCTGCAAGAGGAAAGTTGCAGGGATTTTTGGAAAACTTTGAGGAGTGATCTCTAGTGATGAGAATATGCCTCTCACTGTGGTGATAAATGGATTTCTATTCTTATCCATGTCATATTCAGATCTGATGTGAATACTCCTGTATAAGCTTCAGAAATTCTAAAGAAATTTGCAGATCTTCTACATGAGATCTCAGATCTACTCCATATGCTTCATGTTTTTCTAAAAAGCCCAAGGGGTATGTAAAATAGAGATATTCTAGTGTAAAGATCTGATATAGATCTAATATTTTGTACACAGATCTATTCTAGATCTGAGTTTTAACCTAAAACTTCTGTATGCTCTTAAAAATAACGTTGTCAAGGCTTTTACAGTGAAATACATTGTCGCAACACCTCTTTTAGAGGGTTTTTCTCATAAAAGTCTTCCATCTTTCTCTTGTACATTGAATGTGTAATGTTCCAAAATTTTAGCCTCCAAGCTAAATGGAACATTAGAGTTAGCAGCAGCTCTAGTCGGTAAATAAATGGGTAGAAAAGCCCATAATTCTCCTAAGGAGTATAAAAACACTCCAAGTGTGAAAGGATACATTCTTTCTAGCCTAATAAAACACATCCATGTGTGAAAAGGGTTAAATTCAAGCTACTTTGACCAAGTCAACAATGCAGTTTTAGTGGAGGAGGAATCCAAGGATGAATAACACAATTTTGGAGGGAGATGTAACTTGGGTTAGAAGTAACCTAATTGAGTGGGGCCAAGGGCAAGCAAACTCAAGTCTTATATAAGGAAGAGGATGGTAGCATTATTCATCATGTTGTAGATTATTATTCTTGGCTTCCAAGAATTGTTGCTGCTTTGCTGCTTAGCAAAGCTGCAATGTTTTTTAGCACTGGGTGTTCCCGGGCGGGAATACCACCTCTTTCCTTTGAGGAGCCTCATTGGGAGAGTTTTCACTCATCATTCCACATCAGGTTTTTAGGCCAAGCTTCATCCATCTTCATTAGCACAGCTTTGCCAGAGATTGTGCAGTGTTGCTGGAAATGCGTTTTTCATGCATGATTCATGAGCAGTCCTGAAAAAGGAATATTACAGTGGTATCAGAGCATGATCTCTGGCTCAGCCTGTGAGATCAAGCTATCAGAAGAAGGAGAGATGGAAAGAAGCCAGAAAGCTTCAATATGTAACAGAAGAAAGGAAGACAAGCTCACAAAGTTTCTTCCAAAATATATGAAGAGTTTTCAAGAAGAGTTGAAGAAGATGAGATTGGAGATGGGATCTCCAAAGGATATTGAATCTAGATTTGCACATGGTGAGTGTGAGCATGCAGCTGCACTCCATGATGCATAGCACAGTCAAATTCCCAGAGCTATCTTGAGATGGGTGGGAGGAGGAAAAATTCCTAAGAGGAGAACTCTTAGTGATTTGTTGCAGGAGTATGAATCTCAAACTGAGAGTTTTAGAGATTATACTGATTTCCAAGAATTTTGCAATATCCAGGTGGAGAAGAAAAAAAACAGGATGCAAATAGATTTCTTCTATCTAATTTTGCTGGGTCACCCACATGTTCAGCTAGAGCTTGGGTGAAGGAGCTAGATTCCTATTTGCAGCTGCAACATATTTCCGAAGATGAAGCTATCAGAGTTGCAGCACTGCATTTCAGAGGTAAGGCTCATGCATGGTGGATTTTTGAATCTTATTCCTTAAAGAATACCAGCACTTTCTCTTATGCAATCTTCATAAAATCATTGATGGAGAGGTTTGGTGAAAAACTTCTCGAGATACATGAGCAAGGAAAACTTGAGCAAACAAAACCCTTGCATGTGATGGAGGAAACTCCATTTCAGAAAACCATGGGAGGAGTTGATGTCTTGCATTACACATTACCGAAAGTAGAACCTCTAGTTCACATCCTTGAAAAAGAGGGCATGGGGATCACTTTTTGACAAAGGGATCCAATTGTTGAGATGTTTCCTACACACATGAATGGAGAAGAGGGAAACAACGCTGTCACATCTAGAGCACATCCAGTGCCTCATGCAGAGGAAGGAGGAGCACATGCTCCCACAGGAGGGATTCTTGTATCTTTGCAAGAAGTTCCCCAGGATCTCATACATAGAGGTCCAAGCACAATCAGTGATTAAGATTGCAGCTAGAAGGAGAAGGTAGGGAGGGAGAGCAGCATCAGTTGATGAAAATCACACACCCTTCTCTGTTTCAGAGAGCTAATGCAAGGAAGGGGCAGACTGGTTTGCATAGTGAGGGCAAAGGAAAGGTTGCCCAACCATATGAGCAGTCTACTCTTGACATTGATGTCTCATTATATGGAGGCATTCCACTTGGGATGCCACCTAATCTAGAGCAGAGAGAAGACATATTGTCTTTGGATTCACCACTCTGTGATTGTGGAGAGGTGAGGATTTTGGAGGAAGAATTTGGCATGGGGGATGTCAAAGTAGCAGGCAGTAGCATGAGGAGAGCTTCACATGCCAGATCACCAGCGTTGTCACTGAGGAGGATTGATCCTTATTGGAGATCTCAGCTCTTGGTAGATTACTCCAAGGATCTTAGTGCATGCATGATTCTTGATGACCCGGATAGAGATGACAGATACATGTTGGATCTGTGGTAATCTATTTACATGGCAGAGTCTTCTTGACTAGAGCTTCTAGTCTCAAGGAGAAATTGCTACATGCAGCACATGAGGATTTCTCTTCCATGCATTTTGATGCATATCTTTCCTTGGCAGAGGAGTTCACTTGGGAGGGCATCCATCATGACATATATCAACATATGGAGAGATGCATAGCCCAGATGGTGATAGAGAGGATGTCACAACCACCTTCCTACTCATTGGGTAAGGGATAATTTCCAGTTGAGCCATTTCAGCTCGAGACCTCAAGTACATGATGGAGGAGGTATAATTTCACATTTTGTATTGTAATTCTTTTCCTTATTTGAGTAGCATGATGTATCAAGAAGAGTTGCTTCTTCTTGCATATTGTATAATGATGTACTTGTAGCTACTTGTAGCATTGGCTTTGGCTATCCTTTTGATGAGCTGTGGGGGAAGACACATGTTTTTTGGTGTGCACCATTGACACCATATTGTAACTTCATGTTTTCATCTTATGAGATGACTGTGGAAGCAAACAAGTGGCTGGAAAAGCACTTTTTATTTCTTATTGTGATGCAGGCAAAGGATGCACTGCGCTGGTTCCATGAGAGAGACCATGATTCACTCTCCGATTGTATTTTGGCAACTTATTTTTATTGTACATTGCTTCCATGTATGACTGATATGTTTTAGCTCAAGGGAAGCTTTGCACAGAAATAAAAACCCATGGGATGGAATGGCACCCATATGATATTGTAGTAGAAGACTTGTTTGTATGGGGCATCATACAAGTTGACTATTATGACCCTACTCCATGGCTTGTATGAGGGAGAGATGAGACATCAAAAAAAATTGTTGTTGCTATGGTTACACTTGGGAGAGTATGGGAAAAATGCTTCTCATACTTTTCATGATATTTATGAAGAGAATAAAGGCACATTCATGGTTTAAGGAGGCTACCCTTCAGTATTGGAGGATCATGAGAGACTTCCATGTCAGAAGATGATCTTCTCACATAGCAACATGATAGTGGATGGCTTTGGCATCTGGAATTTCAAAGGGAGAAGTCATGGAGCCTTGTTATTAAGGCCTACAACACTGTTACATGGGAGTGTGTTCTTATTGATGGAGTGGTCCAAAGAGTATTTGTATTTTCCCACCATGTTTGAAAAGTGCATTGCTCCTCAAAAGAGCAAGAGTATTTTTGGGTTTCATGGTCACTTTAGGGCCAATGTTTATGATGATAGTAGGCCATGCATACATGAATTTGGGCAAGTGTATTATTATTTTATCTATGTACAGCTGATATACATTGATGCTTACTTCCCCATGTTGGGAGAACAAACATATACAGCTTGTAACTTGTTGCAGGATCACTTTCCATATGACATTGTCAAGCATCAGTTGGGGGGACTACGTAATATCCACTTGGAGAACCTTTGGTACCATCCAAAATTGCACCTAAATTTCAACAATTTTCTGATTTGGAGGCCAAATGGTGATGATGTGCCATTCATCTTGGATGGAATGGTTTGGGTGGACATGTCTCATGATTTTTGAGGGAGAGTCCTTGGAGGCTCAAACTTCTTCTTGCCATTGGAGGGCAATCATGTTGCAGCCCAACATCGACATGCCTTCTACACTTATCATAAGTGGAGAAGAGGAAAATGTGGGATAGGCCCTCTTGCCTATCATGTACATTCATTCATCCCACCTACATCTCAGGAGCACAAGGTGGAGGAGACTTTTCATGAGTTGCCATGTTGGAGGGTGACTCACTTCATTTGGATGATAGCATGGGTGAGGGATGCACTCATTCACCATGTTGATCATCACTCCTACTTTGTGGAGGCCATGAGACAGCTAGCAGGTTTCCATACACACTTTCCACCTTTGATTGATGCAGACACTTTGGTTTCGCACACTTGGGAGGAAGCATTGGATGACAGTATAATTGCAGATTATCTTGATGCAGTGATGGAGGCTATTGATGGAGGACACATGAGGAAGAGGGGAGAGATTTTTTTCTCCTTATGCATTTTCTTGAGGACAGGAAAACATTTTGGAGGGGAGGACTGTAATGTTCCAAAATTTTAGCCTCCAAGCTATATGGAACATTAGAGTTAGCAACAGCTTTAGTCGGTAAATAAATGGGTAGAAAAGCCCATAAGTCTCCTAAGGAGGATAAAAACACTCCAACTGTGAAAGGAGACATTATTTCTATCCTAATAAAACACATCCATGTGTGAACAAGGTTAAATTCAAGCTGCTTTGACCAAGTCAACAACGCAGTTTTAGTGGAAGAGGAATCCAAGGATGAATAACGCAATTTTGGAGGGAGATGTAACTTGGGTTAGAAGTAACCTAATTGAGTGGGTCCAAGGGAAAGAAAACTAAAGTCTTATATAAGGAAGAGGATGGCAGCATTATTCATCATGTTGTAGATTATTATTCTTGGTTGCCAAGAATTATTGCTGCTTTGCTACTTAGCAAAGCTACAATGCTGTTTAGCACTGGGTGTTCCCGGGCGGGAATCCCACCTCTTTCCTTTGAGGAGAATCATTGTAAGAGTTTGAATTCATCATTCCACATCAGGTTTTTAGGCCAAGCTTCATCCATCTTCATCATCACAGCTTTTCTAGAGATTGTGCAGTGTTGTTGGGTGCAACAGTGGAAGGGATTGGAATCTCGATCTCTGAGCTAGTTTCTCGTTGGAGGAAGATTTACTTCACTTGAGAGATCTATTTGGAGAGCTCCATAAATTATTTCAGATCTTTGGTATCAGACCAAACATTTCCCATATCCTCCCAGCGTTGTTTCTACTAGTGAGTGCGTTATTTTGGAGGCAGTGTTCATTGCATGGTTTGGTGGCTCTGTTGCTGAGTTTCCTTGTGATTGAGAGGTTAATCCTTTCATGGGAGGAAGAACTTTAGGGATATACATCATATCAGTCATAATTCAGCCTTATATTCTTTTATGCTTCAGTGTTGCAGTGATTATTCAGTCATTTTCTGAAGATCACATTTGTATGCAGAGTATTTGACAAGAAACCCTTATTGGGTTCTCTTGTATTTTGTATGAGGAGACTAGATCTCTGTACTTATGTATTATTCATTAATATAGAAGTAGATCTATTTTTCTCCCATGTTTTTATGTTAAAACTCTCTTTAGACTGCGCAGTCCATTGATGCAACAACTCCGGTAAAATGCATTTTGGGGTTTTTAGTCATTTTCAGCTACACTAGTGTGGGAGGTCTGTTTAACCCACCTAGTTTTATTTATTTCTAATCCCCTATTGTATTTAGATGATATATTGATTTATATACGGGATCCAAGTGATCATTTCACTTTTTTATTTTATATGTTGCTGGAAATGTGTTTTTCATGCATGATTCATGAGCAATCCTGAAAAAGGAATATTACAGAATGGGCCACATTGTAAATCTGATTTAATATTGTATAATATATTTTTGAGCTATCATATTTGTCTTCTACTGATTTTCATTAAAATTGCGTTATTTCTGAAGCAGTGTTGTTAAATATTGTTGCAGTCCCTTCCTTGGGCAATTTCCAAGCCATACTAGGTGTGGGAGGTCTGTTTAACCCACCTGTTTTGATTTGTTTCTTCTATCCTCTTGGATTTGGGTCTTATATTATCAGATATAAGGGATCCAAGGGCTGAATTCCAATTCTGTAGCATCCATTTCTGAAAAAATGCGTTTTTCAGACATGCCTTGCTAACAGTCACATTTTTGGGATATTACAGTGGTATCAAAGCAACTATCTTGGCACAGATTGTGCTTACTGAAGATCCAATATGTATTTTCATGGAAAGAAAATATTTATGAAGAACTTTGGTTACACTAAAGACATAGAAGAAAATGGTAAGATCCCTTTAACTAGAAGTTTGCAGAGAGAAGGGTTCTCTAAAACTCTTTCTCAAGCTATGCATGAACTGAAAGAAGAAATACGGGGAATGAAGAGGGAAATACATGCAGATCCCTCGAGAGGATTCTTACATCAAGAAATCCCTAGTACTTCTTACTATGTGTGTGATCATTCAGCCACACAAATTGATCTGAAACGTTGGAGCGTGCCTACTTTCTTGTCAAAGAAAGAAGGAAAAGGAGGGACACCAAAGGAGGAATCTCTTGGTGATTATCTCCAAGAATATGAATCTCAATCATAGAGATTCAAAATTCATCTCAGTTTCCCAAAGTTCTGTCAACTCAAAGAATAAATATCCAGTAGCTACAGTAGAAGGAAAGGGTGCATGCAACACACGTTGGGTAGATTCTCTCTACCTACTTTTAATGGATCACCTAAAGACTCAACCAAGTATTGGGTAAGGAAGACTGACACATAATTTTAGCTGCACCAAGTTTCAGAAGAAGAAGCCTTGAGAGTAGCAGCACTGCATCTTCAAGGAAACGCTTATGCTTGGTGGCTATTTGAGTCCTCTTCCTTGAAAGGGATAAATATCTCTTCTTATGAAAAGTTCACTAGGAGACTAGTGAAAAGATTTTATGTAGGACATTCGGAGACTTCTTGGGGAGAACAAATCAAGCCCAAGAAATCCGAAACTTTGCATGAGTTGGGAGATTCCATGGAGCCAACTCCAGTATTGAACATTTTTGAAAGGGTTGATGATTTGTTGCATGATTTTCCAAAGGCAAAAGCCCTACTACAACAAGGTCTCTTTTCTCAAAGAGAAGACATGAGAGTTCCTTCTTCAGTAACAGATCAAGAAAAAGGATTTCTTAATGATGAAGCATTATCCATTGATGAGGAGAAGGGAGAGAAAGAGCAGAGAAGATCCTCTAGCACTATTATAGTAGGAGGAGACCTATTTTCCTTAAGAGATGGAGATGAAGTAGTGGATTCCACTAGACGGGCTCTTGCATATTTGCAAGGAGTTCCTAAGGATCTTCCATATGGAGGACATGAGTAGCATGTGTCTTTGCTAAAAGACAATGAGACAGAACAAAGGAGGGATCACAATGCTGACATAGTAGAAGGTGATCCACTATCAGAAGAAAATGGAGAAAATTCTCCAATTAGAGGCACTCTTACACCACTAACAGGGGTCTCCAAATTTCATGAGACTTCCACACAAAAAACAGAGTTGAAATTGCGGAGTGGAAGCATGGAAATGAGGATCTCATCTATCATGCATATGAGAAAGGTCCCTGAAATCTCATTATGTAGTGGAAAACCACCTGGGAGGCCACTTGATACAGATTTTGTGGGGAAGACCTCACAATTTGCTTCTCCAAACTTAGATTCTGGAGGGTTCGGAGCACTTGAAGACAAAGCCACAATGCTGGGAGACTTGGGTAAGCTCAAGGAGGAGGGAAATATTCTTCCCTTATCATCATCACCCACTCTCTTTTCTGATCCTACGCTGTGGGAGGAGAAGAAGGGAAGGAAAAACCTTCCAACACACACCTTTGGTATAGGAGATGTCAATGGAAGGATCAACAACATGACAGATACTTTGGTTGATGCATCATCAGCGCTGTCATTGTTGAGTAGTGTAGATTTGTACTGAAAATCCCAAATGTTAGTGGATTATTCCAAGGATATTCACACATGTATGATACTTGATGACTAGCTGCATGAAGAGGGCTACTTAGTCCACGGAGAAGTCATCTATCATCATTGTAGAATATTTTTTCCTAGAGCTTATAAGCTCAAGCATAAGATACTACAAGGAGCATACAAAGATTTCTATTTCAGGCACATGTATTCCATGAGGATCTACAACATCATCATGAGGAGCTTTGATTGGGAAGGCTTGAAAGAGGAACTATATCAACATTTTCAAGAATTCATGAGGTATGTGGAGTTGGGGCAGCCACGGGACTCTAAGCAAGAGTCATTTCAACCATCTCTTCCTTCTTTTGAAAGGGGAGAAAGATCCATGCACAACTCCATGCGTATGAGAGACCTTGTTGGTAAAGGATATGTTCATGTAAAGCAAGTTTATTTTTCTGATTGTACATGTTATTTTACCATTTGTATGCAGGCCATGACTCCTAAAAGGAGAAATGTATCATGTAAATCTCATGGAAATTTTTGTGCCACTATAAATTCTAAATTTTTCCACTCCCTTGATGTGCAAAGGGAGATTTACTTTCATGATGGGTGCTTCCCAAAAGCACCAAACATATCTCACACTTTTAGCCATAGTGAGATGACATGTGCAGCAAGTAAGTGGTGGGAAAAACACTTACCCCATCTAGATCTGATGCAGGCAGGAGATGCTCTGCGTTGGTTTGTGGGACTATGACCCACCTCCATATGCAAAAATTTCTGTTTGTATGTACATTGTTTTGATTCCCTATATGGATGATGTACTTATACATTTCATAGGGATGTATGGAGGAAGGAAGGATGGAATGCATGAGCCATATGGAATGGCTACTCCCCATGTACTTTATGTCTCATATTTTAGGGAGAACATTGGGCAAACCATGTTTGTTTCCTATGATCTATTGTCTTCTTATGAGATGAACTATTTGTATCTCATGAGAACTTTGGTGAAGCAAGTCATGGAGGGTTGGTTTGGTGAACACTTGGCACAAGGAAGAATATTAACTCATGTTTGTGTCACCAATGGAGGAGGAGATGAGTTGCATCACTCACCTTATTAGTTGCTTGAGGACAAGCAACATTTTGGAGGGGAGGACTGTAATATTCCTAATTATCCCAAGCTAATAGGAATGTACAATTTTATTTTCATTTTCTTGTTGCAAGAATAAAATTGTAAAGAAGGATAAATTAAAATCCTAAAACAACAAAATAAATCAATGCCAATGTGAACATGGCTAAATCTGGGTTGCCTTAATAAAACTCCCTTATGTGTGAAAGGGATTGTGACAATTGATTGGGTCAACATAACCAAATCCACAACACTTTCCATATGCAATGTACCTCCTAGATGCACAATGCAGATCTAGTTGGAGGCTACACATGTGAAAGGAGCTAAACCTTTGAGATGGTTTAGGGTTTTGCAAGGCTTTTATCCTATAAAAGAAGGAGGAGAACAACAGAAGAAGGTTGTTGAACCTATTTTTTTGGAAGAACTGATGTCTATTTAGACATTTCTCAGCCTCTTGGCTATTTAGCAGAGAATAGTGTTGTTTAGTACTGGGTGTTCCTGATCAGGAATCCCACCTCCTTCTTTGAGTAGCTCTTGAGGGAGTCTTGCATTTCTTTTCCACTATCAGGAATTTTTCCAAGCTCTTCTTCCAACTACAACACAGATCCTATCGAGGGTTTGGTTGTCTTTGTAAGCTACAACAAGTGGAGGCTAGATCTATTCAGATCTAAGCCATTCTAGTGCCTCTTTTCAGTGGGAAAGCCTTCTATCCCCCTGGCAAGAGTGTATTGGATCATTGGAGCTTCATATCCATACCTTGGCATTAGGCCAAACTTTTCATCAAGTCTACAACACAGTTTGTCCTCTAGGACTGCATTATCTACAAGAGGAAAGTTGCAGGGAGTTTTGGCAAACTTTGACGAGTGATATCTAGTGATGAGAATCTGCCTCTCACTGTGGTGATCCATGGATTTTTGTTCTTATCCATGTCATATTCAGATCTGATCTGAATACTCCTGTATGAGCTTCATAAATTCTGAATAAATCTGCAGATCTACTGCATGATATCTCAGATCTACTCCATATGCTTCATGTTTTGCTGAAACCCCAAGGGGTATGTAAAATAGAGACAATCTAGTGTACAGATCTGATATAGATCTAATATTTTGTACAAAGATCTGTTCTAGATATGATTTTTAACCTAAAACTGTTGTATGCTCTTAAAAATAACGTTGTCAAGGCTTTTACAGTGAAATACATTGTTGCAGCACCTCTTTTAGAGGGTTTTTCTCATAAAAGTCTTCCATCTTTCTCTTGTACATTGAATGGGCCACATTGTAAATCTGATTTACTATTGTATAATATATTTTTGAGCTATCATATTGGTATTCTACTATTTTTCATTAAAACTGCGTTATTTCTGAAGCAGTTTTGTTAAAGATTGTTGCAGTCCCTTCCTTGGGAAATTTCCAAGCCATACTAGGTGTGGGAGGTCTGTTTAACCCACCTAGTTTGATTTGTTTATGCTCTCCTCTTGGATTTGGGTCTTAGATTATTAGATCTAAGGGATACAAGGGCTAAATTTCAATTCTGTAGCAGCCATTTCTAAAAAATTCATTTTTCAGACATGCCTTGCTAGCAGTCCCATTTTTGGGATATTACACAAATGAGCTATCATGATCTCAATTTGGAGTTGAGGAAGGCCTCCATTAAAATTTTCCTTCACCAGCACCCTACATTTCTTCACCCTCAATCAACAATTTTTTACTAGTCTTGGGGAAATAATTTTTTGACAAGGAAAATAAACTCCAAACAGAAGCCCAAAGGTAGATTTAGAAAGTAGATAGGATAAGATTTCCAACAAGCTATCCTGGGCCCAATTTGGACATCGGGAAGGCTTCCAAATGTGGTCTAAAAAAACATGTTGTAGGGGTGCTGCGCATTCAGGAATGGTGCTGCGTGTTTGAGATGGGTCGCTGCGCGTTTGCTCAGAAAGTAAAAAAACTGTCTTTCAGCCTCCCAATCCATCAGGAAATGCCAGATCTCTGCATGGGTGTTCTTCAAGGCTCCATTGATCGGTGAGTAATCCTAGCATCATCTCATTGAATATATTTTATGCTTTGTAATCATTTGGAGTTTTTTTCGAAGGAAGAAACCCTAGTTTTCATTTCAAAAATATATTCCCTAAACTGTTATATATTTCCCATGTATATTTTCCATATCCCTATTTCCTAAATAAATACCATTCCTAATACATCTAAATCCTAGGGTTTTCACTAGCCTAGGCTCCCTTACATATTCCCATTTGCTTCATTTCCCCACACCTCCATTCACTTCACACTCCTTCATTTCATTCATTATCTCCCTAGGGTTTTGACACCAAATACATCATGGCAACCTAGCAGAGGTGAAATTAGCAAATCCTAAGAGGGTTGATTTGGGCACATTGGCACATACCTATCAGAGAGGTCACAGGCACGTGTTTTCTTCACTTGGAGTAAAAGGGGCCATGTCTTCTTCATCAAAACAACAGGTAAATAAAGGTAAGGAACATGTAATAGAGCCAAACATTGATGATAAGGAGGGAAAACATGAGACAAAGCATGAATTTCAGTTGATTGACCTAAGTGAAGGAGATGAAGACAAAATCACCAATGCAACAATCAAAGGAAAAGAGGAAAATATTAGTTAACTTGAAACCAATCTTGAGAGGGCCAAGTATGTGATTGACTTCCTTGAGCAAGAAAATCAGCAGCTGCAGACCAAGCATGCCATCAATGAGGTGAAGAGTATCAAAGCACAAAGAGAAGCAGAAAAGGTTGAAGCATTTATTAAGGAAGAATTGGTAAGGTTTGGTGAACCTGATGATGAGGAGGATGAACCTCCAAGACAGAGACCAAGGACTAGAGGGCTGAAAAGAGCTCTAGCCCTAGAGAAACAAAGGGAAGCTGATCTAGCAGCCTAACTCACACCAAGTGAGCTGCTTACCCTAGAGATTAGCAAAGACAAGGAATCATGGCTTGATAGAGCATATCTATATTTGGATATGTTACTTAAAAATTCCAACAAGGACAATGACTTGTTGAGGGAAAGAGTCAAACTTCATGCATGGAAAGAGAGAATTTCATTAGCCAAGCTCAAAAGTGATAATGACAAAATTGAAAGTTTGACCAAGAAAGGGGAGAAATAAAGTTGGACATACTTTCTAAGGTGTCACTTCATGCCTCAATCACTCAATGGGAAATTACTCCAACAATTTTGGGACATTTTTGCACTCATGCTAATTTTTGCAATTTTTGATAATTTTCAACTTAGAAATTTTGCTAAAGGCACAACGACCTAGACGCTGTGCTCTTTTTTGGGGTCTCCAAATGCCAAATTACCACTTCCAGTAGGTTTATAATGATGAGGAAATCAACCCTAGCAAGTTTTAGAATATTTGGATGAGAACTGGTCCCTCAAACATGCAAAGAACCACCTAAAAATCATGTTTCTGCCTCCTTTTTGACCTGGTCGCTGCACGTTTACCAGTCATGGGAGATTAGATGTTTGACAAGGAAAATATTTTTTTTTTTTAAAAATGAATATATATCTAGAAACTAGACTCAAATATATTTCCAATTAGCTATCATGGAGCTTATTTGGACACCGAGAAGACACTCAAAACTAGCTTGCAAAACATGCTATTTTTCCTGCTTGGACACTGCGTGTTTGCCAAAAAATTGCAAATTTTTACAATCTTCAGCAAATCTTCTCCAGTTTGACTTTTTCACTTTGGGAAATGTAATTTTACTGATTTAAATTTTCAAGATGAATGTAAAAGTCATGTTTTTACTTTAATCTAATGTAGATACATTACGTAATTCATCAATTGAGGTCAAATGAATTAGTTCTTAGAGATGGGAATGAGTCACTTTCCTCATCCTATACTATAGCTTGTAGTTCAGAGTTTCATGTAAACCTCCCTCATCTCATGGATTCGACCCCCTGAGGCTAGGATGAGTTGTTTTGATGTCTATATCTTCTTTTTCTTTCTCATTAGTAAGGGAGGACTCAGTCGGATTTTTGGCTTTGGAAGAGACACTTTTGTATCAATTCTCAGCAGGAAAATTAATCAAATTTGCAGCTATTTTTATGGGATCCATGTGGTATAGTGTTTAGTTTCAGTTTATCCTTTTGTGCTCAGTTGTTAGAATGTTTCGTTTATTTCATCCATCCTTTCATTTCTATTAAGTGAATGTTTGTAAGTTGGATAAGCAGAATCCATTTCTCATATGCTCTGTTTTGGGTAGACATTCACAGTTTGTTAAATTTCTTCAGTTTAGAAAGAAACCACGATTTCACCATGCTCTTTCTAACTCCTCACCTATCTTTATCATCCCACCATAGAAATCCTAAAGTGCTAAACCATTGTACCTACCTTGCCCCATAGAACAACCTGAAAATTTTGACCTAATTTCCCTTGTCGTGACTGTTTTTCTCCTTCTGATCCAGCACAACCCTATACAATCAAAATCAAAACCATGAGCTACTATACCTAGCCTAATATATTCTTTCCTTAGTTATTTTGGCTGTGATCTATATGGAGAGAGCCCTCTCCTTGCCTAGTAGGGCTAGCTACTTGGCTAAGCGTGGTTTGTGGTTACCTCATGTTAGCTCCCCGTAATTTGCTAGATTGATTGAGATACAAAGGTACAGGGTAACATAAAACCAAGCTTTGGAATCCAAGGACCTAGCCTTCTTGGATTCAGAGAGGGATCTATCTAGTAGGTGCAAAGATATGAACTTGTTTGCTAATTAGGGTTGATTTTAGGCTAGATGTTAAGTGCAGGGTATTTTGATTATTTTTGGTTGGGTATGATGCTCAGATGGATTTAGATAGAAAACATGGAAGATTGTTAAGTCATTGGGAAATGGAGTCAAAAAATGTCATGATGAGTTCATCAAGGGTTTCAAGAGCATTTGCAGGGAAATTTTAACTTGGTTGGTGGATCTTTAAGGTTGTGAAGGATCATGAGATGGACATTTAAACTTGGGAACAACAAGTTAATAAAGGGCAGAAACCGAATCATTTATATACTTGTAAATTGGGGGAGTTAGAAGATTTATAAGCATAGAAAGAGAGTCAAAGGCTTAAGCAAAACCTAATCCATTTTATTTCATACTGAAAGCAGATAATCAACCAAGACAACATTCAGATAAAACATAGAAAGGCAAAAACTTATTTAATCTTTCATGGGTTTTATCATCAAGAGCAGGAAAAACATTTAAGTTGCATAAGAAACTATAACCATAGAATAAGAGAAAAACCCTAGCATCCATAGTGACAACTATGAAAGTTCCTTGAGACAATTTTGGCTAAGTAAAGGCAAAGAGCATGGTTAAGATAGACTTCTTTGACAAACTATAGGAAAAGCTACTTCAAAAGATAATTTCAAGAACAAAGTACTTTAGAGGTAACAATATGCAGGGCTAGCCATAAATCATAATTGATACTAACTGATATAGATCATTCAAGAAAATAGACAACCCAAAAACTTATTAGAGAGCAAGAGATGAATTTCCTAACATATCTTAAGCAGAAGAAAACATTTAGGCAGTGAAGGAAACAAACAGATCGAAGGTGCCATCAAAAAGCATATCTTAGTCTAAATTTTTTGTCCTACTGCACATAGATGGATGGAAAACATATGAGAAACTTAGAAAACATTAACAAGAGAAAAATTCACCATCAACCAAGCCTATGGATCCTGCAAACAATCCTTCTCCATCAACAAGTGAATCAGATCATGCATAAGCTCCAAGACATTAATTTCTCATCAAAGGCTTCAAGGGACTATGTATTACTTCAGCATAAGTCATCAACATCCAAAAAAATATACAAGAGCCTCATGCTCTATTTATGGAGAAAATAAGGAGGTGGAAACCCTAAGAGGCTTCTAGAAACCCTAATTCAACCATAAATGTCATAAATGTGCTTAATGACCATGCAAGGCCCAAGACACATAAGAGATAAGAAAATAAATGAAACACACCAAAAACATAACTCCCCAATCAAATCAGGAGTGTTTTTTCCAAGAAAATATTAAAAAACTAATTTGCCATTAATTAGTGTCTTTTGTTGACTTTTTGGCAAAAAGTTGTCTTTGTGCGTAGCTCCATATCAGCAAAAGATAGGGTCTGTTGCAGCTGAGTTTTTGACCCCTTCCCGACATCGGATTTGGCCCCGTGATGGCTCGTTGGAAAGCTTGAAGAGTCTAATTTCCAGAAATACTTGAGTGTTATGGATGGATGCAATTTACTTGCTAAAAATTCCAATCTCCCATGACTTCTCAACGTGCAGCGCCATGCCTGAAAAGGAGGCAAAAAGGTCATTTTTGAGGTGGTTTTTGACCTTTTGAGGGGGAAAAAATGCTCCAATTGACCTGAAAGTTTTTGGGTAGACATATGGTGACATGAAAAACCAAAAAATGTAAACTTTAGCAGCTGAGGATGCTCCAAAAAATAGCGTAGCACCTAGGGTGTTGTGCTCCTAGGGGCCAAAATTTGGAAAAAACAAAAAGTTTCCGAATTTGCCTCAAAATTGGTGGATAGGTCCTTCAATGGTTTGGATAAGCCTATGAAAAATCGTGAGTTATGTCTACAAGTTTTTCTCGGTCTTTACTCTATTTAAGTGCTCAAATTTCAATGCCTCTTTACTGATTTCTTCATTTTCAGTTTGTTCTTCTTTTTCGAGCTACTTGTTGCACTTCTCTCACTATCACCTTGTTTGGCATGAAAAACCACCCTCTTCTTTGTATTCACCACATTTCCTTTGATGAACTTCAAAGCCTGTATATAGAAAATGTGTGATCATGTTGATACTTTTACCTTGGAATTTTAGTCATGTGTTTTTTATGCCTCCAATTTGCTTAGGGAATAGACTGATAGAAGAATTCTACCTTCTTTCAATTGATATGCTGTCATGTTTTTCTCTTTGAAACAATGAAAAACCTCCAAGTGTGAAACCATAGTAGCAAGCATCAAAAATCCCTTTAGTACTCATGTGGGCCATCACTGTGAAAAACATTTGGTTTGTTTGTCCTACTCAATCTTCCTGTAGGTAACCCTTTGTGACAGTCCTACAGAAATGTTACTAAGGGTTAATCTATCTTTTGCAGAATATACCTTTGATAAGGACACCATTTCTTGGAGGTCTCTCTGATTTTTTACAAATTGTGTATTTCTTGGCCACTTCTGTTGTTGTGGGTTCCAACACAACTTCAGCTTTTGATCACTATCCTTTGGTGAAGTGAGATACAATGCTCCTTGTCTTTGTGCTAATACTCTCTGCCTTTTTGTATCTTTGGTGTGGTGAAATAAGTCCTTGTTTTTCAAACCCTACAAGGCAGCTTGAAACCCTCTGAAGCTATCCATTGTTATGAAGTAGATCCTTGTATTATCTTTCAAAAACTTTAGAGGCAAAAAATTCGATTCTTGAAAGTATGTGGAAAAATTTGCAGAGTGCTACTAGGAGCGCAGCGCCAGTGCGCAGTGCCTGTCTATCTATGCGTAGCGCCATATTGCAAAAGGAATTTTGGAGGCCTTCCTGATGTTAGAATGTGCTCCGTGATATCTCATTGGAAATATTGTGGAATATACTTTCCAAATATACAATTTTTTTCCTATTTAGAGTTGATTTACCTAGCCAAAAGTTAATTCTCCCAACACCGGTCAAAAAGTCTTGAATGATGGTGTAGAAACGCAGAGTGTTGGTGCAGACCATTGTTGGATGACTTCCTTAATTCCAAATTGAGTTCATGATAGCTCATTATAAATATATTTAAGTCTAGTTGTCTTTTGATTCATTAATCAAGTCATTTGGACACTCCAGCTGTGAGAAAAACTGATTTTCCCAAGGTCACTCCAGAAGTGCAGAATTTCTCCCATGACATCTGTATTTTTTACATTGATCTCAAACCATGATACCTGCGTAAAAAATGAAGGAGGTTTTTCTTCTTGTTCCTATTATGGAAAAAAACCGCTCTCACGTTTTCCAAATTCATCTTTGTTTGGTCCGAAACACAATTTGAAGAAAAACTAGCCCTAGTTGTGACACATGGCTTGTCCCTTGGAATGAATTCTTGGAAAATGATGGAGGCGTGATTTTTATGAGCTGGTATAGACTTATTATTTCTTACATGATCTATCAAACGAATCCTTTGCTCTTGTGCCTCCCTTTCATTTCAAACCCTAGCTTAGTCGGAAGAGGAAATTAGGGTTTGGTGTGAGGATTTAGGACTGCTTTGCAGAGGGAGGGGAATGAAGGGGTTAAGGGTTGTCTAAATTCTTAGGGAAATTTTGGGGGATAGGTATAGATGTTAGGGGGTAGGGGAAAGTGGAATTTCAGGAATTGATTGAGGGGAAGGGGTCTAAAAGTTCAAAACATAGGCCTAGTCTTAAAAAGTGTCAATTTGTGGCAATAGACTAGGTTTTGTAGAAAAATAATGATTCTGAAGGATAGGAGTGATGGGAAGTGTTTATGGAGGTATTTTAAGGATAGGAGGAGGTGTAATAGCATCAAGATATAATACTTATTGACAATTTAATGATGGAGGTCATGAAACCAATAAAAAATCCCTTAAAAACCCTAGATAGGCAATGGAGGAGTTTTAGGCAAAACAAAAATAGAGGGCTGAGGCCAAAGGTGGCGAAACATAGTGATAATGAGTGGCATGAGCCCATGATGGGTCTTCTGGGATGGGTGAGCTAAGCTTGGCATGACGGAATGATGATATAGTGAAAAAATTATCCTAAGGATAATGAAGGTCATGAGATTTCTAGAACTCACAATGTTCATGAACTTTTTTTGTAGAAATCTAGAACCGATACTTAGTCATATTTAGACAGTGAAAATTATGGATGACTAACACCTCGAAATTTCCTTTTTCAGCCTGAGGTTCAATCTGAGTGATAACATTTTGGCAACCATACTGGGGAATGAAATATCATATCTTCCCTGGGAAAGAATGACAAAGTTTAGATATGTTTGCTGATGGTGGACAGCGATCAGATGCATATGAAGGTTGAACCCTTCACCTGGTGACTCCATTCACTAAAATATCTAGAAAACCAATACCTCATGGTGACTCCACTGCATGAAGATCAGTAGCTTCAATATTTTTCAATATGGAAACTGTTGCAAGAAGGTATGCTCCCATGAGCCGGGAACACATTCCCGGTTTCCCAAATAAAATTCCCAAGGTAGATTGGCAAAGGAATTTGCCTATGTTTAAAGATGATGATAGGAATGATGCTGCTTTACATCTGGTTAAATTTCACATACATACAAGCAAGTTGAAGGTTGAATTTCCTGAAGGTTGTCTTTTAAAGATGTTCATGGCTTCTCTTGAAGGAAAAGCACGATCTTGGTATGAAGGTTTGCCACCTACCAGTATTTGTTCTCTTGGAGTTTTCCATTCAATATTTTATGAAGAATAAAAAGAGTCCTACCCTTATTTGTCTTTGGTTAATAATTGTTGTGATCATTTTGAGGTTTTCATTAAAAACCTATAGTATTCTTATGGTGATAATGAGTTCATGGATGAAGAGATCTTGGAGGCTTTGCATGAAAATCCTTTTCATCACCAAAAAGAGCAAGTGTTTTCTCTCATGGATGAAAAATATGATGTATATTGTCTTGATGTTCATAAATACTTCCCATTGGAGACAATTCTTGCAGCAGTACAAAAAGTTGATCAGCCAAAGGTTAAATAAGATATTCATCGTCCTTGTGAATCTTCAGGAGAGAAAGGAGACAATTAATGTGTTATCAAAAGAAAACAAAGAGTACTTTTTCCTCTATCTGAAGATGAGATAGATCAGCTCCTAAACATTCATATTACATCCCAAGCTAAAGCAGGCTTTCAGTGTTCACATAGTCAAGAAAATGTTGGTAAAACTTCTTCGATTTTTGAAAATGAAAATCTAAGTTTAAATCAGGACAATCTTGAAACTAGATTTATAGATCATCATGAAGAAATACAATCTCCTTTTTCAATGTTAATATTTGATGAAGTTTCTCATGAACCTGATTTGCTTAAGTATGATAAATATGAAGATATTTTCGATGAGAATTTTGATGAAACTATACAGGAAATGGTTGTGAGTAAACCAATTTATGATGATGATTTCCTACAAGGAGATCAGCTAGCAGATATTATTTTCTCTCATGAAGAAGATAGGGCTGTCATGTTTAACAATCTTGAAGAATGTTTTGTGTTCAAATATGACTTACACTATGAATTTTTTGACTATGAGCTAAGAGAGACATTATTCTAGAGATTGAGTTAGAATTTCTCAAGTTTGAGGAATTTATAGCCAATACTCAAATAGCAGAAGGTTATACTTCCCCATGCCTTCCTATCGATCAACAAACAAGTGTTATTTCATATCAGAATGAAGGGAGTACTTGTATTTTTGCTGCTGGATCTCAAGACAAGGTAATGCTTCAGGATTTTCAAGATCCCTTCGATAGTCTTTTACAAGCATTGGAGAAGATGAATGTTGTTTTTTTGTTATCATAAGTCTTTCTTTCAGTTTTTATTGTGAGTTGCCTACATGTACACCATTGTGTCTACTCGAGGAAAGTGAGAGCAGAACTTCAGTAAGTAGCCATCTCTTGCATTGGTTAGACTGGAAGGATCATTTCACCTAATCAAAAATTGTACAGGAGATTAGAGTAGGTTGGTATCATTTTAGTTTGATTTTATTTTATTTTCAGCAAGTGTTGATAGAATTCATCAAGGTTTGGAGCCCGAGGTGAAGGCCGTCAGGCTTTGATGATATGTTGGTGTGTTTTCAGTTTCAATTTTAGTTTTAGTTTACAGATTGGACTCCATGCCCAATGGATAAGGCACTGATCTACAATTTCAGAGATCTACGATTCTAGACACTTCCTTCGGAGCTATCTTCCCCAGCTGGAGCCGATGTTAGCAATGATATTTGCATCACACCCATCCCGCCTTATTTTACTCTACTTTCACCTCATCTCTGTCATTTCCATTGACCTCGCTTTGTTTCTTAACCATTTTTCCCAAGGGTGCCCAAGTCATCATTGATCACAAGCACCAATCCCTAATTTCTTGTCCCACTAAGCTAGGGTTTGCTATGGAAACGAGAAATTTGAGTAGATGAGACATAAGGTAAGTCATATCGGTAAGTATTAGGTCATTCCAAACTCCTAAAAATCATGTCTCCATCATTTTCTAGGATATAATTCCAAGAGTTAAGCCATTTTCCACTCATAGGGCCAGTTTCGCTTTAAACTATGTTTCTGACTAAACAGAGAATAATATGACAAAAGTGAGATATTTTTTGTCCATCATATGTCCAAGAATAAGAACATCCTTATGTTTTTACACAGGTATCATGGTTTTTGAGAAATGTCAAAAATACAGGTGCCATAGGAGGGTTGCTTCACTTCTAGAGTGACCTTGGGAAAATAAAATTTTCTCATAGCTGGAGTGTCAAAATGACTTTATTCATGAGTCACATGATAAATAGACAGAGAGATATTTCCAATCATCTATGCTGAGCTCAATTTGGAGTTGAGGAAGGCCTCCAAAAGTTTCTTGCACCAGCACCCTGCATTTCTGCACCCTCATTCAACACTTTTTGAATAGTCTTGGGAAAATCAATTTTTTACAAGGAAAATCAAATCCAAATAGAAAAAAAGGTATATTTGGAAATCATACAGGATAATATTTCCAACGAGCTATCCTAGGCCCAATTTGGACACCGGGAAGGCTTCCAAATGTAGTCTGCAAAGCAGTGTTGCAGGGGCGCTGCGCGTTTGAGATGGGTCGCTGCGCATTTGTGATGGTCGTTGTGCATTTGCTCAGAAAGTTAAAAAAAAATTCTTTCAACCTCCCAATCCATCAGAAAATTCCAGATCTCTGCATGGGTGTTCTTCAAGGCTCCATTTATCAGTGAGTAATCCTAACATCATCTCATTGAATATATTTTATGCTTTGTAATCATTTGGAGTGTTTTTCAAAGGAATAAACCCTAGTTTTCATTTCAAAAATATATTCACTAAAGTATTATATATTTCCCATATATATTTTCCATATCCCTATTTCCTAAAGCAATTCCATTCCTAATACATCTAAATCCTAGGGTTTTCACTAGCATAGGCTCCCTTACATATTCACATTTCCTTCATTTCCCCACACCTCCATTCACTTCACACTCCTTCATTTCATTCATCATCTCCCTAGCATTTTGACACCAAATACATCATGGCAACCTAGCAGAGTTGAAATTAGAAAGAATAAGATTGTTGATTTGGGCACATTGGCACACACCTATCAGAGAGGTCATAGGCATGTGTTTGCTTCACTTGGAGTGAAAGGGGCCATGCCTTATTCATCAACGCAACAGGTAAATAAAGGTAAGGAACAGGTAATAGAGACAAAAATTGATGATGAGGAGGGAAAACATGAGATAGAGCATGAATTTCAGTTGATTGACCTAAGTGAAGGAGATGAAGAAAAAATCACCAATGCAACAATCAAAGGCAAAGAGGAAAATATTAGTTAACTTGATACTAATCTTGAGAGGGCCAAGTATGTTATTGACTTCCTTGAGCAAGAAAATTAGTTGTTGAAGACCAAGTAGGCCATCAATGAGGTGAAGTGTATCAAAGCACAAAGAGAAGAAGAAAAGGCTAAAGCCTTGCTTGAGGAAACATTGGTAAGGTTTGGTGAACCTGATGATGAGGAGGATCAGCCTCCAAGATATAGACCAAGGGCTAGAGGGCTGAAAAGAGCTCTAGCCCTAGAGAAACAAAGGGAAGCTGACCTAGCAGCCCAGCTCACATGAAGTGAGATGCTTACCCTAGAGATTAGCAAAGACAGGGAATCATGGCTTGATAGAGCCAATCTACATTTGGAGAGGTTACTTAAAAAATCCAACAAGGACAATGACTCGTTGAGGGAAAGAGTCAAACTTCATGCACAGAAAGAGAGAATTTCATTAGCCAAGCTCAAAAGAGCTAATGAAAAAATTGAAAGTTTGACCAAGCAAGGGGAGAAAGAAAGTTGGACATACTTGTTGAGGTGTCACTTCATGCCTCAATCACTCAATGATCAATTACTCCAACAATTTTGGCACATTTTTTCACTCATGTTAATTTCTGCAATTTTTAATAATTTTCAACTCAGAAATTTTGCTAAAGGCACAACGACCTAGACGCTGCGCTATTTTTTGAGGCCTACAAATGCCAAATTTACACCACTAGCAGGTTTATAATGATTAGGACATAAACCCTAGCAAGTTTCAGAATATTTGGAGGAGAACTGGTCCCTCAAACATGCAAAAACCCACCTAAAAGTCATGTTTCTGCCTCCTTTTTGACCTGGTCACTGCGCGTTTACCAGTCCTGGGAGATTGGATCTGTGATAGGGAAAATCAAAACCATTTTAAAAAATTAAGCTAGATCTAGAAACTAGACTCAGAGATATTTCCAATGAGATATCATGGATCTTATTTTGACACCAGGAAGGCACTCAAAACCAGCTTGCAAAATAGGTTATTTTTCCTGCTTTGACGCCGTGTGTTTGCCAGAAAATTGTAAATTTTTACAATCTTCAGCAAATCTTCTCCATTTTGACTTTTCACTTTGGGAAATGTAATTTTACTGATGTAAATGTTCAATATGAATGTAAAAGTCATGTTTTTACTTTAATCTAAAGTAGATACATTAGGTAAGGCATCAGTTGAGGTCAAATGAATCAGTTCTTAGAGATAGGAATGTGTCACTTTCCTCTTCCTATACTCTAGGTTGCAGTTCAGATTTTCATGTAAACCTCCCTTATCTCATGGATTAGACCCCCTGAGGCTAGGATGAGTTGTTTTCAGGTATATATCTTCTTATTCTTTTTCATTAGTAAGGTTTGGACTCAGTTGGATGTTTTGCTTTTGAAGAGACACACTTTTGTATCAGTTCTGAGCAGGAAAATTAATCAAATTTGCAGCTATTTTTGTGGGATCCATGTGGTATAATGTTTAGTTTCAGTTTCTCCTTTTGTGCTCAATTGTTAGAATGTTTTTTTATTTCATCCATCATTTCATTTATATTAAGTGAATTTTTTCAAGTTAGATAAGAAGAATCCATTTCTCATATGCTCTGTTTTGGGTAGACATTCATAGTATGTTAAATTTCTTCAATTTAGAAAGAAACCATGATTTCACCATGCCATTTCTAGCTCCTCACCTGTCTTGATAATCCCAACATTGAAAAATTAAGTTTTAAACCACTGTACCTACCTTTCCCCATATAACACCTTGCAAATTTTGACCTAATTTCACTTACCCTGACTATTTTTCTTCTACTAATCCAGCACAACCCTATACAATCAAAATCAAAACCCTGAGCTACTATACCTAGCCTAATATATTCTTTCCTTAGTCATTTTGGCTGTGATCTATATGGAGAGAGCCTCTCCTTGCCTAGTAGGGATAGCTACTTGGCTAAGCGTGGTTGATGGTTACCTCTGAATTTCCTTTTTCAGCCCGAGGTTCAATTTGAATGATAACACATCGGTTCCGCAACAAAAAATCAGGCAGAATATGACGTCGTCATCGGACTTATGTGGAGCGCCCTCCATTAGGGCATACGCCATATGCATGTCTACCTCGATTCCTGGTTAGTAGTGTCGTAGTTAAACCAAACATTTGAGACAAGAGATACACATCTATTTAGAAAATATTTGCGTGAAAAAATATTAAGTAGACAATTTGACTATATTACATTCACACATATACCAAGGAGTCAAAACTAATCAGCTGATCACATATCCAACAATATCCTAAACTGGAAAGTATCTCGGATAAACCATCATACATAAAAAACCAAAAAATATAGATATCTATCAACATAACATCATCCATAAACCAAAAAAGGTGACACAACATGTAGAGCCACAAAAAATATCTCTCATATATATATATATATATATATATATATATATATATATATATATATCACAATGTATGTGTCTGAGTACAAAAATAGTGTCACTGGCCCATTGGCCAACCCAAAGATACACAAAAGTCATCAAAAATAGTGGTAGCATCCTCATAATGGGTGCTTTCACCGTGTACAAGTATACTCTAGGGCGGTGCCCCCTCAGGAGGGGCACCTGGACCCACAACTGCTCCCGGTATCACCACTGGAGCGACCGTCACAACTGAGACTGCCACTCGACGTAAAATAGGCCAATAGTGCCACTCCCGGGCCATCACCGTTTCCAGCTAGACCTCTTCGAGATCATCCATAAAACCCTGAGAAGGCATTCCTTGGGTCAGGTGGTCAAGTTGACCCCTGACATCATCTAGAATTGACACACAAGCAATCAACCCCACAATACGAGCCTCCACCATATCTACATGTGCCGCCTCTGAATCAGCACGAGCCCGCTCGACCACAGCCGAGTTCCTGCCCTCCCCTGAAGGGCCAGCACTACCACCAGGTCCTCCAAGAACATCTCCTCCCTGCCCACCCCTAAGTCTCCGTAGAGGACCGTGACCAACCAACCGAGCCACGGGGTGAACTACCTCGCCAACATCTATAAAGAGTAACCAAAAATATGTCAGTGTCACCTTCAAAAAACATAAACACATATATATTCAAATAAATGCATAAAACATAAAAAATGTACCTGTTGGCCCCAAGAATAACCAGGAGGGAGACCCATATCTGGATCCCCCCGGAAGTCCGTCCCTGCATATGGGAATTGCAAGAACATCTGGGGGTTCACCTCGAACCAAGCTTTTGTCATAGCGTTCTAGTAATGCCCCACCATGCCCCTGCCACCTTGCGACATCACTAGAGCCCAACTCTTCATACGAGGCTCCTGTGGCCCCCCAGGAGGCACCACTACCAGCAATCTCAGTATCTCTACCTCTCATACATAATGATGCACAAAATTATGGCATACACAAACAACTTCGATCCACTATGGACCTTGTTGAGCTGCGTCACCATCCCGTCATAGCAAGAATGGGAAAAATCTTAGAAGTGCCTGGACCTCAATCGGTGTAAGACTCCAACCTGCAGGCCTAATACCCGATGCAGAGCCAACTACCATGCAAGCCGCACAATCACTGCTACGGCACATCGCCTTTCCAGATCTGTCACTGATGCAATGCTAATGCACCCCTATATAAGAGGAGTCCCACCACAATGACATCTCCAGAAACTCTCCAAATCCACTCTCCCGGAAGGGAGAGGATACTTCAGTGCCTCACCATGAGGTAGTAACCCGATCAAAAAATATACATCCGTCTCAGGATGGATGACCAGGTTCGTCCCACACAACACAAACATGTTGTGCCTCCTACACCAATGTTGGATCAAGTAACGAAGCAATCGGTCCTGTGACCGAAGAAGTTCATTCTCCACAAACTTCAGCAGCCCCCATTGTGCTAGCTGACGGTGCGCCCCAACATCATCAGCCAATGCAGTTCAGAGCTCGGGCCAATCCCGCTCCCTCCATAACTATCTGTCATCCAAACAGGTACCCATCAGCAATAGAAAATAGGAAAAAACATCAAAAATAGGAAAAACTCAAAAATTTTCTTTCCTTGGCCTTTTGCGCGCTTGTCCCTCAGACAAGTGCGCTTAGGGTGCGCCTATATTTTCCATAGGTGCACTTAAGGCACGCCAAAGAAGGGGAAAAAAGTGCTTAGAGTAAGATTATCCCTAGAAAATGCGCAAAGAAGGGGAACAGAGCACACTTTTGCCCTGATTGCCTGCTTAATCTAGGGAAAAAAACACAGAATCCGTACAAACCAAGTCTGTATAGACCGCGACACCATCATATTGAAAAAATTAAAGTGCAAGATGTTATGGAGGTTACCTGGGCATGATATCACTAATCCTTGGTGCTCAGGATGACTGCAATGGCAAGAACTACTACTCAGAAGCCTCTAACCTCTCAAGAACTCAACAAGTACAAATGAATGGAATTAGGGCGATGTCCACCTATATATCGCCCTTTTCAAAAAAAATTGGAGGACCATAAATAGAGATCATAAGGTCTGTTCTCCGAACCGTAAGCTGCACCGTGATCAACTCTCCATAAAAAAAAAAGGCGATGCCACATAATCGCACTCCCGAAAAATTAATTTTTCAATGCCGGCATGTATGCCCTCTCTCATCTTCTTTTTTAAAGCTCATGAATTTCAATAATATTTGGTAAAGAAGATGCTTTCACTTGAGGTATTTGTTTTTGCAGGAAAATCTCACAAACCATTCACAAATCCATCTACTGAAAGTTCCAGAGCAGGTATCATTCTACCCCCAGCATGATAGAGTCCTAGTAAATTTTGCATATCCTGACATCATTTCTCCATCAGAAATCAACTATAGGTTTCACATATCTGACCGTGTTTATCATCACCCCACCCTACACATGATAAAAATCCTCGTTGGTTGGTAGAGCCTACCCTCCATGGTGCTCGTCACCCATAGTAGACCATATATCACAGCAAAAGTGACGCCATGGCCATACCACTTTAGTTCGGGAAGCACCTCATGCCAATCTGTTACACAACATTTTCTCACTGTCCCTGCAATCCCCATCTCACACATTGGAGGGTCATTTCTATGACTAATAAGAAGTGTCATGCCTTGCAAAGACCATCATTTCATCCCTATACATGAGAGAAATATTCCTTCTGTTGACAATTCCCTAAGCAGAGCTTCAGAAACCCCTGTTTTTGCCTTGGCGCGAGTAGCCAGTTCTGCCCTTGTGCCAATGAAGAATATTAACACTGGACCCCGTGCCAGTGGGTGCTCTCTCCCAGTTAGCCAATCATGCCAAGATTTTTATAGAATGTTTTTTAAAAATAGAGGCGGAAATTCCACTCTAACAACTACGAGGATGAGTCATGGCGAGTGGTTGGACCAAATAACCATGGAATCCCTCCTTTATTTTATGGTTTCCACCTCTTATGGGAACCTCCTAAAGGATAGGCCTCCCTTCCACGTTTGTAGGGATCCCAACCTCCTTCTTTTACTCTATAAAAAGAAGCTATCTCTCTTTGCATAAGCTAGCTAAACATGGAGAATTGAGTATACTATAGCTGAACTATTGAAGAGATAGAACAAGAAGGAACTTAGTTGAGAGAGCCTAAGTCCATGCCCTCATCCCATCCGAATCCCCTAATGAGCATTTGAGACCCGCTTCGGCTGAACCCCGTTGGAGGAGACTGTGACATCAAAGCGTTTGGTTGTAACTCTTCCTTATATCAATACATACGTAACTATTGTTTGGTTCCCATTTTTTGTTATTTTATGTGTTTAATGCAAAATTCTTAGCCCTATTTGACTGGCTAGTAGTTATGAATGAAGTTATTATGTCGTATTTTGTTGTTTTTCGCCGATCTGTAGGTATCCGAGCATGACTGCAAAAGGATTGTGACTTGCCGAGGCAGGAGCGAGAGGCCACCACTACTACAATCGCGTCGACAGCATTGGATTCCAGGTAGGTTGATCTACCGTGTCCTCTTTTCATTTAGTAATTAGGAATCAAAACTCTAGCATGTATCTTTGTTTCTAGACCCACTCTAGGGCTAGAGGGATTGTCTATGTTCGCAGAGAGGATATACTTGCTTAACAAATTGGCGACTCCACTGGGGGTAATGTGAGTTTGTTGTTTCATCTTGTTGGGTCAATTTCGGTCATTGATTTTCTTATCTGTATTTTTCTAGTTTTCTTGCTTATTTTATATCCTCTTTTCAGCTCCAGAGTGTCGAGATTGACCTCTTCTCATTGATTTTTGGTTTTTCCTTTTTTCCCATAGTTATCCGGCTTGGCACGCTTTTCGCTTGAAGAGTCGCGCCAATTGGCGCAGGTTGCTTTTGTTGCAGTTGCACCAACCCTTGTTTGGCGCGGATTACCACCTTACAGTCGCATCGAATCCTGTAGGATTTGGTTTGACCTCCTTGGTCATTATTTTGGTCAGTGTTACTTGACTCTGGGTTGTTTTTTGTGTGTAATTGAGCCTTTTGGACTGTTTTTACTGTTGTAGGCTTGTTTTTCTCAGTCGTTTTTCTATCTTCTTATCAGTGTAGTTTAAGGACTTAGGGCTTCTGAGTATTTTGGTGCACTGAGCCTTCTGTTTGGAAATCAAGTCTTTTTTATTGTTGTCAGTCTCATTCCTGGGTTGATTGCGCTAAGTTTTCTTGATCCTTTTGAGTGTTTGATTTGGTTGAATGATCATTTCATTTTTCGTTTGATTCTTCTCCTTGTTCCTCCGAGCATAGATTACATTGCTTGTTTGGGTCACTTTGAAAACTTTCTTTTGGTTTGGAAGATTGCAGCATTAGTTTGAGTGCTTTCTTGTGTTTGTTTTGCGTTGACAGAGTCATTTAATTTCGATTCCTACATTCGCAATACTCAGGCTAATGTCCATTTTTTTTTTCATGTGATTAGTGCATTGTGTGCTTTATTTAATTGGAAAAAAAAAATTCTTTGCATTCTTTCCTTTGCATCGAAAGTGAAACATTCTTTTGCATAACTAGCCTTTGATGGTCTAGGAAAGAGTTTTTTTCATTTCCGTTTGATTGCATTAGATGCATGAGTGGATTTATTTGAATATTCTCATTGTTTTCATTGTTTGAAAGATCTCTATCCCTATCGTAATTAGCATTCATTAAATTAAAGATGGTGTTCTTTTTCATATAGCTTGCATTTAGGAAATTTGAGATCCAAATTCGTTAGGGCCTTGAAACTACAACATAATCCAAGATCAACTTTAAAATTCATTCAATTAACCTAAGGAAGCATTGGAACCTAATGCAACATCTTTAATGGTCTAGGCTAGAGATGTGTTCTGACATCTTAAAACCTAGTAGCTGTCGTTCGCCACCTGGCTTTAGACAACTCTAGTACATACTTGTGTTCCCCTGTACCGTTGAGTATATAAAGGGATACCCCTCTAGGTTGCAATCCTTTTATCCATAGGAAGCCGAGTCTACTACCTTGTAACCATGATACACCGAACACAACATTCTGGGAGACTACCTGCACGTACGTTAAGTCCTTGGTCATTTATTTTTCATTTGATCACCAAGGTGTTTATGGCAGTTCACAGAAACTTGGTACACCTTCTTGCTTAGAGTACCTGAGTGGTCATTTTGATCTTTTTGTGACTCTTTAAAAAGATAAGAAATTGTCAAGAACTTGTCCTTTCACGCTCATTTAAAATTGAAAGTGACTAGAGTCATATTTTGTTTGTTTCTCGACTCTTAAAATATGAAACAATGAAGTTCGGTTTCAGTGTCATCAAATTAACTTCCCACGATCACACGCCTACTAAAAGTTTTATTACTTGGCCTATTTTTATTTTACTTAGTTTTTGATCTTGGAGCCTTTGATTGGTTATATTTTTTCCTTCCTGTTTTGAATTACAGTCACAGTGGCAGAACCACCAGTTTTTTCGTCCTCACTGCCTCCTAGTGGTGGTTCCTTTCCAGACGTTTCTTTTGAAACCCCTCAGTCCACTAGGTATACTGATTTTTAACAGCCTATTCTCCCGTTTGTTTCGCCTCTTGCTACCCGATCTCCCCTGAAGAGTCAGTTGAGTTTAATTGGCCTCCTTCAGGTGCTTGGTCTGGTTTTGGGGAAGAAGGAGAATTTCCTCCTCTTACGTCGAGATCACTGTTTTTAGCTGTTTCTGTACCTCCTAGTCCCCGTATTCTTTTCGAAGATCTTATGGCAGAGTCAAACATGGATTCATCCAATCCTGTTGGTAGTGAAGGAATGCCTGTTTCTATAGGAGAATATCAATTTTTTCTTGAAGATCTTCCTCGTGTTTCTACTCAATATTCTCCATCATCGGTGTCACTTACGCTTGGATATAGGTCCTTAAGTTAGATTATGTCTGGGGTTGCATCCATAGCACAATCCAGTACATCAACTCCTTCTCAGAGTTCAATCCTCCCTTCGTTAGGACTATCACCTTTGACACCTGATTCGTCGTTTACTGTTGCATCTGTCCCAGTCCAACCAGCTATATGTGTGGCTTCATCTACACCAGTTGTTACAACTCAGTCATCAGGATCTTTTCACACTCACGGGTCTATTTTTCTCAATCCTACGTGGCCAGTCAATCCCGGTCTTGGTAGATAAAAATCTAGTGCTGCGGAGGCCCCACCTATTTCTAGTGTAGTTTCCATTGCCCCAGTGATTCATGGCGGCCTTAATTTTGAAGAGTATCTATTAGATGTTCAGCAGCAGAGCTCTCAGGATTCTCAGCATCTCCGAGCTCCTCGCAATCCTCGATTCCATCACTATGATGTTGTTGGTAATCCCATTTATTCCTTACCGCATCATTATGATGTATATTGTAATCCGATCTATTTGCCTCCTATTGATCCTCATCAAGCTGTTTATGATCCTTATCAGACCATTTCTCATCTTGGACCCACCTTACTTGTGCAACCCTCATTGGGACAACCTTTGGCTCAGCAGGGCTCTACCTCTGGTCCATAGGGATAACCTTACGGTCCATAAGGCCAACCTTCACAAGGTCAACCTTTGGTCCAACAAGATCAACCCTACGGTCTGTCTGGTCAACCTCAGAATTAACCAGGACCATCTCATGCTCTTGAGGGGAAAATATTTCCACCACAGGGACAACCTTTTGCGCCACAACTGCCACCACACGTTCAGTATGGGAAAAAATTTGTGCAATAAGGACAACCCTATGCTCCTTCTCTGGGTCAACCTAGTTATCCAGGACAACCTGGACCATCGCAACCATCGGGCCAACCTCTCCCACAAGGGCAACCCAGTGGCCCTCCATACTCGATTCAACCAGCCCAACAACTGATTCAACCTGCTCCTTAGCTAGTTCATTCGTTTCAGTAGCCAGTTCTACCTGTTTATCCAACTCAGCTAGGTCTACCCGCTCAACATCCCGCTCAAGCTGCTCAGCAGGGTCCGCCTGCTCAACCTCAAGGCGCTTATTACCCTCAAGGTCAATATCAGCCGCTATATAGTGCACCCCAAGTTGTTTACCCTCAAAATAAACCTTCATTGGTGTATCATCAACCTCCAATCCATGATTACATTCCACAACAAAATCCATACGTTGCCCAGCAGGGACCTCAATGGTCTACTTAGACTCAATATCCTGGTCCTCAACCCCAATATCAACTGAATTATCTTGCTTCTAACCCCTATGGTCAGAATACTCCTGGACAAAATATATGGGGGAAAAATTCCTCTCAGACTGGGTGGAATGTGAACACGGGTCCTTATCAGCGGCCTCCAATGAATTTTAATACTCAATTACCATTTCTTGCTATGTTGGAATTACCTGATGTGTCAAAGTTAACGAACGATCCCATTCTTCACAACCCATATCGACCTCCGGTTCTGACCAAGATTCCTGGTGATTGTCCTAAGTTTGAGGGAAAGTCTGGCGAAGACCCCCAAGTGCATGTTATGACTTACCACTTGTGGTGTTCCTCTAAATCTTGGGTTGACGATTCTATTTGGCTCCGTATTTTCCAGCGAACTCTTAATGGTGCCGCTACAAAGTGGTACATTGAGCTGTCTCGTGGCATCTTCCAAGACTTCAATTCTTTAGCCATGGCATTCCTTACAAATTTTCAGTTACCGATCCACTATGAGATAGGGATGCACTTCCTCACTTCATTGAAACAAGACCAAGATACTCATATCTCTGATCATATTCATGAGTGGCGACATTGTCGTCGCATGATCAAATTTGAGATTCTTGATCATCTTCTGACCCATTGGTTAACTACCTCCTTTGTCAATTATATTGCAAAATACATAGTTATGGGGGCATGTGTCACCGAGGAACAAGCCATTTCTTACGCCCAGTACCTTGATCTTCTGTACTCTCCGTCTAGCGCATTGTATGATATATTTCCTGATGCTCCTCGACTTGGAACTTCTAAACCAGCAGTGACTCCATCCGTTGATGGTATTATTGGTTCCGTATCTCAGACTTCTCAGAAGTCTTCTTCTTCAAACTCTAGGAAGTCGAAGTCTACTTCTTCCAAAAAAAATTCTTCTCAGTCCACCTCAAATTCTGATAAACGCGCAAAATTTAATGTCGTTCAGGCCAATCCAGCGGATAACACTTCTAAAGGTAAAAAGAAGGGTAAAGGTAAAGCCAAAGCCGATACCGCCGAACAGGATTCTCATAAACCTCATGCTGGCGATGGTTCTCAACACAAGCTGAAGTACCCTTGTTTGATTTGTGATGAAGAGCACTTCACCAGAGACTGTCCTCGACAATCCGAAGTGAGCCATTTTCTCAAAGGCACCTAGGGAACTACGATCATTCTTAAAGAACCTTTCCCATCTTAGCAGACCTAGATGGTATGGCAGCATCAGTCCTCTGCCCCTTTTGGCTCTCATGTGTTCATGATGAACGGTTCTGCAGCTGTTTCTATTGTTGCTCGATCGAAATATTATACTGGATCACGTCAGGCACTGGGGAAGGAGATCATTGATGGTCCTCCTCCTCCGCCTGTTTCTTTTTCTATTGTTGCTCGATCGAAATATTATACTGGATCACGTCAGGCACTGGGGAAGGAGATCATTGATGGTCCTCCTCCTCCGCCTGTTTCTGGCCCTCTTGAGATTGAAAGACCCAGAGCTAAATTCATTGTACGATCACCATCCGAAGGTGTACTCTGCAAGTATTCTTACAATCCCAACTCCCGTGCCGCTCACCATTACAATATTGTTGAGGATTTGGCTCAGGCACCATCTACAATGTCCACATTAGAAGTACTTCAGAGTTGTATGTCTCAACGGAAGGCTTTTTTTTTTGTGATTGGTAGGATTGATCCTACTGATACTAGCCTTCTCGCTTTCGATTTAGAGAATTTCGTTCCGTGACTTCTGCATCATATTGCACTAATTATCCAAGTTGTTATTAATGGTTTCGATATTCATCGAGCAGTTGTGAACGAGGTTGCATCAACCTGTGTCATGTCATCTTCTTGCTGGAAATTTATTGGTTCTCCAGCCCTGAATTCGTTGCCAAATGCCCTTGAAGCATTTGATGGAAGGGAATCAAAGCCTTTAGGTGTTCTCGCTAGTTTAATGTTTACTTTTAAAGGGAAGACAGTCAATGTTGAGGTAGAGGTAGTTGATGCCAAACTCAATTATAATCTTCTCCTCAGTCGCAGTTGGACTCACGCCATGCCATGCGTTCCGTCCACTCTCTTTCATGTTCTAAAATTTCCACACGAAGGAAAGATTGTTACTATTGATCAATTGTCCTTATTCACCTCTTCTTCCGAGAACAACATTCTATATGTGGATCAAATTCCTACTCCTTACGAGAGCGTAGGGCCAAGTCTTTTCAAGGATCCTGCCCTCATGGGAATTTTTCCTCTTCTTCCACCAAACACTGTTCAAATCAATATGATCTCTCGGTCTGGTGACCCATGGATTATTCCTTTGCCTGAACAGATCAATTATTTTGGATATTCGATGCCATTGATTCCAATTGAGATTGACTATTGTGAACTCATTACAGCTTCGAAAAATCTTTCCTCTGATCATGAACCTTTGAGTATGTCTCTTGAAATTTATTCTCAATCCCCTTAGCTTGGTGATTCAGATTCACCTGATCCTTTGAGAGAAGTGTTTCCCTCCGATGAAGCCATCATGGAAACTATGTCTCTCGAAGATTTGCCGTGGGATGATGGTCATCATCGTTCCTCATTCATGCCTGGCCTCAGGGCCATGTCTACATGTCTTAAGCGATTTGCATCTCAGGTTCCTTCTCCTCTGCTTGAAATTCCTGTTCTAACACATGACATATTTACGAAAGGTAACTTGAGTAATATTACACAGAATATGCCTATTGACATTTCCGTTAAACTGGGAATCGTTGAGAACATCCATATCAGGGTGAATTGTTCTTCAGATGAAGTACAAGTTTACACTAGCCTTTTCCGCAAGTTCCATGATGTCTTTGCATGGTCCTAAGAAGAAATGCCTGACATTGATCTTAGTACAGTGGTGCATGAAATTCCTACTTACCCTGGTTCGAAACCTGTTTTCCAGCGTCTTCATCTTGTACACCCTAAAAAAGATGTTGCCATTAAAGGTGAACTTGAAAATCTTCTCAGAGCTGCTTTCATTTATCCGATTCCTTTGATAGAATGGGTCTCTAATATTGTCCGTGTAGATAAGAAACATGCAACCATTCGGGTTTGTGTTGATTATCGTGATATTAATCGAGCTTGTCCCAAGGATAATTATCCTACTCCCTTTATTGATAAAATCATTGACGACTATGCCAGGAGTGATATTTTTTCCCTCATGGACTATTTTTCTGGTTACAATTAGATTAAAATTCTCCCGACTGATCAACATAAGACTGCCTTCATCTATCCTTGGGGTACTTTTGCATATAAGAAGCTTCCTTTTGGCTTGAATAATGTTGGGGCCACATTTCAGCGAGCGATGTCGTATGATTTTCACGATATTCGTCATATAATTCATCCTTATCTGGATGACCTTTCGGCTCATTCAGCTAAGCATATGGACCATCCTGACCATCTTCGTCATATTTTTCTTCGTTATTGACGTTACAACATTCAGCTTAATCTGCACAAGTGAAACTTTTGCATTGATTCCGGTAGACTCTTGGGGTTTATCATTTCCAAAGATGAAATTTTCCTCGATCCACTCAAGGTTGCATCTATTATCAATCTCCCCTCTCCCTCCTTATTGCATCAATTGCAGAGTTTGCAAGGGAAGGCTAATTTTCTGCGTCTTTTCATACCTAACTATACAGAAGTGTCTAAAGGATTCACATGATTATTAAAGCAAGGCGTCCCATTCTGTTGGGATGAGATTGCTCAAAAGTCCTTTAAGGTGCTGAAGACGTTGCGTGTCAACGCTCCTTTGTTGCATCCTCTGAACTATCATCGTGATTTTTCCCTCTATTTAGCCACCACTTTCAGCACGATTTCCATAGTTCTGGTACAAGACGATGATGAAGTTAATGAGCATGTTATCTATTAAATATCTCGTAACCTTCTCGATCCTGAGACACACTATGCACATGTCGAGAAGTTAGTGTTAGCTGCGATTCAGCCAGTTCAGCGTTTTCATCATTATATTCTTTTGCGTACTGTGACCGTGATTTTTGATTGCAACCCTATGACCTATATATTGTCTTGACAATTGCTGGGGGGGAAATACTCGAAGTGGATTTTCATCCTCCAAGAGTTCGATTTGGAATTCACTGTTGCCAAGTCAAAGAAATCATTAGTCTTTGCTGATTTGATCTGTTCCCTCCCTTCCGACTCTGCTCCATCTCGTTTTGAGGAATACTTTCCAGACGATACGCTTTTCTTGATTAGCACCCTCGATCATTGGTATGGTGATATCATCATCTATCTCTAGACTTATACTTTCAGATCTGAGTTGACGAAGGATGCCCGCCGATGCATCTGACACCAATCACAACCTTATTGTATAGTCGGAGATACGCTCTATCGCGTCGTAGTGGATTCCATACTCCACCAATGTTTGAATCTCAAGGAAGATGAGAAAGCCCTGAATGATTATTACAGTGGCGCCTATGGCGGTCACATGTCTGGTTATGCCACTGCACAGAAGATTCTTTGTGCTGGTTATTTCTGGCCTTCTATCTTCAAATACTGCAGTGTTGTGGTTCGTAAATGTCATGATTTCCAGATCTATCAGCACAAGATGCGTGCACTGCCTGTACCTCTTCATCTTGTCATTACCGTTGGTCCCTTTGTGAAGTGGGGCATCAATTTTATGACGTGTAACCCTCACTCGGCCTAGGGGCATGCTTATATTATCGTAGCCATTGACTACTTTACCAAATGGGCCGAAGAAATGCCTACACTTACCGCTGATGGTAATACAGCTACTCAATTCATATTCAATCAAACCATTACTCGGTTTGGTGTCCCTCAAGCCATCATTACCGATCATGGTTCCAATTTTCGGCATTACATGGTGGTGGAGTTGGCTTCTAAGTTGGGTCTGCGTCACGATAGCTCAACGTCGTACTATCCTCAGGCCAATGGATAGGTTGAAGCCGTAAACAAATTTCTTGTCACCATGCTTCGATGTATAATTGGGATCCACAAATCCAATTGGAATCTCATGTTATTTTCAACTCTTTGGGCATACCAAACTTCAGTTAAGAATGCAACTAGATTCACTCCTTTTTAGTTGGTTTATGGTCTGGAATTTACTCTTCTGATTGAGTGTGAAATACCTTCACTAAAATTGGCTATGGAATTACTTCCGAACATTTCGCCGGAAGAAGAGCGTCTCCTCTACTTAGGAAGGCTGGATGAAACTCGCTGCTTTGCTACTTTGGTTATCGAAGCATAGAAGGAACGGGTCAAATCTCATTTTGATCAATCAGTTTCCCCTTGTTCCTTCATTGAAGGAGACCTCATCCTCCTGTATGAACAAGCTCTTTATAAGCTGGGGGTAGGCAAATTTCAAACCATGTGGCATAGGCCTTACATTATTAAATGTGTGTTGCAGAATGGGGCCTATGAGCTCATTGATTATGAAATCCATCCTCTAGAACAACCCATAAATGGGTTGTATCTCAAAAAATATTATGCATGATTCATTCATGCATAGCTTGTGTACATATGTGTCATTTTTATTTTGTACATTTTTTGGTTTGGTGTTCTTTGCAAGTGTGTTTTCCTGCTTTTTGGGTCTTTCTTATTGTGCAAATGTCTATTACCCCCTATGTCAGTTTCACGGATGGTGCTTCCTGCAGTACCAGGAATTTGTCTTCAGTAGCCTAGGTAATTTATGATCCTGCTGGTGAGTTGATAGATCTGCAAGGTATTTGTCTAGGACAGACTACAAACAATGTCGCTGAGTATAGTGTTGTCCTTGAACTATTAACCTAGGCAATCAACCTCGATATACACACATTACTTGTAAATCTAGATTCACAAATTTTCATTCTTCAGCTCAATGGTCATTATTCAGTCAGAAACCCGTACATTCTAAGATTGTATTTACGTGTTCATTTTCTGGAAAGAAATTTTGATTTTAGTACATATCAACATATTCCCAGGTGAATGAATTCATTAACTGATACAGTGGCTAACATTGTATTAGATAGACATTTGCGTAATCTATAAAATCATCATCATATGTAAAATATCCTTGTAGGAAAATATATATATATACATATATATATATATATATATATATATATATATATATATATATATATATATATATATATATATATATATATATATATATATATATATATATATATATATATATATATATATATATATATATATATATATATATATATATATATATATATATATATATATATAATTTTTTCATTAGTGTGCATCATAAAGTCAAAAAATATGGGTGTTTCTGTGTAATATTCCAAATCTAGAACAGCTCAGGAATCATACATTAAAAACGCATTCCCAACAACATATGAAATAAAATACTAAAATGGACCCTTGGATCCCATAGATAAATCAATATTAAACCTAAATCCAAGAATAGAGCTTAAACAAATCAAACTAGGTGGGTTAAACAGATCTCCCACACCTAGGATTGCCAAAATGTGCCAAAACCCCAAACACTGCAACACAAGAAATACTGCATAAAAGGGACTGGGAAGTCTAAGAGAGGGTTTACATGTAAAAATGATAGAGATAAACAGATATACAACTATATTAAACAATATGCTCAGAAAATGAGATCTAGTCTCCTTTATACAAAATACAAGATAACCCGACAAGGGTTTCTTGTTAAACACTCTGCATACAAAATGTGATGTTCATAAATTTACTAAATCACCACTACAACACTGAAGTATAAGAGTGTACAAGGTTGGAAAGATGTATGATCTGATTTAGATCCCTCAAGGGCTTCCTCCCATGAAAGGATGAACCTCTCAATCATAAGGAAACACTACAACGGAGCCACCAAACCATGCACTGAGTACTGCCTCCAAAATAACACATTCTCTAGCTAGAAAAATGCTAGGAATGTATGGGAAATGTGTGTTCTGATAGAAAAGATCTGAAATAAGCCCTAGAGCTCTCCAAACAGGTCCCTCAAGTGAAGGAAATCTTCCTCCAATGAGAAACTAGCTCAGAAACCAGGATTCCAATCCCTTCCACTGCTGCACCCTGCAACACTGCACAATCTCCGGAAAAATTGCGCTGATGAAGTAGGTTGAAGCTTGGCCTGAAAACATGAAGTGTAATTATGAATACAAACTCTCCCAAGAGGCTCCTCAAGGAAAGAGGCGGGATTCCCGCTCGGGAACACCCTGTGCTAAACAACACTGCTACTCTGCTAAACAACAAGAGGAAGAAAAAGTCTGAGCAGACATGAATAATAATCTAAGACATGATAAATAATGCTGCCATTCTCTTCCTTATATAAAATATGAGTTTTCTTTCCCTTGGCCCCACTCAATTAGGTCATCTCTATCCAAATATACATCTCCCTCAAAAACTGCGTTATTCCTCCTTGGATTCCTCCTTCTCCACAACTACGCTGTTGACTTAGTCAAAGTAGACTGAATCAACTTGATTTTATCCCTGTTCACACATGGAGGTGTTTTATTAAGCCTGAAAGAGTGTCCCCTTTCACACTTGGAGTGTTTTTATTCCTCCTTAGGAGACTTATGGGCTTTTCTACCCATTTATTCACCGGTTAGAGCTGCCGCTAACTCTAATGTTCCATTTAGCTTTGAGGCTAAAATTTTGGAACATTACAGTCCTCCCCTCCAAAATATTTGCTTGTCCTCAAGAAAATGTATAGGGAGAGAAAAATTTATCCCCTCCTCCTCATGTGGCCTCCTATCAATAGCCTCCATCACTGCATCAAGAGAATCTGAAAATAAACTGTCATCCCATGTTTCCTCCCAAGTGTGCAAAACCAAAGGATCTACATCAATCAAAGGTGGGAAGTGTGAATGGAAACTTTCTTACTGTCTCATGGCCTCCAAAAATTAGGATTGATGACCAACATGGTGAATGAGTGCCTCCCTCACCCATACTATCATCCAAATGAAGTGAGTCACCCTCCAACATGGCAACTCATGAAGAATCTCCTCCACCTTGTGCTCCTGAAATGTAGGTGGGATGAATACATGAACATGATAGGCAAGAGGGCCTATCCCACGTTTTCATCCTCTCCAATGATGATAAGTGTAGAGGGTATGTTGATCTCAGGCTGCAACATGATTTCCCTCCAATGGCAAGAAGAAGATTGAGTCTCCAAGGACCCTCCTTCCAAAGTCATGAAGCATGTCAACCCAAACCATTCCATACAAGATGAATGGCACATCATCACCACATGGAATCAAAATAAGAAAATTATTGAAGGTTATGTGCAAGTTTGGATGATACATATGGTCTCTCTGGTGGATGTAGCACAGTCCTTTCAACTGCTGATTCAGAGCATCAAGTGGCAAGTTGTTCTTCAAAGAATTTGCAGCTATGCATGTTAGCTCATCTACTAGAAAGTAGTAAGCTGAAATATATACTAGCTGTGTACAATCAAAGCAATACAACATTTTCCCAAAGTCATGTAGAGATTGGTTATCAATATTACGAGATTTTTCCCTAAAGTGACCATGAAACCCATATATGATCTTGCTCTCATGTGGAGCAATGCACTGTTTACGTATGGTGAGAAAGTACAAATACTCAATAGAATAATCGACAAGCACATAAATGTATTTCTTACCATGCATCATGTGTGAGCTGAAGGTGAGGTCCATGAGTGAGTCTTCCCATGAGAATCCCCTCATAAAAATCTGCAAGAGAGGGTGCATACTCCCTTTGGAACACTCCATCAATAGAAATATGCTCTCAAGTGATAGTGCCGTGGGCCTTAGTAACAAGGCTCTTGTCATTCCATGACTTATCCCTTTGACATTCCACATGCCAAATCCATCCACCATCATGCTGTTATGTGAGAATATCTCCTTTCGACAGGGAAGTCTCTCATGATCCTCCAATGCTTAAGGGTAGCCTCCTTGCACCATGAATGTGCCTTCCTTCTCTTTAGAAATCTCATGAAAAGTATGGGAAGAATTTTTCCCATACTCTCCCAAGTGCAACCATAGAAACAAAAAATTTTGTTGCTGCCTCATCTCTCCCTCATACAAGCCATAGAGTAATATCATGATGGTCAACTTATATGATGTCCCAAAAAACAGTTCAGCCATGAAGTGCTTCCTCAAGTTCTCCAAGTGGTTCCTCCCACAAGAAGAGAAAAAGTGTGATGTGGCAATCATGGTTTCCCATGGTTCCTCCTTAAATGTAAAACATATAAAGTGGGGAGAATCATGCTCCCAATGGGAATCTCCAATCTCAAGCCCACTATCCAAAAAAATCTCCCCATGAATATAAACATATAAGCAAAATATTGAAGCAAGGTACAATGAGAACAAGCTCCCAATTGACAACCAGAGAGTGAATCATAGTCCCACTGATGGAACTAGCATAGTGCTTCCTTTGCCTGCATCAAAATAAGAAATACCAAGTGCTTTACCAGCCACTTGTTTGCTTCCACAGTCATCTCATAAGATGAAAACATGAAGTTACAATATGGTGTCAATGGTGCACACCAAGAAACATGTGGCTTCCCCCATAAACCACCACAAGGATAGCCAAGATCAATGCTACAAGTAGCTGCAAGTACATCATCATACAATAAGCAAGAAGAGACAATCCTTATTTTTACATCATACTGCTCAAACAGGGAAAATAAGTACAATACAAAATGTGAAATTATACCTCCTCCATCATGTACTTGAGGTCTTGAGCTGAAATGGCTCAACTGGAAATTCTCCCTCACTCCCAAGGAGTAGGAAGGTGGCTATGACATCCTCTCTATCACCATATGAGCTATGCATCTCTCCATATGCTGAAATATGTCATGCTGAATGCCCTCCCAAGTGAATTCCTCTATCAAATGGAAATATGCCTCAAAGTGCATAGAATAGAAGTCCTCATGTGCTACATGTAGCAGCTTCTCCCTCAGAATAGAAGATCTAGTCAAGAATATTCTGCCATAGGAATAGATGACCACATCATCCAACATGTATCTATCATCTCCATCCGGGTCATCAAGAATCATGCATGCACCAAGATCCTTGGAGTACTCTACCAAAAGCTGATATCTTCAATAAGGATCAACCCTCCTAAGAGACCGCGCTGGTGATCTGGCATGTGAAGCTCTCCTCATGCTGCTGCTTGCTACCTTGACATCCCTCAAGCCAAATTCTCTCTCCAAACTCTTCACCTCTCCAAAATCCAAGAGTGGTGAACCCAAAGACAAGATATCTCTCATCAACTGTAGATCTGGTGGCCTCTCGGGTGGAATGCCTCCATGCAGTGAGACATCAATGTCAAGAGTAGACTGCACATATGGTTGGGCAACCTTTCCCCTGCTTTACAATGCAAATCACTCTGCATCTTTCTTTCATTGGCTCTATGAAATAGAGAAGGGTGTGTGCCTATCATCAAGTGATGCTGCTCTTCCTTTGTACCTCCTCCTTCCAGCTGCAATGTTGCACAGTCATGCTACTCACTGATTGTGCTTGGACCTCCATGTATGAGATCCTGGGGAACTTCTTGTAAGGGTACAAGAATCCCTCCTGTTGGATCATGTGCTCCTCCTCCCTTTGCATGAGGCACTAGAATTGCTCTAGATGTGACAACGTTTTTGTCCTCATCTTCCTCAATGTGTATGGGCAACATCTCAATAGTTGTATCCTCCTGTGAAAAATAGATCCTCATGCCCTCTTGTTCAAGAAAGTGAACTGGAGGTCTTGCTTCTGGCAATGTGTAATGCAAGATGTCAGCTCCTCCCATGGGTTTATGAAATGGATTTTCCTCCATCACATGCAAGGGTTTTTTTCTCTCAAGTTTTCCTTGCTCATGTGTCTTAGGAAGTTTTTCACCAAACCTTCCCATCAATATTTTTATGAATCTTGCATAAGAGAAAGTGTTGGCATTCTTTAAGGAACAAGATTAAAAAATCCACCATGCATGAGCCTTACCTCTGAAATGCAGCACTGCAACTATGATGGCTTCATCTTCAGAAATATGGTGTAGTTGCAAATAGGATTCTAGCTCCTTCACCCAAGCTCCATCTGAACATGTAGGTGATCTGGAAAAAGTGGATAGAAGAAATCTACCTGCATCCTGCTGCTTGCTCTTCTCCACCTAGATCTTGCAAAACTCCGAGAAATCAGTATGATCTCTAAACCTTTCAGTTTGAGATTCATACTCCTGCAAAAAATCACTAAGAGTCCTAATCTTAGGTATTTTTCCTCCTATCCATCTCCAGATAGATTTGGGCACTTGACTGCGCTGTGCATCATGGTGTGTAGCTACATGCTCACACTCACCATGTGCAAATCTAGATTCAACCTCCTTTGGAGATCCCATCTCCAATCTCATTTTCTTCAACTCTCCTTGAAAGCTATGCATAGATTTTGGAAGAATATTTGTAAGCTTGTCTTCCCTTATCCCTTCATATACTGAAGCTTTCCATATTTTTTCCATCTCTTTAGTCTTCTGATAGCTAGATCTCACAGGCTGAGCCAGAGATCATGCTCTAATACCACCGTAATATTCCAAATCTGGAACAACTTAGGAATCATACATTAAAAATGCATTCCCAGAAACATATGCAATAAAATAATAAAATGGACCCTTGGATCCCATATATCAATCAATATACAACCTAAATCCAAGAATAGAGCTGAAACAAATCAAACTAGGTGGGTTAAACTGTAATGTTCCTTTTTCAAGATTTCTCATAAAACATGCATCAAAAACGCATTTCTAGCAACAAATATAATAAAAAAATGAAATGGAATCTTGGATCCCATATATTAATCAATAATAAACCTAAATCCAATAAATGAGCTGAACCAAATCAAACTAGGTGGGCTAAAGAGATCTCCCACACCTAGAATGACCAAAAAGTGCTAAAACCCAAAAACTGCATTTTACTGGAGTTGCTGCTTAATGGAATGTGCAGTATAAGAGAGGTTTTACACACATAAATTAAGGAAAAAATTATATCTACTCATATATTGATTAAAATTATGAATAACAAAGATCTAATCTCCTTATACAAGATACAAAAGAAACCGGCAAGGGTTTCTTGTCCAAACACTCTGTATACAAATGTGATATTCAAAAAATTACTGAAGCATCACTGCAACACTGAAGAAAATGAGTGTACAAGGTTGAAATTTGTATGATCTTATGTATATCCCTCAAGGGCTTCCTTCCATGAAATTATTAACCTCTAAATCACAAGGAAACTCAGCAACGGAGCCACCAAACCATGCAATAAACACTGCCTCCAAAATAATGCATTCCCTAGCAGAAACAGTGTTGGGAATGTATGGGAAATGTGTGGTCTGATACAACAGATATTAAATAAGCTCTGGAGCTCTCCAAATATATCTCTCAAGTGAAGTAAACCTTCCTCCAACGATAAACTAGCTCAGATTTCGGGATTCCAATCCCTTCCACTACTGCACCCAGCAACACTACATAATCTCTGGAAAAGTTGTGCTGATGAAGATGGATGAAGCTTGGCATAAAAAAATAATGTGGAATGATGAATACAAACTATCCCAATGAGCTCCTCAAAGGAAAGAGGTGGGATTCCCGCCCGGGAACACCCAGTGCTAAAAAACACTGCAACTTTGCTAAGCAGCAACAATTCTTAGCAAGCAAGAATAATAATCTACAACATGATGAATAATGCTGCCATCCTCTTCCTTATATAAGATGTGAGTTTTCTTTCCCTTGGCCCCACTCACTTAGGTTACTTCTAACCCAAGTTACATTTCCCTCCAAAATTGCATTATCCATCCTAGGATTCCTCTTCCACTAAAACTGCGCTATTGACTTGGTCAAAGAAGCTTCATTTTATCTTTTTTCACACATGGAGGTGTTTTATTAAGCTAGAAAGAGTGTCTCCTTTCACACTTGGTGTTTTTTTATCCTCCTTAGGAGACTTATGGGCTTTTCTACCCATCTATTCATCAGCTAAAGCTGCTGCTAACTCTAATGTTCCATTTAGCTGGGAAGCTAAAATTTTGGAACATTATAGTCCTCCCCTCCAAAATATTTACTTGTCCTCAAGAAAATGTATAAGGAGAGAAAAATTTCTCCCCTCCTCCTCATGTGGCCTGCCATGAATAGCCTCCATCACTACATCAAGAGAATCTGCAAATAAACTGTCATCCAATGCTTCCTCCCAAGTGTGCAAGACCAAAATGTCTACATCAGTCAAAGGTGGAAAGTGTGAATGGAAACCTGCTAGCTATCCCATGGCCTCCAAAAAGTAGGAGTGATGACCAACATGGTGAATGAGTGCCTCCCTCACCCATGCTATCATCCAAATGAAGTGAGTCACCCTCCAACATGGTAACTCATGAAAATTCTCCTCCACCTTGTGCTCATAAAATGAAGGTGGGCTGAATGAATTTACATGATAGGGAATAAGGCCTATCCCATGTTGTTCTCCTCTCCACTCATGATAAGTGTAGAGTTCATGTTGATCTTGGGCTAAAACATTATTTCCCTCCGATGGCAAGAAGAAGATTGAGCCTCCAAAGACTCTTCCTCCAAAATCATGAGTCATACCAACCCAAACCATTCCATTCAAGATGAATGGCACATCATCACCACATGGCATCCAAATCAGAAAATGGCTGAAGGTTATGTGCAAGTTTGGATGATACATATGGTCTCTCTGGTGGATACAGCGCAGTTCTCCCAACTGCTACTTGAGAATGTCATATGGCAAGTAGTCCTGCAACAAGTTACATGTTGTATATGTTTGTTCTCCCAACATGGGGAAGTAAGCATCAATGTATATCAGTTTTACATATATAGAACAACAATATATGTGCCAAAATTCAAGTATATATGGTATACTATCATCATAAACATTGGCCCTAAAGTGACCATGAAACCCAAAAATACTCTAGCTCTCATATGGAGCAATGCACTGTTTACATATGGTGAGAAAGTAAAAATACTCAATAAAGTAATCAATAAGCACATCAATGTATTTATTACCATGCATCATGTGTGAGCTGAAAGTGAGATCCATGTATAAGTTCCCCCATGAGGATTCCCTCATAAAAATTTGCAAGAAGAAGGGATACATATACTCCTTGTAACACTCCATCAATAAGAATACACTCCCTTGTGACAGCGTTGTAGGCCTTGAGAATAAAGCCTTATGACTCCTTCCTTTGATATTACACATGCCAAAGCCATCCACCATCATGTTTCTATCTGAGTAGATCTTTTTCCGACATGGAAGTCTCTCATGATCCTCCAATACTAAAGGGTAGCCTCCTTGCACCATGAATGTGCCTTCCTTCTCTTCAGAAATATCATGAAAGGTATGGGAAGAATTTTTCCCATACTCTCCCAAGTGAAACCATAGCAACAAAAATTTCTGTTGCTACCTCTTTTCTCCCTCATACAAGCTATGAAGTGAGATCATGATGATCAGCTTGTATGATGCCCCATACCAACAATTCTTCTGCTGCTCTATCATATGGGTGCCATGCCATCCAATTGGATTCTCTCTCCATACAAAGCTTCCCTTGAACAAAAACACATCAGCAATACATGGAAGCAAGATGCAATAAAAACAAGTTGCCAAATGACAACCGAAGAGTGAGTCATGGTCCCTCTCATGGAACCAGCGTAGTGCATCCTTTGCCTGCATCAAAATAAGAAATAACAAGTGCTTTACCAGCCACTTGTTTGCTGCCATAGTCATCTCATAAGATGAAAACATGAAGTCACAATATGGTGTCATTGGTGCACACCAAGAGACATATGGCTTCCCCCACAGCTCATCAAAAGGATAGCCAATATCAATGCTACAAGTAGCTGCAAGTACATTATCATACAATATGCAAGAAGAGATGATTCTCCTTGTTACATCATGCTGCTCAAATAATCAAAAGAAGTACAAAGAAAAATATGAAATGATACCTCCCCCATCATGTACTTGAGGTCTTGAGCTAAAATGGCTCAACTGGAAATTCTCCCTCAGTCCCAATGAGTAGGAATGTGGCTGTGACATCCTCTCTTTCACCATCTAGGCTATGCATCTCTCCATATGTTGATATATGTCATGCTGGATGCCCTCCCAAGTGAACTCCTCCATCAACTGGAAATATGCATCAAAGTGCATAGTAGAGAAGTCCTCATGTGCTGCATGTCTAGTCAAGAAGATCCTGCCATAGGAATAGATGACCAAATCATCCACTATGTATTTGTCATCTCCATCGAGGTCATAAAGAATCATGCATGCACCAAGATCCTTGGAGTACTCCACCAAAAGCTGAGATCTCCAATAAGGATAAATCCTCCTAAGAGATAGCACTGGTGATCTGGCATGTGAAGCTCCACTCATACTGCTGCCTTCTACTTTGACATCCCCCATGCAAAATTTCTCCACCAAACTCTTCACCTCTCCAAAATCCAAGAGTGGTGATCCCAAAGACAAGATATCTCTCAGCAACTGAAGATCTGGTGGCCTCCCTGGTGGAATGCCTCTATGTAGTGAGACATCAATGTCAAGAGTAGACTGTACATATGGTTGGGAAACCTTGCCCTTGCCCTTACAGCGCAAATCAGTCTTCCTCTTTCTTGTATTGGCTCTCTGAAATAGAGAAGGGTGTGTGCTTCTCATCAACTGATGCTACTCTTCATCCCTTCCTCCTCCTTCCAGCTGCAATACTGCACAACCATGTTGCTCACTGATTGTGCTTGGACCTCTATGTATGATATCCTGGGGAAATTCTTGCAAAAACACAAGAGGCTCCTCCCTCCTCTGCATGAGGCACTGGATGTGCTCTATATGTGACAGCGTTGTTGCCCCCTTCTTCATCAATGTGTGTAGGCAACAGCTCAATAATTGGATCCCTTTGTGAAAAAGTGATCCCCATCCCCTTTTGTTCAAGAATATGAACTGGAGGTTTTTCTTCCAACAATGTGTAATGCAAGACATCAACTCCTATCATGGTTTTCTGAAATGGAGTTTCCTCCATCACAGCAAGGTTTTTTTTTTCTGAAGTTTTCCTTGCTCATGTGTCTTAGGAATTTTTTCACCAAACCTCTCCATCAATGTTTTTATGAATCTTGCATAAGAGAAAGTATTGGCATTATTTAAGGAACAAGATTCAAAAATCCACCATGCATGAGCCTTACCTCTGAAATGCAGCGCTGCAACTCTGATAGCTTCATCTCCGGAAATATGGTGTAGCTTCAAATAGGAGTTTAGCTCCTTCACCCAAGCTCCAACTGAACATGTAGGTGATTCGGAAAAAGTAGGTAGAATAAATCTATCTGCATCCTGCTGCTGGCTCTTCTCCATCTAGATCTTGCAAAAATCTTGGAAATCAGTACGATCTCTAAACTTCTCAGTTTGAGATTCATACTCCTACAACAAGTCACTAAGAGTCATTCTCTTAGGCATTATTCCTCCTCCCATCCATCTCAGGATAGCTCTAGGCATTTGACTGCGTTATGCATCATGGACTGCAGTTGCATGCTCACACTCACCATGTGAAAATCTAGATTCAGCTCTAGAATCAACCTCCTTTGGAGATTTCATCTCCAATATTATTTTCTTCAGCTCTCCTTGAAAGATCTTCATAGATTTTGGAAGAAGCTTTGAAAGCTTGCCTTCCTTCCTTCCTAGACATACTGAAGCTTCCTAGATTTTTTCCATATCTCCTTCTTCTGATAGCTGGATCTCACAGGCTGGGCCAGAGATCATGCTCTGATACCACTGTAATGTTCCTTTTTTAGGATTGCTCATAAAACATGCATCAACAACACATTTCCAACAAAAAATGTAATAAAACAGTAAAATGGACTCTTGGATCCCATATATTAATCAATAAGCAACCTAAATCCAAGAAATGAGTTGAAACAAATCAAACTAGGTGGGCTAAACAAATCTCCCACACTTAGAATGACCAAAAAGTGCTAAAACCCCAAAACTTCATTTTACCGGAGTTGCTGCTTAATGGATAGCACAGTCTAAGAGAGGGTTTACACACATAAATTAAGGAAACAATTATATCTACTCATATATTGATTAAAATTATGAAGAACAAATATCTAATCTCCTTATACAAGATACAAAAGAAACCGGCAAGGGTTTCTTGTCCAAACACTCTGTATACAAATGTGATATTCATAAAATTACTGAAACATCACTGCAACACTGAATCACATGAGTGTACAAGGCTGAAATATGTCTTATCTGATGTATATCCATCAAGGGCTTACTCCCATGAAAGTATGAACCTCTCAATCACAAGGAAACTCAGCAACGGAGCCACCAAACCATGCAATAAACACTGCCTCCAAAATAACGCATTCCTTAGCAGAAAAAATGTTGGGAATGTATGGGAAATGTGTGTTCTGATACCACAGATCTGAAATAATCTCTATAGCTCTCCAAACAGATCTCTCAGGTGAAGGAAACCTTCCTCCAATGAGAAACTAGCTCAAAAGTCGGGATTCCAATCCCTTCCACTGTTGCACCTAGCAACACTACACAATCTCTGGAAAAAGTTGTGCTGATGAAGATGGATGAAGCTTGGCATGAAAAAATGATGTGGAATGATGAATAAAAACTCTCCCAATGATCTCCTCAAAGGAAAGAGGTGGGATTCCCACCCGGGAACACCCAATGCTAAACAACACTGTAGCTTTTCTATCCTCTTCCTTATATAAGATGTGAGTTATCTTTCCCTTGGCCCCACTCACTTAGTTTACTTCTAACCCAAGTTACATTTCCCTCCAAAATTTCGTTATCCATCCTAGGATTCCTCCACTAAAACTGCGTTGTTGACTTGGTCAAAGTAGCTTCATTTTATCTTTGTTCACACATGGAGGTGTTTTATTAAGCTAGAAAGAGTGTCTCCTTTCACACTTGGAGTGTTTTTATCCTCCTTAGGAGACTTATGGGCTTTTATACCCATTTATTCATCAGCTAAAGCTGCTGCTAACTCTAATGTTCCATTTAGCTTGGAAGCTAAAATTTTGGAAACAGATCTCCCACACCTAGGATTGTCAAAATGTGCCAAAACCCCAAACACTACAACACAAGAAATACTGCATAAAATGGATTGCACAGTCTAAGAGAGGGTTTACACATAAAAATTAAAAATACAAAAAGATCTACAATTATATTAAACAATATGCTCAGAAAATGAGATCTAGTATCCTTTATACAAAATACAAGATAACCCGGCAAGGGTTTCTTGTCAAACACTCTGCATACAAAATATGATGTTCATAAATTTACTGAATCACCACTGCAACACTGAAGCATAAGAGTGTACAAGGCTGGAAATATGTCTGATCTGATATAGATCCCTCAAGGGTTTCCTCCCATGAAAGGATGAACCTCTCAATCACAAGGAAACACTTCAACAGAGCCACTAAACCATGCACTGAGTACTGCCTCCAAAATTAAACGCATTCCCTAGCTGGAACAACATTGGGAATGTATGGGAAATGTGTGGTCTGATACCATAGATCTGAAATCAGCTCTAGAGGTCTCCAAATAGGTCCCTCAAGTGAATGAAATCTTCCTCCAATAAGAAACTAGCTCAGAAACAGGGATTCCAATCCCTTCCACTGTTGCACCCTGCAACACTGCACAATATCCAACAAAACTACACTGATGAAGTAGGCTAAATATTGGCCTGAAAATTTGATGTGGAATGATGAATACAAACTCTCCAAAGAGTCTCCTCAAGAAAAGAGGTGGGATTCCTGCTCGAGAACACCCTGTGCTAAACAACACTACTACTCTGATAAACAGCAAGAGGAAGCAAAAGTCTAAGAAGACATGAATAATAATCTAAGACATGATAAATAATTTTGCCATCCTCTTCCTTATATAAAATATGGGTTTTCTTGCCCTTGGCCCCACTCAATTAGGTCATCTCTATCCAAAGATACATCTCCCTCCAAAACTGCGTTATTCCTCCTTGGATTCCTCCTCCTCCATAACCGCGTTGTTGACTTAGTCAAAGTAGGCTGAATCAGCTTGATTTTATCCATGTTCACACATGGAGGTGTTTTATTAAGCTAGAAAGAGTGTCCCCTTTCACACTTGGAGTGTTTTTATTCCTCCTTAGGTGACTTATGGGCTTTTCTACCCATTTATTCACCGGTTAGAGTTGCTACTAACTCTAATGTTCCATTTAGCTTTGAGGCTAAAATTTTGGAACATTACATTCTGTTACATCCTGAGACATCATGTCTCTAAAAATATGTAGATATAAAACCTAGGTGTCTAATCAGTGTGATTCTCATGGTAGCATGTCACTTCTCGTATGAGCTACCTCAGCAAGTGGTGAATTCGGTTTGGCACCCCTACGGTATGCCTCTAGTAGGCACGAGGAACATCGTCAAATCATGCATAGTCCGGGACTCTGCATGTGATTCCCTCCAAGTTGTGCATGATATCTTCCTCCTTACCTCCCTCACCATGAGGATTAAAGTCGCGAGGGATTCGCCTCACTATCAGAGACATTCATGCGGGTCTCTCTGGGACAACATCTACAAGCACATGGGTTTGACGTCAGAACATACATAATTAAAAAAAATCATAACACTCATGAAAATTAAAAATGAGTTTTACCCAAATCTTCATCCCAATCTCCCTTTGGGAGTAGGAGGTCCGGATCACCAGTAAAATATATACCAGAGTAGGGCCAGTCCTCCACGACAATCAACTGTCGATGGAGCCAATAAAAGAACTCAGGTCTCCAAGACATCTGTTGACTACCTCCTGCCCTTGGCATCAGAGCCGCTCATCAAGCCATAAGTGGATCCCTCGCTGGTGGTGTCGGGACTATGACCTCCTAACGCTGAAATATTGGTAATTGTTCCAAGAAGAACTATACCAGGATAGACCCATAACCAAATTGCTTCAATTTGGCCTTCTTGCACTTTTTTAGCTAGAGTTTTATATTGATTGTCACAACCTCTGCCCAGTTGTAGATGGTCGGTGTCGAGCAGTCTACAGCAAGAAGTAGATGTGTATTTGTTTCTTTGTGCGGTGCTTGTGATCCCACAGCTCGTGTGATGGTATGTAGCACTACTTTTAGTGCCAAGTCTGGGATAGTCTAGATATCTACTTTCCCACTTCCTGATCCCTTCCGTGCCCCTGGACATACCCTGTCAATCAACATGGACATGTTCTCCATGGAAGGCCAGGTGCTGGTTAGGATTTGTGATGCTCCCCTCCGTGATAGTCCTGTTATGAAGTATACATCAGAAACATCAATCTCAAGTTCCTGATCTCGAAGGATGAATTTTTCTTGATCCTCGTCCCATATGCTGATCAAATACTGTAGCAACTCCGGTTGAGCACGGAGACACGGTGTCAAGAAGAATTTTTTCAGCCCATAGTCTCTAAGAGCTTCCATGCATCTCTCATTTTCCATGGCAAGCTCATCTTCTTCGCTGTGTTCCCGTTCTTTCCATTTGATCACCATTTTGCCACTTTGTACCTACAAACATGTTCATATGAACGGTATTAGCTAATTTAAAAGCTTGAATTTGTGAAAAATTGGGCCCTTAATATGCATTTTCAAAATCTAACATGGTCTACACGGTTGGCGTGATTGTTTCTAAAATGGTCGCGCTAATGGGCGCGCCCTAGTTTATAAAAATGGGCGATTGGCGCGAGTTCCTACCTGAAACTCACATCAACTTCCGTGCCCTAAAAATTACATTTTCTTCCTCAGAAATCAAAATTATGGGTTGCAGGCAATAAAAGAGGACTTAAATTGAAGGGAAGGATGCCGACACTTACTTGGAACTGAGGGATTTGAGATTGGTCAGCTGGATCATCCGCTATCGTCGCCACAAAATCACTGTGTAGAATGGGTAACTATTGCTCCACAAGAGGTAAAAAGTGAAAAGTAATTATTTTTACTATTTTTGGCATTTTTATAACTTTTCAAAACCCTAATTAGGTTTTAAGAAATGTTTTTCGATTATTTTATTATAATTATTTCGAGAAATGGGTTTTACACGTATCTCTTGTGCAGCGACAGGTTTTCACGCAGTAGTGATGAAGTAACGAGTTGTATTTTATACTTTTTCGGACTTGGTAAAAAAACGAAAAAGTCACTACTAGAGTCATCTTTCAGAGGCTTTTCTGACTCTCTAAAATTGAAAATATTGTCGAGATTATTTTCGTTTTGAACTCGTTAAATGGATGCGAAACGATATTTACCCAGTATACGTTTACCCCTTTTTTGGGCTGGGATAGATTATTTACGAAAAAGGAATACCTTAGCCTATCGCGACTAAGAGGTTCTTTCAGATGTTTTCTACCTTTTCAGATCTAAGAGACTATTTACGAAAAGGGCCATGTTGGAGATTTATTTTCTGCCTTCTTTTCAAACTCTCTAAATGTGAAAAGATGTCGATTTATCCCTTTGTTAGACTCGTTAAACCCTGATGACATCGGACTTCATCTCCATGACGTTACTCAAGTTCCTCTTTCCTAGGGCTCTTAAAATGTACTAGGTTGGATTTTTCTGAAATACAAACTTACATTACAAGCATATGCTATCCCCTTCAAGCTTGTTTCAAAAAATAATTGGGGTAATCACCAGAAATGGTGGGGGGAAATTGAACTAGATTTTAGTTGTGTTGGCACTATGTCACTCTTGAACATGACAATCATCTGCATTTGTGTCGGGTTGGGGACATATCATTTCGTCATTTTTGCCTTCATGGGTTTGGGTAATCTGTTTTGACCTCTCATCTTCTCTTTGCCACATCATCATGACCTTAGATCCCTTAATGTCAAATACTACCAAATCCATTGTCGTGTCGCTGATATGTTAAAGAGAAGTTTGCCTCTTCATTTTTCAACTTCCCTTTGATTCTCTGTTGGTCCTGATTCACTATTATCATGTTCCTCTGTATCATTTTGATGATGTGGGAAACATTATGGCCCTCCTTCGACCAGGTCACTTCCTGTTGACTTCAGTTCATTATCCAAGAATCTGATCTAGAGACTCCCTTTCGGTACCTTCGAGCCTGCAATCCTCAATGGCAGGTCCTTCAAATTCGACGCAAGGTCTACATCATTAGCCTTCGATCAGGTGATTCTGTGAGTGTTCGACGCCAAATTACTGTTAGCATTCTGTGGATTGTACCTGTTGTACCTTGATAGCCATTTTCATTATTGGTGGTTCCTCTTGTGCCTGCTAACAGCTTTCATCTTTGGCTAGTAATCAGGTGATTTTCTTGCATGTTCGACTTCAACTCACATATTTGCATGCTTGAATTTTTACTTGTTCGGGTCAAGATGGAGCGCAAGACCCTGGGTTTTATCTGATAAAATCCAGGCTGCGGGTTCTTTTGGATTATCATGAATTATTGCATGACTCTTTTGATTGGATGGCTATGACCATACCTGAGTTTATTTATTGATCCTTACTACTGGATGGTTGTGTCCATACCTCATATCTCAATTTTTATATACTCTATTATGGATGGTTGTGCCCATACCACATGTTCATGTATCAGAGATATCAGTTGTATTTGTAATTGTAGGTTTTCCGACATCGGTGTTTAGTTCGAACGCATTCTCATAAATAATTTCGCCCCTCCCTCTGCCTCGGACCTCATGCTTTAGGGGGCATCTGTTACAAAAAAAAATTTCATTGTCCCAGTAATCCCCATATCGCACATTGGAGGGTCATTTCTATGACTAATAAGAAGTGTAATTCCTTTCAAAGACCATCATTGCATCCATGTACATGAGAGAAATATTCCTTCTGTTGACAATTCTTTGAGCAGAGCTTCAGAAACCCCCGTTTTTTCCTTGGCGTGAGTAGCCAGTTATGCCCTCGTGCCAATGAAGAAGATTAAAATTGTACCCCGTGCCAGTGGGAACTCTGTCCCAGTTAACCACCCGTGCCAATATTTTTATGGAATGTTTTTTAAAAATAGAGGCGGAGATTCCACTCTTACAACTGCGAGGATGAGTCATTGGGAGTGGTTGGACCGAATAACCACGAACTCCCTCCTTTAGTTTATGGTTTTCACCTCTTATGGGAACCTCCTAAGGGATAGGCCTTCCTTCCACATTTGTAGGGATCCCAACCTCCTCCTTTTCCTCTATAAAAAGAATCTATCTCTCTTTGCATAAGCTAGTTGAACATGGATAATTTAGTATACTGTAGTTGAACTATTGAAGAGATAGAACAAGAAGGAACTTCGTTGAGAGAGCTTAATTCCATGCCCCTCATCCCGTCCAAATCCCCTGATGAGCATCTGAGATGCACTTCGGCTGAACCCCGCTGGAGGAGACTACGATGTCAAAGCATTTGGCTGTAAGTCTTCCTTATATCAATACATATATGTGACTATTGTTTGAGTCCCATTTTGTGTTTAATGCAAAATTCTTAGCCCTCTCTGACTGGCTAGTAGTTATGAATGAATTTATTATGTCATATGTTGTTCTTGTTCATCGATCTATGTGTAGGGATTCGAGCATGACTGCAGAAGGATTGTGACTTGCCGAGGCAGGAGTGAGAGGCCACCACCACTACAGCCGCATCGACAACATTGGATTCCAGGTAGGTCGATCTACCATGTCCTCTTTTCATTTAGTAATTCAGAATCAACACTCTTGCATGTCTCTTTGTTTCTAGACCCACTCTAGGGCTAGAGGGATTTTCTCTGTCCGTAGAGAGGAATTATCTATTTAACACCATCCATCCACCATGCATAAAGGTCAAGTTTTACCATACAAACGCAAACCCCCTTCCTGGACAACCAGGATGTATAAGCAGATCAAAAGTGCACCCCCGCGCCTCACATTTGGCCCACCATACATCCACCAGCATAATCCCATCTGCGATACTTTTTCATCCTATTCATCAACCCCACACATGAGACCAACCAATGGGGCCCCCACCCTCAGAAAAACACCTTCCTCACAACATTAGTGAGAGAATACTTTCATGTTTTGGGGCACTCATCTCTGTGTTTTGTATAAACCAAACCCCATTATTTTATTCTTTTGGTAAGTGTACAAAGACCACAAATGGTGCACTATGTCCCACATCCTCTCATTCATATTTTCTCCCATGGAAGCAGTCCCTGAACACCCTTGGCCGGAGTATCACACCCCCACACATAAGCCACCACGACACTCATATCCAGTATTTACCCACCCTGGAAGTCTTACCGACTCCAGGGATTTCCCCATAAATAATAACTATGACTATCACCAAGCTTCTTAGTACACTTCGACCTTGGGCGAATGAATTCCTAGCCTCAATTTTTAGTCACCCCTCACCAACATGCCTATGTTAAACTCATCAGATCCAGGTCCCTGGCCCTTCATATTAGTGACCCCCCGTTTGGTTGAGGCTTCCTTTTTGTCGACTTCAACACCTATTTTCTAAAAAGGAAGTGATACCTTGGATTAACCCTCTCCATAAAAGGGGCATCCGCAGGTGGCACTGTGGGAGACATCATTTCCCACATATGTGATCGATCCTTCTGACATTCGACTACAACAAAATCTTTCATGTCAAGATGGTATCGTACCTTACAACCATTTCACTTTGATCAAATTTGTCGAAGACCCGTGCCTTCATAAGTGTCTCTTTCAGCAATGATTACACAGGAAGGTCCCAGCCATCGCCTATGCATACAATGCGCAGCTATATGCCATACCAAGTTTATGCATATAGGTACCACATTCCACCTATTGTAAAAAAAAATTCCCTGGAGGGCATCAGCAGTCATCGCCAACAACCACCAGATCACTACCATATCAGTGACACCGATAGAACATATACCTGTCAAATAAATTTGGGTTAACTAGCCACATCATGACGAGCATGGGACATGCCCGCCTTGTAGAAAATTTGTATATGTTGTATTATATTTGCTTGTAGGGTTCACATAGGACATGGTCATTCTTCGAATCGGTCCAGGGTGTTTCCAATTCTGAGCTTCACGCAGGTCTCTCTCTCTACGCACAATATACAAAAAAGAAACTATAATGTATTTCGACTATACATTTCTTCCTAGACCTCACACATTAGGGGGGAAATGTTAACACTGGAAAATTTTACATGCAGAAGACGACATTATTTAATGTCAAGCAGAAGCATTTACAGGGTTGGAAGACATTACAGAATCTAGAAAGTATTTTAAAATCTCTAAGGTCTGAGGATAAATCAAATTTGAGAAATTCATAAGTTCTTGTGCACGCATAATCCTTCGTGAAGAGCGCCTTTGCGCACCTTTTGAACAGAAATGCGCACAATCCTAGGAGTGGTGAAAGTCACTTTCCGGGACCACAAAAAAGTACACTCCAGGACAGTGATTCCTCACTTGAATCTGCCTAATGACAACCACCAAAGCATCCTTAGACATCAAGGGAGCACACAATGGAATATTTGTGGCACACAAAGGAATCATCCCCCTCTCTTGCGTCACCATCCACAATGTACCAAGAGAGGGAAGGAGGATTTGAATTCTCCTATATAAGGCCACCATGAGATGAAGAATGTGTGAACACATTTTTATGCTTGCTAGAATTTCCCAAACAATACCAGCAGTGTGTGATCCGGAGCTGAAGATAGAGGGGACTCAATTGTTGGTCATCCAACAAGTTCAGTCCACCACAGTAGAGTGAGGGAGAATATGCACCGAGGAAAGATTGGGAGTAAAAACATCCTTGCATCGAGACTTATAACCCATTTTCTAGGGGCCCTTTGACAAGAGGGCTAAAGTTTCATCCTCATTTCCTACCAGCACTCAATAAGAGGGGCCGAAGAGCTTTTATTTATTTGTTTTAGTTTTAGTTTAGTTTTTAGTTTATATATGCATGCTACTTCTCTATCTATTATGTTTATGATTCTAGCTTGTTCCACTAACCTGTTTGACTCCACTTCTTTTTCAGCCTGTTACCAATAACTTAAGTGGGTAAACCACACCCCTTAATTTGGTGTGATTTCATACATACATGCACCAAACACACTAAAACAGGGAGCACATGCAACCATACCTCTGAGTGAGAGGTGAGGCGATGTGAAGACATGATCCCAAGAGAAGAAATTTAGGCAGGGTCCATTGAGATTACTTGTCTCATGGATCATTACCTTGCTACGGGAGCCCACAATACACAGTACCAGGATGGATCAGTAACAATTGATGCAGTCAGATGTCAAAGTGATAGATGTTAGATATTCTAGTGCAGATTAGGGTTAACAATAGTGAAGATGAAACATATGTAGATTTAACAACAACGCAGATTTTTCAGTAGAAAGTGCAGTAGTTAGCAACAACCAGAGACTTTGGAGAAATATGCATCATACTGATTCAGTTTGGATGTTTTTTTTTTTATTTTTTCTTTTCAGTTTCAGAAGTTGCAGTAGCAAAAAACACTAGAGAAGTGTTTCATGTAGAACATTCCAAAGGTACCAGAATGTGATAGATTTGAATTCCTTTCTTGTTGAGAGGGAGTGTTGAAATCAGCAACATGAAATATTGAAAATTGCAACCATGAGGCTTCTGATTTAATTTTACCTTAATTAAATTAGAAGTAAATTGTAATTCCACATCACATGATAGCTTGTAAGTGCTAATTGAGTTGGGAAGACTTATTTAGCTCAGTCAATTGGAGTTGGAGGTAAAACTAGAGGCATGTAGGGTGTCCCCTACCTTTTAGGAGCCCTGGTTGAGTTATTTGTGAGTCGTAATTAGCTAACTCAATTATTTGAGTTAAAATTAGTTTAACTAGTTCTAACTGATGGATGAGCTAGTGAGAGATCTAGTGAATTAAATATTATTTATTTCACATGAAATTATCGCTCATTTAACCGATAATTTTCTATAAATATATGTCGCATGTCATTTCTAAGGAAGGCGAATTTGAGGTTGGGGATAAAGGGAAGATAATTATCAGTTGTATACTTACAAAATTGTGCAGGTCAAGCATGATTTCATCATGAAGTCTTGGATGTATTGCACAATAATTAATTAATATTTTACTAATTAATAGGGACTCTATTAGGCTAGGAATGCATAAGAAAGGTGCATGAGGCAGATTCAAGAAAGTGGTTAAATATTTGACCAAACTTTCTTAGATAAGAGCGAGGATTAGAGTGAGACAGTCAGCAAAGTGCAGAGGTTTATCAAGAAGAGAAATAAAATTATATTATTTAATGATCTTGAATTTATGAAATATATAGATAGAATGGTTTTTAGTCAAGGCTTTCCTGAGATGCATCTTGTGTTGTGCGATTGATAGTTCTTTCTCTTAATTTCTTATGTGATTGTGCGATCAAAATTGGTTTCTGAAATTTGTAGAATTGATTGAGTATTTTGTTTTAGTAAATTGAAATATATGTTGAATCTATTTAGCTAATTACTACATGGTATCAAAGAAGGAATCACTATAAAAGAGAAGAACCAGAGTTTGTTTTGAACAGGTACATCGAATTTGCATTTTTATTCTTCAGGAACAACAAAATATCAAGATGTATTATTATGGATTGAGACTCGAATATTCCCTTGAGGGTATTTTGAATTACATAGCATGGAAGGACAGGAGCGAGGTAGTGTTGGAGGACAAATGACTTAATGAATTCATAGACAGTGATATTTACAATCCTGCAACAACATATGCTCAAAATCTTGATGAATGTAGAAAAGGAGAAAAGGATTCTGTTAGAAGGAGTTTGAGACCATATTTTCTCAAATATCCATGGAAATGCAACTCCATATGCAATTTGGAAGGCCTTAAAATATTTTTTTTAGAATAGTAGTGACCACAGGAATTTGGAGCTGAAGGACAAGCTTAGAAATATCAAGATGGAGGAGGGCGAGACGATACCAAAATACTTGATGAAGTTCACTAAATGCCGAAATGAGCTTGGAAGTGTTGGTGTGACAGTAGCCAAGGATGATTTGGTGATATTAGCACTTCTAGGCCTTCCCAAGAGCTAGCACAACTACCAAGATTCGGTAAATGGGAGGGAGAAGTTACCAGAGTGGGTGTGATTATGGTCTGACTTGGTAAAAGAAGACATAAGGCGAAGCACCAGAGATAGGACCTCTTCCAAAGACAAAGAATAATATTTTGCATTAGTTGGAAAAAGAAATAAAGCCAATGGAAATAATTCCCAAGGCAAAGAGGGAAAGAGAGAATTTTCCAAGATCAAGTGTTTTCACCATCATGAGTATAGGTATTATGGCACGGAATTCCCACATAAGGCACACAAGAAGGAGTATGCAGTTGCAACAATAGGTGAAGCTCTAGATTCATAGTTTGAGGTTGATATTACTCTCATTACATGCATGAACAACACTGTAATGGGATGCATATGGTATCTCGATAGCAGTGCCTCGTTCCATGTGACGGGAAATATAGATATCTTTAGTGACTTGGAGGAGAAGGACCTCTAGAAAAACATAGAGTTTGTAGATGATGGGAAGTGTAGCACAACTGAGATAGGTACAATAACCTTTCAAAGGGATTTTGGCTCCCCTCTCAGACTGAAAGATGTTTTTTTTGTTCCAGGAATAAATAAGAATCTTGTTTCCGTAGCGGTATTGGAAGACCGTGGCTATGATGTAATATTTAGAAAAGGAAATGTTTTCCTTAGAAAAATTTCTATGGGATAGGTGAAACATATCCGTGTACGAGTCAAGAACCTGTATGCACTTGAGGTGCCAGATGCATGAAAAAATTTGAGGATCAAGTAAAAGGTTAGAGACTTGGTGCTTGAGCGGGAGCATAAATTACCTCTAAACATGCAGCCTCAGAAGTAGCCTTAGAAGGTTGTGGAGCAACCACAATTAAAGAAGTACAGAGGAGATAAAGTGGAGGCATCCCCTCAAGCAGAGACCTTTAATAGGGGTAAATTTTGAGCGAGGTTGGAAAAGAGAGCACATATAGCCATACCTCTAGGTGAGAGGTTGGTAAATGTGAAGACATAATCCCAAGAGAAGAAATTTGGGTAGGGTTCATTGAGATGATTTGTCTCATGGATCATTACCTTGATACGGGAGCCCACAAAACACAATAGAGGGATGGATTGATAGCAGTTGATGCAGTCATATGTCAGAGTGACTGTTGTCAGATATTGGAGAGTAGATCAGAGTCGGTAGTAGTGCAGATGGCACAGATCCAGAGTCAGCAACAGTGCAAAGTTTTCAGTAGAAAATGAAGTAGCTAGAAGCAGTCAGAGATTTTGGAGACAAACGCATCATACTAATTCAGTCTGGATACTTTTTCAGTTTCATAAGTTGTAGTAGAAAATAACACTGGAGAAGTGCTTCATGTAGAAAATTCCAAAGTTACTAGATTGTGATAGAATTGAATTCCTTTCTTATTGAAAGGGAGCGTTGAAATTGGCAACAAGAAATATTGAAAATGACATTCATGAGGATTTTGATTTAGTTTTCCCTTAATTAAATTCGAAGTAAATTGTAATTCCACATCACATGATAGCTTGTAAGTGTTAACTGAGTCAGGAAGACTTAGTTACCTCAGTCAATTCGAGTTAGAGGTAAAACTAGAGGGAGTTGGAGGTCAAACTAGAGGCATGTAGGGTGTCTCCTACTTTTTAGGAGCCCTGGTTGAGCTATTTGTGAGTTGTAATTAGTAACTCAATTATTTCGGTTAAAATTAGTTTAACTAGCTCTAACTCATGGATGAGCTAGTGAGAGGTCCAGTGAATTAAATATGATTTAATTCACATGCAGTGATCAATAAATTAACTAATAATTCACTATAAATAGTTGATTCATGTCAGTTCTAAGGAAGGCCCATTGGAGATAGGGGTTAAATGGACGATAACTATTAGTTGTATAATTATAAAATTGTACAAGTCATGCACGAGGTCATCAGGAAGTCTTGGATGTATTGCACACTCATTAATTTGGAATTTCCTAATTAATAGGGGCTCAATTAGCCAGGAATGCGTAAGCAATACTGGTCAGGAAGAGGTAAGCAAGTGGTTAAATATTTGATCTAGAATTATGCAGGAACGTAATAAAATACAAAAATACACATAAACGCAAAGATGCAGTAGAAATAAAACTTCATTTCATTAATATCAAATAACTGAAATATGCTTACAGATAGAATGGAAATAAACTAGCTAGGGCACTGGTAGCTTATCTATGTGAAGATATGTGGCGACTAAAGGCCTCTGAACTGTGTTACAATGAGGCTCGAGGGCCTTTTTATTATTGAACAACATAGGAAAACCATAATTAACCAAATACCTAACCCCAGGAGAGGAAATGATAAGATTTTGTGGGCCTTGTTGGGGTTATTTAGGAAACAAACTTCCAAGGGTCGTAACTTGGTCATATTATCTTCGTTTGGCGCGTATGATATATCATCAAAAATATCTCTCTAAGTACTACAGGGTTTTTGGCAAGCCCATTCCCATGATTGTGGGCTTGCTGCAGACCTCAAAATAATGTCATTAGGGGGTCAAAAATGCTCCGGAAGTTCAGGACCCGAAAAAATGCTAAAAATAGTAAATGCTACTATAAAAATGGAAACTGATGAAACTCACTAGAGGTCTTGGTGGAATAGGTGGGTGCCCACCAATAACCACCTGGATCATTCCTCGCCCCTTAGGAAAAAATTCTCCCCATTGCGTGTAGAGCCTCCATGAGGTGAGGAATTTTTTGTGGAACCTGGTCCCTGGTGAAGGAGTTGGCTTGATTTGACAACTCACTAGTACATATGGTCAATTTTTTGACACTTTAGTCTCGACAATTTTGACATACTGTCGGAAAGTTCATAATTTTTTCTCAAATTTTCTAATCCTGCCAGAAAGCATCGGAACTAAAATTTCGGACTTGTGACAAAACGTTTGAAAGGTTGGAATAGCGACGAAAGTGATCCAAACATCGGAATAGCGACAAAACACTCCAACGTGGCACTTCTGATGAAACTGTCTGACCGTCAAACTAGCGATGAACTCATTCTAAAATTCAGAATAGCGATGAAAGGATCTGCATCAGAATTGCGAAGAAAGTGTCCCAACGTGGGAAACGTCAGAATAGCGATGAAACCTTGTGAGGGTCTAGTTGGGTTAGGTCAGGTCAGGTCGAGTTGTGTCAGGTGAGGTCGTGTGAGGGTGCCCAACGAAATGTGTTCGGGCGGGTCAAGTTGTGTGAGGGCGCCCAAGGAAACATGTTTGGTCAGGTCAGGTTGGGTTAGGTGATCATGTGAGAGCGCCTGAGGAAACGCGTTCGGGCTGGTCAGGTTAGGTCAGGTGATTATGTGAGGGCGCCCAAGGAAACGTGTTTGGGCAGGCCAGGTTGGTTCGGATCAGGTTGTGTGAGGGAGATCTGCCAGGAAATGTGTTCATGCAGGTCATGTGATCGGGTCGTGTGAGGGAACCTTATAAGGAAATGCATTCGGGTGAGTCGGGGTGGTTCGGGCCGGGTCGTGTGAGGGCACCCAGGGAAACATGTTCGGGCAGGTCAGGTCAGTTCAGGTCGTATGAGGCCCAGGGAAACACATTAAGGCTGGTCGATTTGGGTCATGTATTGAGGGTGGCCGTATCAAAAATGGTAATTTTTTACTGCTCATGTGCCTTGTGCATGTTTGTACGATCCGTTTTCCATTTTCTCCCTCATGCCTTCCTTCGGGCGGGTCAGGTCGTGCTATGTGAGGGCACCACAAGAAATGCATTTGGGTCATATTGTGTGAGGGAGGTCATATAAAATATGCTAAGTTGTGATCGCTCGTGTGCCTTGTGCATGTTCATGCGACCTGTTTTTCATTTTCTCCCTCGTACCTTCGAAGTTTGGGCAAGTCGGGTCGGGTCAGGTTGTGTGATATTCCCAAGGAAACATGTTCATGTCAGGTTGAGTCATGGCATACTATGAGGGCGCCCAAGGAAACACGTTCGGGTGGGTCAGGTTAGGTCGGGTCGTGTGAGGGCAACCAAGGAATGTGTTTGGATCAGGTCATGTTGGGTCATGTGAGGGCACCCAAGGAAACGTGTTTGGGTGGGTCGAGTCGGGTCCAAACAGGTCGTGCCATGTGAGGATGCCCAAGGAAACATGTTTAGGCGAGTCAGGTCAGGTCGATTTGGTTCGGGTCGTGCCATGTGAGGGTGCCCAAGGAAATGCGTTCGTGCGGGTCAGGTCAGGTTGGGTCGTGTGAGGTCAACTAATTAAGGAAACGTGTTCAGGCAGGTCAGGTCGGGTCATGTCATGTGAGGGAACCCAAGGAAACGTGCTCGGGTGGTTTAGGGTGGGTTGGGTTGGGTCATGTGAGGGAAGCTAGGGAAACATGTTCGGGCGAGTCAGGTTAGGTTGGGTCATGCGAGGGTGGCTAGGGAAACGCGTTCAGGCGGGTCAGGTCGGTTGGGTCGAGTCGTGTACTGAGGGTGGCTGTATCAAAAATGATAATTTGTGACCGCCCATATTCCTTGTGCATGTTTGTGTAATCTATTTTCCGTTTACTCCCTCATGCCTTTTTTCAGGCAGGTCAGGTCATGGCGTGTCAGGGCGCCACAAGAAACGTGTTCGGGTCAGACCGTCATGTGAGGGAGGTTGTATAAAAAATGCTAAGTTGCAAGGATGGTGACAAAATGTTATGTAACAGATGCCCCCTAAAGAATGAGATCCGAGAGAGAGGGAGGGGTGAAATGCTTTATGAGAACGCGTTTGAACCAAGCACTACTGTCAGAAAACCTGCAAGGACAAATACAACTAATATCTCTGATACATGATATGTGGCATGGGCGCAACCATCCATAATAGAGTACATAAATAGTGAGATTATGGGTATGGACGCAGCCATCCGGCAATAAGGATCAACAAATATACTTAGGTATGGTCACAGCCATCCAATCAGAAGAGTCATGTAATAAGTCATAGTAATTCACAAAGAACCCGCAACCTGGATTTTATCATAAAAAACCTAGGGTCTTGCGCTCCATATTGACCCGAACAAAGTACAAATTCGAGCATGTGAATATGTGAGCTGAAGTCAAACACACAAGAAAATCATCTAATTACCAGCCAATGATGAAAGCCATTAACAGACGTGAGACAAACCACCAATAATGACAATGGCTCTCAAGGTACAAAAGGTATAATCCATGGGATGTGAATAGTGATCTGACGTTGAACACCCGCAGAGTTAGTCGATCAAAGGCAAATGATGTGGACCTCGTGTCAAATGCGAAGAACCTGCCATTGAGGCATGCAGGCTCCAAGGTACCTAAAGGGAGTCTCTAGATCAGATTCTTGGATGATGAGCTGAAGTCGACAGGAAGTGACTTGATCGAAGGTGGGCCATAATTTTTCCCACATTATCGACACGAGACAGAGGAATATGATGTTTATGAATCAGGACCAACAGAGAATCAGAGGGAGGTTGAAAATTTTAGAGGCAAAACTTCTCTTGAACATATCGGCGGCATGACACTAGATTTGGCAATATTTGACATCAAGGGATTTGAGGTCATGGTGATGTGGTGAAGAGAAAATGAGTGGTCAAAAGAGATTACCCAAACCCATGAAGGCAAACAAATGACGAAGTGAGATGTCCCCCACCCAACACGAATGCAGACAAGTGCCATGTTCAAGAGTGACATACTGCCAACACAACTACAATCTGGTTCCTTTTTCCCCCACCATTTCTGGCGAGTACCCTAATTATTTTTGAAAACAAGCTTGAAGGGGATAGCATATTATTGCGATGTAAGTTTGTCATTCGGAAAAATCCAACCCAGTATGTTTTATGAGCCCTAGGAAGGAGGAACTCGGGTAATGTCATAATGATGGAGTCTGATGTCATTAGTTTTTAACAGGTCTGACAAAGGGAGAACTCGGCATCTTTTCATGTTTAGAGAGTTTGAAAAGAAAGCAGAAAAGAAAACTCTAGCAAGGCCCTTTTGGTAAATAGTCTCCCAGATCCAAAAAGGTAGAAAACATCGTTCGAGAGAACCTCTTAGTCACAATAGGCTAAGGTATTCCTTTTTCATAATTAATCTATCCCAGCCCGAAAAAAGGGTAAACATATACCGGGTAGATATCGTTTCGCAGCCATTTAACAAGTTCAAAACGACAAGCGTCTTGGAAATCATTTCAGTTTTAGAGAGTCAGAAAAGAGCTGAAAGATGACTCCAGTAGTGAATTTTTCGTGTTTTTACTGAGTCTGAAAAAGTATAAAATATAACTCGTTACTTCGTCATAACCATGTGAAAAACCTGTTGCTTCACAAGAGACACATGTAAAACCCATTTCTAGAAAATAATATGATAAAATAATCGACAAATATGTTTTAAAACCTAATTTAAGATCTTGAAAAGTTATAAAATGGCATAAGTGGTAAAAATTATTTACTTTTCACTTTTACCTCTTTGTGGAGAAAAAATGACCCATTGTGCTTTGTGATCTTGCGGCGACGATTGCGAGTGATACAGTGAACCGATATTGATTCCGTCAATCTCAGGCAAGAGCTGACACCATTTCCCATATTTTAAGCTAAATTTCATTGCCTGTGTATGCCATTTTGATTTCCTAGGAATGGATTTATCAAAACTAGGGCATTGCGGTTAGCGTGGGTTTCAGGGACGGACCCGCACCAATCGCCCACTTTTTAGACAGAGGGCACGCCCATTGGCGTGACTGTTTGCAAAAAAATCGCGCCAACTATACAACTTAAACATCCGCATCATTTTAAGTAAAATGCAGTCATTTTTTTGTAAATTTCAATGCCCAAGTAGACTAACAATGCTCATATGAACAATGTGTGTAGGCACCAAGGAGAAAGAATGGTGATTGAGTGGAAAGAGAGAGAAAATAGTGAGGAAGACAGACTTGCCATGGAGAATGAACAATGCATGGATGCCCTCAGAGATTGTGGGCTAAAGAAATTCTTCCTAACACCATGCCTCCAGGCTCAGCCAGAATTGCTTCAATATTTGATAAGCATCTGGGATGAAGACCAAGAAAAGTTTATGCTTCGAGATCAGGAACTTGAAATTGAAGTTTCCGATGTCTATTTTATCATAGGATTGTCACGCAGGGGTGCAGTCCCTATCATGACCAGTACCCGTCCCACCATGGAAAGCATGGGGATGGTGATCAACAGGGTGTGCCGAGGGGCACGAAAAAGGATCAGGGAGTGGAAAGGTTGACATCCAAACCATCCCAGATCTTGCACTAAAAGTAGTGCTACACACTATCACGTGGGATGGGGGATCACAAGCACCACATGAGGCCACAAAAACACAACTTCTTCTTGCCATAGACTACCTGACCCCGACTCTCTACAACTAGGTAGAGGCCGTGACTATTAACATGAAGCGACAACTAACCAAGTGCAAGAAGACCAAACTAAAGCAGTTTGGGTATGGATCGATTTTGGTATCATTCTTCTTGGAACGACTACCGATATTCCAGCGCCAGGAGTTCATTGTCCCGATGCCACCACCCAGAGAACCACGTATGGCCCGATGGGTTGTGCTGATGCCCAGAGCAAGGGGCAGCCAACAGATGTCTTGGAGGCTGCAATTCTTCGATTGGCTCCACCGACAACTAATTGTCATGGAGGACTGGACCTATTCTAGTACAGACTTCACCAGTGATCCAGACCTCCCGCTCCCAGAGGGAGAGGATTGGGACGAAGAGCTAGGTGAGACTCATTTTTTATTTTCATGAGTTTATGATTTTTTGGTATATATGCATGTTCTGACAGTTAATATTATATGTATGCAAATTTTGGCCTAGAGAGACCTACAGGTATGTCACCGATAGCGAGGCGAACTCCTCGTGATTTCGATCCTCATGGTGAGGGCAGCAAGGAGGAGATAGTACAAAATCTGGAGGGGATTGCCCATGGGATTCCGGACTATGCTCACTTTGATGATGTTCCTCAGGCCTATCAGAGGCATACCGTAGGGGTGCCGAGTCATATCCACTGCTTGCTGAGGCAGTTGATACAGGCAGTGACGTGCTATCATGAGCACCACGCTGATTAGGCACCTAGGATTTTATTTCTGCACATTTTGAGAGACATGTTGTCTCAGGATGTAACTGAAACATACATATATATTTTTTGGGTTTTTATGATGCACACATTGCAAATAATATGCATCTATTTTCTACATGGGTCTATTTGCATATGATGATGTTTTATAAATTGCGCAAATGTCTATCCAGCACAATGTTAGCTATTGCATCAGTTAATGTATTCATTCATCTTGGTATGTGTTGATATGTGATGAAATCAAAATGTCTTTCAAGAAAACGAATACGTAAATACAATCTCAAAATGCATGGGTTTCGAACCGAATAATGACCGTTGAGTTGAAGAACAACAAGCTGTGAATCTAGATTTACAAGCAATGCGTGTATGCCGAGGTTGACTGCCTTGGTTAATAGTTCTAACACAGCACAATATTCAGCGACATTGTTTGTAGTTGGTCCTAGAAAAATACCTTGTAGGTTAACCAGCTCACCAACAGGATTATAAATTACCCAAGCTGCTGAAGACAATTTCCTGGTACGGTGGGAAGCACCATCCATGAAACCGAAATAAGGGGAAATAGACATCTACATAACAAGCAAGACCCAATAAGAAGAAAAAATCTTACAAAGCACATCAAACCAAAACATGCACAAAAATGAAAAAATCACCTATGTACACATATCATGCATGAATGACTCAAGCATAATACGTTTTTAGGTACAACCCGTTTTTGGGCTGTGCTAAGGGACAACCTTCATAATCAATAAGCTCATAAGCCCCATTCTGTAACACACATTTGACGATGTAGGGCCCATGCCACATGGGTTGGAATTTACCTGCCCCCAGCTTGTCATGAGCTTGGTCGTACAAGAGAACAAGGTCACATTCAATAAAAGAATGAGAGGAAACTGTTTAGTAAAAGTGAGCTTTGAATCGCTTCTTTTGTGCTTCGATGACCAAAGACGCTAAGTGATGAGTTTCATCTAATCTCTCTAAGTAGAGGAGACGCTCTTCCTCAGGTGAAGTGCAGGAATTCCACAACTAATTTGAGTGAAGGAATTTCACATTCAATTGGAAGAGTAGCTTATAGGCCGTACACCAACTAGAATGGGGTGAATTCGGTTGCACTCTTAATCGAAGTTCGGTAAGCCCATAGAGCTGAAAACAACATGAGATGCCAATTTTATTTATGGATCCCAATTGTTCGTTGAAGCATCGTAACAAGAACTTTGTTTACGGCTTCAACCTGGCCATTAGCTTGAGGGTAATATGGCATTGAGTTGTCGTGACGTAGACCCAACTTAGACGTCAGCTCCACCATAATATAGTCCCAAAAATGTGAACCATGATTGGTAACGATGGCTTGAGGGACACCAAACCGAGTAATAACATGGTTGAATATGAATTTCGCTACTGTCTTATCGTCCGAAGCCAGTGTAGGCATTTCTTCGGCCCATTTTGTAAAGTAATCGACGACGACAATAATATAAGCATGCCCCCTAGCCGAACGAGGGTTACACATCATAAAATCAATGCCCCATTTGGAAAAAGGACCAATGGTAATGACAGGGTGTAAAGGAATAGGTGGTGCATGTATCTTGCATTGATATATCTGGCACGCATGACATTTGCGTACTGCGACAATGTAGTCTTTAAAAATGGACGACCAGAAATAGCCAGCACGAAGGATATTCTATGCGGTGGAATAACCGGACATGTGACCACCATAGGCACCACTGTGGTAGTCATTTAAAACTTTCTTAGCTTCCTCGAGGGTTAGACATCGGCGGAGTACGGAATCAAATCCAATGCGATAGAGGGTATCTTCGATAATATGATAAGGTTGTGACTGATGCCGAATACGGTGTCGAGCATCTTTCGTCAACCCAGACCTAAAAGTAGAAGTCTAGAGATACACGATTATATCACTGTACCATGGATCGAGGGTGCTAATGAAGAAAATAATTTCATTTGGAATATGATCCTCGGAATAAGAAGGAGCAGAGTCGGCAGGGAGAGAACAAATCAGATCAGCGAAAATGAGTGATTTCTTCGATTTGGCGGTAGTAAATTCCAATTCAAACTCTTGGAGGATAACGATCCACTTAGATTATTTGCCCCCCAACAACTGTCAAGATAGAATATAGGTCATGGGGTTAAAATCAAAAATCACGGTTACCATGTGTAAAAGGATATAATGACGAAAATGCTGGACAGCTTGGACTGCAGCTAGCGCTAACTTCTCAACATGTGCATAACGTGTTTCAGGGTCAAGAAGGTTTCGAGACAAGTAATAAATAACATTCTCATTGCCGTCGTCATCATCTTGAACCAAAACCATGGCGATCGTACTGAAGGCGGTAGCTAGATAGAGGGTGAAATCACGATGATAATTCAGAGGACGTAATAGAGGAGCGTTGACAAGCAACGTCTTGAGCGAATCAAAATATTGATGAGCAATCTCATCCCAACAGAAAGGGACGCCCTGCTTTAAAAGGCATGTGAACCCTTTGGCTACTTCAGCATAGTTCGGTATAAAATGACAACAGAAATTTGCTTTCCCTTGTAGACTCTGGAGCTGGTGTAACGAGGATGGAGAGGGGAGATTAACAATAGCCTCAACCTTAAACAGATCAACGCGAATTTCGTCTTTGGATACGATAAACCCTAAAAGTCTACCGGAATCGACGCAGAAGACACATTTATGCGGATTGAGCCGAATGTTGTAGCATCTACAGTGAAGAAATATCTGGCGGAGATGGTCTGGGTGGTATTTTCGCGCAGATGAATCATCCGGAAGGTCATCCAGGTATGGCTGAACAATATGATGAATATCGTGAAAGGCATAAGACATCGCGCATTGGAATGTAGCCCCAACATTTTTCAAGCCGAAAGGGAGTTTCTTATACGCGAACGTTCCCCAGGGACAGATAAAAGCAGTCTTGTGTTGATCGGATGCGAGAATGTTGATATGATTATAGCCAGAAAATCCATCCATAAGGGAAAAAATCTCACTCCCTGCACAATTGTCAATAATCTAATCGATGAAAGGGGTGGGATAGTTATCTTTAGGACAGGCCCGATTAATATCGTGATAGTCAACGTAGACGTGAATTGCTCCCTATTTCTTATCCACACAAACAATGTTAGAAACTCATTCTGTCAGAGGAATCAGATAAATGAAACCCGCTTTGAGAAGCTTTTCAACTTTAGCTTTTATAGCGGCGACTTTCCGAGGATGCACTGGACGAAGTCACTGGCAAACAGGCTTCGCACCGGGGTAGGTGGGAATCTCGTGCACCACAATACTGGGATCAATTCCAGGAATCTCTTCATAATACCAGGCAAAAACATCACATAATTCATGAAAGAGGCTAGTATACACTTGGACTTCATCGGAAGAGCAAGTGACTCCCACATTGATGTTCTCGACAATTCTCGGTTTCACGGAAATGTCGATAGGCATCATCTGGGTGATGTTGCCCAAGTTACCTTTAGTGAAGACTTCGTGAGTCAAGATAGGCATTTGAAGTGGCGGAGAAGGAACTTGAGAAGCAAAATTCTCAAGAAAATTAGACATCGCCCCGAGGCCAGGCATAAATGAGGAACAATGATGTCCATCGCTCCATGGTAGGTCTTCGAGAGACATGGTTTCCATGATAGTGTCATCGGATGGAAACACTTCTTTCAAAGGATCAGGCGAATCTATATCGCCAAGCTAGGGGGATTGAGAATAAACGTCGAGAGACATGCTCAAAGGAGAACATTCAGAAGGGGGAGAATCGGATGCAGCTACAAGTTCGCAATAATTTATTTCAATTGGACTAAGCGGTATCGAATCCCTAAATGAATCAACTTGTTCAGGTAAAGGGACAATCCATGGGTCATTCGACTGAGAGATCATATTAACTTGAACGATATTGGGTGGAAGAAGGGGAAAGATACCCATGAGGGTGGGGTCTTTGAAAAGACCCGGCCCTACACTGTCAGGGGGAGAAGGAATCTGATCCACGTCTGGAACGTTGTTCTCAGAAGACGAGGTAAAGAATGACAATTGGTCGACAGTAATGATTTTTCCCTCGTGTGGAAACTTTAGAATATGGAAGACGGTGGACGAAACGCACAGCATAGCATGATTCCAACTACGACCGAGTAGAAGATTGTAATTGAGAATAACGTCAACTACTTCTACTTCAACATTAACCATCTTTCCTTGCACCGTGATCGGCAAGCTGGTGAGAACACCCAAGGGTTTCGATTCCCTTCCATCAAATGCTTCAATGGAATTGGGTGACAAAGTTAGGGCTGGAGAGCAAATAGCCTTCCAGCAAGCAGATGACATGACACAGGTGGATGCACCTTCATCCACAACGACTCTATGGACGTTAAGACCATTAATGTTGACTTGTATGAAAAGCGCAATCTGGTGTGGAGGCCGGGGGACGAAATTCTCTAAGTCGAAAGTGAGAAGGCTAGAATCAGCAGGATCAATCCCGCCGATCGCAGATAATAACGCTTTCCGCTGAGATGGAAAACTCTAAAGCACTTATAACACGGACATCATGGATGGTGCTTGTGCTAAATCCTCAACAATACTGTAATTTTGGGCAGCACGGGCATTAGGATTATAAGAATATTTTCAGAGAACACCTTTAGAAGGTGGTTGTACAATGGGATCAGCACTGGGCCTTTCAATCTCAAGAGGACCAGAGGCAGGTGGGGGAGGAGGACCATCAATAATCTCTTACCCGACTGCTTGGCGCGATCCAGTATAATCTTTCGACTGAGTAGCGACGGAAACGGGTGCAAAACCATTCATCATGAATACTTGAGAGCCAAACGGTGCAGATGGCGGAGGTTGCTCGACCATCTGTGTTTGCTGAGATGGAAAAGTTTCTTTGAGGACTGCCGGAGTTCCCTTAGTGCCTTTGAGCAACTGACTAACTTCGGCTCATCTAGGAAAATCCTTAGTGTAGTGTTCCTCATCACAAATCAGACAGGGATACTTCGGCTTGCACTGTGAACCATCATCAACACGAGGTTTAGATGAATATGGTTTTGGGGCATCGTCTTTGGCCTTGCCTTTGCCCTTATTTCTCCCCTTGGATGTCTTTCCCGCAGGATTGGCTTGAACGGGTTGACCTCCGAGGTTTTACCAGAATCCAGGGTAGGCTGAGGAGCAGAACCATTGGAATAATTGGATTTTTGCTTCCTAGTGTTGGAAGAAGAAGACTTACGTGAAGTTTGAGACACAGAACCAATAACACCATCGACGGATGGGGTAGCCAGTGCTTCAGAAGTCCCAGGTCATGGGGCATCATTCAAGATATCATAAAATTTTCCCGATTGAGAGTACACTAAATCAAGGTATTGGGCACGAGCAATGGCTTGTTCCTCGGTTAGACATGCCCCCATGGCGATGTCCTTTGCAATCTAATTGACAAAAGAGGTAGTGAACCAATGAGTAAGAAGCTGATTAGGAATTTCAAATTTGATCAGATGATGACGATGTCTGGATGTTAGGAGATGCGTCTTAGCTTCATAATGAACTAACAACTAGAAATGAGTAAGGAACGCCATAGCAAGAGTGTTGAAATCTTGAAAGATACCACAAGGCAGCTCAATGTACCATTTAGTAGCAGCTCCAGTGAGAGTCCGCTGGAAAAGACAGAGTTGAATAGAGTCATCCACCCAAGAATTGGAGGAACACCATAAATATTATGTCATAATGTGTGCTTGGGGGTCTTCTCCAGACTTGCCCTCAAACTTGGGGCAATCACCAGGAACCTTCGTTGGAACTGGAGGCCAATATAGATTATGAAGGATTGGATCATTTGTCAATTTGGTCACATCTGGTAATTCAAAAGTGGCGAGAAAGGGTAATTGAGGGTTGAAAGGCATAGCAGGTCCTCGATAAGGACCCGTACCCATATTCCATCCTAGTTGAGTGTAAATCTGCTCCCATTGGTTCTGTCCCGAAGAATTCAAAACATAAGGGGTATAAGCTGGATAATTCGGATGAGGACAAGGATACATAGGTTGAAGACCAAGATACTGATTCTGAGTATATGAGGGTCCTGATTGAGCAGCATAAGGATTTTGCTGTGGAATATAAGTATGGCCTGGCGGTTGAGGGTATTAAGTAGAACCTTGAGGCGCATTGTATACCGGTCGATATTGACCTTGAGGGTAATAAGTGCCTTGGGGTTGAATGGGCTATTGATAAGTAGGGCCCTGCTGAGCTAGATAAATTGGGCGTAGCGGTTGACCCGACTGCGACATTGAGTAGAGCGGTGGCTGAGCAGGGTGAACTGTCTGTGTAGGTTGTCCCGGCTGAGCATGTTGACCTAACTGATGAGGGCCACCAGGTTTCCCCTGTGGAGTAGGTTGGCCTGATGGCTGCGGTGGGCCAAGTTGTGCCTGATGACTAGGTTGACTTGGTGCAGGACCATAAGGTTGTCGTGGCTGTGTAAAATTTGGACCAATTGGAAGATATGGCTGTTGTGGTTGCACGAAAGGTTTCCCTTGAGATGGATAGATTTACCCCCCAAGAGCGTATGAAGATCTTGGTTGATATATCGGTAGCCTAGCAAGTCCTTGAGGTTGCCCTGGTTGGACCACAGGCTAAGCTTGTAAAGGTTGACCTTGAGGATTGTAAGGCTGCCCTTGCAGGTCGTAAAATAATCCTTGTTGGACCGAAGGTTGTCCCTGAAAGGGTTGCCCTTGTGGGTCGTACGCATACCCTTGCTGCACTGAAGGTTATCCCTGAAAGGGTTGTCCTTGTGGGTCATAAGCATACCCTTGCTGAACTGAAGGTTTCCCCTGAAAGGGTTGTCCTTGTTGGTTAGAAGGTGGCACAGGCAAGGTAGGTCTAAAACCATAAAGGAACTGATAAGCCTCAGGAGCAGGAAAATATATAGGGTGTCGTGCTCATCATAATGAAACAGAAGTGAATAAATCGGGTTACCGACTGTGTCATAATGAGAAAGATAGGGATGACCAAAATCCTGAGGGGACTGATAAGTCTGGGAGCTTTGCTGCTGAACAACTAGTCGATACTCCTCGAAAGAAAGGCCATCAGGGACTTCCATGGCAATCAAAGTCTCTATCGAAGGAGAAGCTCCCGATGACTGAGCGGTGACAACCGGTGCCGATGCAAACACGTAGACAGTAGGTATAGTTGGGATAGACTTAACAAAAGGCGTCGACGAGACAGGTGTCATTGGCAACATTCCTAATGATGGAAGGACCGGCCCCCTTGACAGAGTTGATGTTGTGGAGGCAATACCAGCCATAATCTGACCCAAAGATCTATATCCGGCTAGAAGTGACACCGATGGTGAATATTGAGTAGACATTTGAGGGATGTATTCCGGAAAAAGTTGGTATTCTTCATCAGAAACATGAATCCCCTCACTACCAATAGGACCAGACAAGTCCGTATCTAAATCCACAGTAAGATATTATAAAATACTATGGGGACTAGGAGGTATGATAGCCACCAAAAATGGCGATCCCAATGTAAGAGGGGGAAAGTGTTCTCTAACCCCAAACCCAAACCAAGAATTTGAAAGAGGACAAGTGAACTCAATTGGTTCTCCAAAGGGGTACTCTGATGGGATAATAGGCTGATGAAGCTTAGCAAACCTAGAGGTTTGAGAAGTTTCCGATGAATCGTCCAAGAAAGGACTACCACTAGATGAAACCAATGGTTCCGCCACTGTGACTGTAGCACACCAGAAAAGGAAAAAGATCGAAAAATGGAGCCCCTTGGACCAAAACCAAGGCAAACAAAGATAGGCCAAGTAATTAAACTTTAATGGGCACATAATCATAGGTAGTTTATTTTACCACATTGAAACCAAAAATTCATTGTTCCATGTTTTAAGAGTCAAGAAACAGTCAAAAGATGACTCTAGTCACTTTCAGTTTTAAGCGAGCGTGAAAGGACAAGTGCTCGATGACCTTTTCAAATTTATGGAGTCAGTAAAGATTGAAAATGATTGCTCAGGTAGTCTAGGTAAAAGGGTGTACTAGGTTTCTGTGAACTACCATATACACCTTCGTGATCAAATGAAAGAAGAATTGACCAAGGACTTGACGTACATGCAGGTAGTCTCCCCGAATGTTGTGTTCGGTGTATCACGGTTACAAGGCGGAAGACTCGACTTTCTACAGATAAAAGGATTGCAACCTAGAGGGGTCTCCCTTTACATACTCAAAAATACGGGGAGCGCAAGTCCATACTAGTGCTGTCTGAAGCCAGATGGTGAGCGACAACTGCCAGGTTTAAAGATTCTGGAACACATCTCTAACTTAGACCACTCAATTTTTCGTTAGGTTTCAATGTTGCCTTAGGTTAATTGAGTAAATTATAAGTTGATCTTGTATTTACATTTCAATTCCAAGGTCCCACCGAATGTTTGATCTCAAAAATCCCTAAATGCAAGCTAAATGCCAAAAGATACCAGTTCGTTCTGTTAAACACCATGTTAAGACACACACATGGTGTATGAGGAAGATGAACACACACACACAACAAGAACTCAACACAATGAAGGATAAGCGTGAGGCTTTCTTATTTTCCATTATACAAAGATGTACATTTATAGTACAATGGTGTGACTCTTGGTTTCATATTCCAAGGTCACTTGGACTCCATTGTGATTTTTCGCATTCCACACCTACCCATGTAGGATTAGGTGTTCCAACATCCCCCCTTAATCCGAAGGGGTATGTGTGAGTCCAAGAAGAGAGTTGTAATACAAATCTGCAAAGTATACATAGCAGCACTTGGGTTGAATCAACTCTTTGAAATGTTGGAAAAAAGAGGTGGTTTAAGGATGACCACCAACACTGGAACGCAAAACTTGTTGCAGTTCCCGGAACTCTTCCAAAACTAGCAAGAAGCTGAAAGCTTCTGCTAGAGGAATTGTCCCTCATAAAAAAGGGAGACCTTCAACCTAAAATAAGGGAGGTCTACTACCTGTGATGGTTTTAGGATTACCAACAACTCTGGAATGCTTTGAAACATTTCCTGGAACTCAACCAAAGCTGGCAAGAAGCTGAAGGCTTCTGCTAGAGGAAGTGTTCCTCATATATGAAAGGGAGACCTTCAACCTAAAAGAAGGGTGGTCTACTACCTGTGGTGGTTTTAGGTTGTCCACCAACCAAAGATGATGGTTTAAGGTTGTCCACCAACCGAAGGCATGCTCATGGGCATCCGTGTCTCTGGCTACATCTTTGAATCTGGAATGACGAATTGTGGCTCAGGCTCGCTTGAACTGTTGGCTACAACTCTGAACATGGAATGAGAGATTGTGGCTCAGGCTCGCTTGATCTGTCGTCAAAGCTTGTACATGACCACCATTTTCCCCCCTGTTAGGGACAAGGTGAGATGATGGCGAAAACTCAACTGCAAGTTTGTTCAATATCCGTGAACAAGTTCTAACATGTGTCGTAAACATCTTCTTGGTTGCTGATGCCCATTGCCAAGAAGCGATCCATCCAAGATGAATCTTGGTTCTTGCAGGAGGCTTGTTTCTGAAGCATCTGTCTGAAGAATGGGTGTGCCGACCACAATGCTTGCATGGATGAAGATCAAAACAATGATCTTTCATGTGGCCAACTCGATCACAGTGTTGGAATTTCTCAATTTGTTGTTGTTGTCGAACAGGATCTGGAACAGCTGTAGGTGAACTGTCATACAGGAATCTGACACTCTGAAATATGATGGGCTTTGTGTAGTCTGGAATATGAAAGGACACATCCTTTTCATATCCAAGACCAGTTCGGTGCTTGTTTTGGACAAGCTCTTCCCAAGGTCTGATGATGGGCTTGAGAAGTGCAGTCTGAGCTACTGCATCTGCATGTACATCTGCTCTAGTGCAAGGAACTGAATGTGAATCAACTGGAACTTTATCTTATTTCTTCTGATGAGAGTCCTTCTCAATCTTCGGAACAGAAACATGTTCAGAATGGTGACTCTTTTGCTGAAGTTCATCTTGTTGGAGCTGAGATTCCAACTACAAAAACTCAATATTTTCTTGTGCATCTTGTAAACAACTTTGAATGTTACAAAGAGCATCCTTGATCATTTTTATCATATCATGAACATTTGAATGAATGAGGTTATTCAACAACAGTAATGCCTCATTGATTTTAGCCATTTCAACAACTTAGGCTCAAAAAATGAAAGGGTGTCGGCTTCAACCGAAAATGCACCCGTTTACAATGTGATTCAACAAATACAAATGACTGCAAAGAATTTCCAACTATGGAAATCTCAAAGTACAAAATCTGCTCCTTAAATGATGGAGGGAAATCAACAATGACTTACATCAACAACTCAAATTCACTGATTCCAACTATGAATGAAGAGGCAAATTCCACTCACAATACAATGTCAATATCTCTGCAAAAATATTTTGTAAATGTGCAGCTGAAAACACTATGCAAGAAGCCTTTAAGGCAGCTGAATTTTCCTTCAAATAGCTATTTTGCACCAATAACAACTCATCTTCAAATGTCAATTTCTTCAAAAAAAATCACCCTTCAAATCAATGCCACAAATCAAAATGAAAATCTGCAATTTTCTCTATGTATTTAGTTCATCTGCTCACATGTCATTTCTCTTCCTTTCTGCTGTTCATAATCTCTCTTTCTTTCTCTCTCTCTGTTTTTTTTTTTTAATTAAATTAATTAAAAAATAGATTAATTAAAAATGAAAATGATGGGAAATTAATTAAAAAAAGGGGAAATGGATTATAATAAAAATGAAAGGGAATTAATTAAAAGGGAAAGGGGCTTTTTCTTTTTTCTTTTTTTTATTAATAAAAAATTAAAATGAAAAAGTGGGAATGAATTTAAAAGGGAGGGGATTAAATTTAAAAGAGGAACGAATTAAAATGGAGGGGGGAGATTTTAATTTTAAAAAATGTGAGGGGTAAAAATTACTTTAAAGAGGGGGAGTGGGACGTATTATATGGGGTTAAAAAAAACGAATTTTAAATTATGGGGTGAGGAGCATATGGATGGGGAGTGGGTAGAGCATAGGGGGAAGGGGTATAGAGTGGGAGCGATAAGGGTGCAGGCCGAGGAGTGTTGTAGTGGATTGTTGGAGTGATAAGGAGGGCCGTAAGGCAGAGTGCGGGTGGATAGGGAGCGCGTGAGGCCATGAGAGATAGGTAGGTGGGAAAGGGTGAGGCGCAGGTGCAATGGGAATGTAGCTTAGGAGAGAGTGTGCATTGAAATCCGTGGGGAGAGGGGATGTAGCTTAGGAGATAGCTGGGTAGGAGAGGGGATTCAATGTAAGCGTTTGGGAGGGCGCAGAGTAGAGCAGGTTGTGGGCTTAGTTCAGTAATTTATTTATTTATTTATTTATTTTTCTTTCAAACAGTAGAGAGTAGAGTAGACTAGCAGATGACAGTAGAATTTTTTCCAGATGTATAGCAGAACAAATCCAGCAGCAGCAGAAAGTGCAGAAATGAGGGCAACTTCAGAATTTTAGTCTTCAAAACAGCAGATTTTTTTAAATATACAACAATCTACTCCATTTCAGACTTTAACAGTATTCAGAAATCTTGAAACTTGCAGAGACTTTTCAATGAAAAACTCATAAATTTTTACTTCAAAAACCCAGAACTTTTCTTCAAAAAATTGTAGAGGGCCATATAGCAGTAGAAAATTGGAGAATTTGCAGAGTTAGATATTTGCAGAAAACTCAGAAATCTCAGAAATTTTCCAATGAATACTCATAAATATTTCCAGTAAAAACCTAGAAATTTCTTCAAAAACCCTCTTTAAACTATTTTCCAGCAGCTCAAAATGCAGAATTTAATAGGCAGAAATTGCAAGAAGAAATCAACCTTCAGATGTGCAGTGTTGCATTTCTTCAAAGCCAATGCCTGAATGCTGGGATTTTGAATGTTTCTCCTTCTCAAAACACTTCTGAATGGCGGAAAAAACACTGCTGCAAAAATGTCAAGAATTTTTGCAGATATGCACAGGCCATAAACACAAATGGCTCACTCAAGTTGGAGCAGGGCCAGCAATTGCCCGCTCTGATACCATGTTAAACACCATGTTAAGACACACACATGGTGTATGAGGAATATGAACACACACACACAACAAGAACTCAACACAATGAAGGATAAGCATGAGGCTTTCTTATTTTCCATTATACAAAGATGTACATTTATAGTACAATGGTGTGACTCTTGGTTTCACATTCCAAGGTCACTTGGACTCTATTGTGACTTTTCGCATTCCACACCTACCCATGTAGGATTAGGTGTTCCAACACGTTTGATGAAAGCTATCTACGAGAAAGTTAGTAATTTTCAAGTGATAGCAAATAATAAGAACACGCAGAAACATCCACTACAGTATTTGATGCAAGCTAATGAAAATGAGAAATCTTTCCTAGAATAGTCCAATTCTAGATATGCGAAAGAATTTCAATTTCACAATGCAAACAAGAATGAAAACAATTTTTTTTTATTTGTCAATGTAATAGAGAAAATGATGCACTAAATAACATGAAAAACAAAACAAAACACTAGTTAGAGAATGTTAATGTGAGAGTTGAAGTGAATTAATGTCAATCAACCCAAAACAAACATAAAAAAAACTCAAACCAACGTTGCAAACTCTCAAATCGAAGAAAGATTTCCAAACAGACCCATGCAAGCAGTGTGATCTATGCTTGGAGTGACAAGAAGCAAAATTCAAAGAAAGAGGCAAGAATCATTCAACCAAATGCAATCACTCAAACGGATCAAGGGAGCTGAATGCAACCAAACAAGGAATGAAGTTGACTGCGAAACAAAAGACCCAAACTCCTACAGGAGGCTCAGCATACCAAAGCACTTAAAACCCTAAGGCTGTGATGCTGATAGGAAACGGAAAAAAAACTGAAGGAAGGAAGCTGATCACAATAAAAAACAATCCCAAAGCACTCAAGATATATCAAAAAATCACCTAGAAGCACAAGCATTGACCAAAAACCATAAAACCTACAGGGGTCATCACACCTATTTGGCTGTAATCTGCGCCAAACAGGGGATGGCGCAGGCGCAAAACTAGCAACAAGCGCTAGTCGGCACGACTGTCTGACCAAAAATGGTGCCAAGCCAGTTAACTCAAGAAAAAGGGGAAAATGGAAAGACAGAGGTCAAATCTGATCCTCTGGGGCTGAACAAGGGTCTTAGACTTAACAGAATAATCAAAAAAAGAAAAATAAGCAAGAAAAGACCAAAAACAAGACCTAATGGATGCAAGACAAACTCACACTGATCCCCAGCAAAGTCGCCAATTTGTTGGTGAGGTAAATCCCCTCTACGGACAAAGGCGATCCCACTAGCCCTAGGGTGGGTCTAGCCACAAACAAGACAAGCTATAATATTGATTCCTAGTTAACGAATGGACAGATATTTGATAGATGACTTACCAGAGGTCCTACACTGTTGTTATCGTCGGAAAGAGTGGCTGCCTCTCACTCCTGGTTTGACAGATCATAGTCCACTCGCTTTCATGCTCGGACACCTTCACACACACAAGAAACAACGATAATATACAACATACTAATTCACATTCGTAAATATTAGTCAGTCGAAAAGGACTAAATCAATGGAATTAGATAAACAACATAGCACAATGATGGAACCAACACCATAGTCGAGTATATTAATAAATGAAAGGAAGATTACAACCAAGCTTCGACGTTGCGGTGTCCTCCAACAGGGTTCAAGTGGAGTGCGTCTCACAAAGGCTCGTCGGGAATTTAGACGAGACTCTCTATATGGAATTATCCTTGGTTCTACCTTCCCAATGGAAATTACTTAGCTATAGTATTCTTCTCCAAGTTCAGCTCCTTGGCTATATGTTCAGTTAGGTTTCATAAAGGGAGAAGGCTTGTTTTTATAGAGGGAGAGGGAGAGGTTAGGATCCCAATAATTATGGAAGGGAGACCTATCTTTAAGGAGTGTCCCATGGGAGGTGGAAACCACTACCTAAAGAGGGAGATCCGTGGTTGATCAAATTAACCAATTTCAGTGACTCATCTATGAGGTAGTTAGAAGGAAACTTCTGCCTCTAATTTTTAAAAAACATTCCTAAAACAGCTTACCGCAGGCACTGCACTGAGACAGAGCGCCAGGTGGCATGGGATTTGGTGCAAATCTTCCACATCGGCGCGAAGGGTGAACTGACAACCCGCACCAAGGCCAAAACATAGGTTGTGTGTGTTTTTTTGAGGACATTTTCAATAGGAGAAATGATTTATTTATGCAGAAGGATGCAAAGAAGGTGTTTGAAAATTATGACACTTCTCACAAGTCACGGGAATGACCCTCCAATATGTGGGGCGAGGGATTGCAGGGAAGGTGACAAAATGCTGTGTAACAGGGTGCCGAAGGAACATGTCCAGGTTAGGTCATGTCAGGTCATGTGAGGGAAACAAAGGAAACACATTTGGGTCGGGTCATGTCGTGTACATGATATGCCCAAGGAAACACGTTCGGGTTGGGTTGGATCGTGTTGTACTGTGAGGGTGCCCAGGGAAATGCGTTTGGATGGGTCGGGTTGGGGTGGGTCGTGTACTGAGGGTGCCCAAGCATCATATTAGGTTCATGGTTGTGGTTTCCTCTCTTTAAATCACTGACATGTGGGATTTTATACATACTTGGAATTACCATGAAAGAGATTGGTTTCAAGCTAAACTCCCTGGCTTAGTGCTCATATTCTGGTCCTGTGAATCACTAATGATGATAAAAAATTCCATTGGTAAATTTTCTTTCTTGGTGGGGGCAAGCCTTTTATAGAGAGATAAAAATATCACATGGATTTTGGTGGAGGTGGACTTCGCTTCTGGCCTTCATGCCGAGGTGGAGCTCAATTAGGGTGGCTTCTCTACTAGGCAAAAAATTGAGTACTATTGAGTTGTGTGAGGGCGACAATGTAAAAAATACTAAGTTGTGACTTCCCGCGTGCCTTGTGCATGAATTTGTGCGACCCATTTGTCATTTTCTCCCTGGTGCCCTTGTTTCATGCAGTCAGGTCGTGTGAGGGCACCCAAGGAAATGCGTTCGGGCAGGTTGGGTCGGTTCAAGTCAGGTCGTGTGAGGGCGCCCAAGGAAACATGTTCATGCGGGTTAGTTCGGGTCGTGTGAGGGCACATGAGGAAATGTGTTCGAGTGGGTCAAGTCAGGTCATGCTGTGTGAGGGCACACAAGGAAACGTGTTCGGGTGAGTCGGATCAGGTCAAGTCGTGTGAGAGCACCTAGGGAAACATGTTCAAGTCAGGTCGTGTGAGGGCACCCAGGGAAACACGTTCAGGCAGGTTGGGTCGGGTCGAGTCATGTGAGGGTGGCTGTCAGGGTGGCCCAAGGAAACGCATTCGGGTAGTTTGGGTTGGGTTGGGTCGTGTGTGGGTACCCAAGAAACGTGTGTGGGTTGGGTCGTGTGTGGGTACCCAAGAAACATGTCTGGGTCGGGTCGTGTAGGGTCATGTGAGGCCACCCAAGGAAATGCGTTCGGGTAGGTCGGGTTGGGTCGTGTCGTGTGAGGCCGCCCAAGGAAACATTTTCGGTCGGGTCAGGTCGGGTCGTGTCTTGTGAGGGCACCCAAGGAAACACGTTCGAGCGTGTCGAGTCAGGTCGAGTCATGACGTGTGAGGGAGCCCAATAAAACGCATTCGGGTGGGTCGAGTCAGGTCAGGTCAGGTCAGGTCGGGTTGGGTTGGGTCAAGTGGTGTGAGGGTGCCCAAGGAAACACGTTCGGGCGGGCCAGGTTGATTCAGGTCATGTGAGGGTGCCCAAGGAAATGCATTCGTGCGGGTCAGGTTGGGTCATGTGAGGGCACCTAAGGAAACTCGTTTTGGCAGGTCAGGTCGGGTCGTGTCTGTTAGCCCCCTATAAATTTTTGACAAGAAAACAGGAGGCTAAAATGTTTCTGAGCCTTCAAGGAATGCATTTCCTCTGAAAACACATCATCCTTGAAGCCTCCTTGTGCCTTTTGTCCTTTGATAAATTCCCTCTGTTGACTCCCATTATAAGGTCTCACTGATTGTAAAAAATTGTGCTCCAAAAGGCCTACCATTTCCCCTTGTACCCCTGCAGAATGCCCCATTTTAACCTTTGTTTTCCCATTGCCAAATTCCCCTCTGATACCCTAAATCCTCCCAAAATCCCCTTTACATCCTGCACACACCCCTTGTTTGGCCTATTTTCCCCTTTTTCCCTCTATCATTACCTATTTCTGCCCTCAAATTTCATTAAAATGGGCCTAAAACCTTATTTTCCATAGGTATGGGTCTTAGCCCCTTTTGGCCAACCCCCTTAACCTTTTCCACCATGCGACCGTGGCAATAGAACCAGGCTCCAAGGCGAAATGCGCTTACCGCATTTGAATATCGGGTGCGTTTTAAACCGTCGATTTGTATAGATCGGACGGTCGTCACGTTCCCACAACGTCCATTGTTCAACCCGTTCACTCCTCCGATCGCATCATCCACCATTCATTTACCCGCAAATCAACGATCAGCCTTTCACCTGCCCAGTGGTCCCCGCAAACATGCCACGGTCACTGTTCAAAATCCACCGGCTTCCATCGCACCGCCTTTGAGAGGTAGGTGGTAATTTTCGTTTGGCCAGCGATTCCACTCATCGCATGACGCGTGGCACTGGCACTATTTGAAAACTGCCTCCCCATCGCGCATTATCATTCGGCGGAAAACCCGACGCGATATGCACATCAACCGTCCGATCTAGGGCTCTCCATCCAACAGTCATCGCACCCTGAAGATGCACGGAAATTAACCCAAGGTAACCATACCCCTGGCCCACCAACTGTCGCCCTCCGATGCATTTTCAGCCGTCGATCTCCTCCCGAGATCGGATGGTCCAGATTCAATAGCTCCCCGCCATGTCACCCATTCCATGTTTTTTGTCACGTTTTCCTTCGTCCCCCTATATATTTCATTCAAAGGTCAAAATGTTAAGTTTTCGCATTTAATTTTCTGTGCTCTACCACCTTTCGCCATGAACATTTTCCGCTAATCGCGACCATTTTTCGCCGTCACCTCACGCTCTTTGGCCATTTTACCAGTCTGCATGACCATCCTCATCATCCCCACTGCATTCACACACCCCGTGCATGATTTCTTGACTATTTTTGTGTGTTTTGCAGGGTTTCAGGTAGCAATAAACCACCATATTTCACAGTCCCTGTCACAGTGACAGAAACATAGGAAAGGACCATTCTCAGGGGCTGGAATTATGAAGAAAGGCCTGGGGAAGGTATGCCGACAGGACTAGCATTAAAGGAATCAGATTTAAACTCCGTAAAAACCTGTCTAGAGCCATTAAAGCACAAATTTCGCAATCAGAGGCAAGCGTGGAAGCGACAAAGAGTATCAGTGGGAAAATATAGCATTTAAGGCCTATAATTGTGAATTATAAGCCTTAATCCAATTATTCAAAGGCAAGGTACCAGAATCAAAGACCCCATGGATCGCTCAGAAGGTCCAATGCACAGAAAACCATACTATCAGGGTTTCCATATCAGCAGTACGTTCTTCCATAAAAGGACAAGGTGCCCATACCGTCTGCATTCTATACCGTGTTCTAGGGATATTTTTCAGCCCTGACAACAGTCCTATGCTACCAGTGCATTAGTTATGCAGTATGGAAGACCCTAGCATCATTATTCTACATTTTTGTGCAATTCACCGGAACGCTACAGCAAGTACATCAAAGACATACCTGGAGTAAATTGCGGCTTGACGAAGACCACTCTTTCATCCAAAGAGTGCAGAAGTTCAATGCTTAGACATTCTCAGCCCTCCTGCTACTTCAGAGTTTTAATGATGCATTTAAGTTTACATCTACTCCTGCTATTCTTTTCTGCCATAAGAATCCTCGAGAACATATTGTAAAGGTTGTTGTTCGATTGTTGTTGATTGTTGTTAGAGGGATTAATTTTGACTGTTAGAACAATCTTGGGAGGGATTAGCAGAGTAGTTGTTATGTAGTAGGCTGGGAGGAGAAAGTTTGGACTGTAATCAGCCATTGAGCTCAAGGTATGTGACTGGTTTTGCATCAATTAATCAAGCATATTTCACAGGATCCTGGTCTATTACTATTGGTGATGTTTTCTAACATTGTTTATTACATTTTCATACTATTTCATTTTCTGCTAGCTTGCATCAGAAATCTAGCATAGGATTTACCCTTGTTAGGTACCCTATGTCTCTGCTCTCCTTACCTTCAATGTTTTCTGCTAAATGTGTTACCTAAGAGTTGATTTCAATTAATTTAACCAGTGTAGTGGATGTCATTTCCTGCTAGCTGATGTATGAATTAATGAAATCTGTCTTTAGTTGTTCTTGTTGGGTTTAAGTTGGAAGATTTGGGAACATTGGGGATTAGAGTTAGCCCTGTCCACAAGGATCCTTGTGTGACCATTTGACCTTTCTAAGATCTCTTGGTGATGTCAAAGCATTGAAGGGTCAAAGTCCTTCTCTGATCTACAGACCCTGGCTCTGTTAAACTTATCTCTATTTTTTCCCCTTGGAGCATGCTAAAGCTGACCTGGAGTTAAATGACCTCTGGTCCGATCTATAAGCTGCCCCTTTTTCCCCCCTTTGAAATCTGCCTTTGAGTATGTCCAAGCAGGTCTGGAGTTAAATGACCTCTGACCTGATCTATAGACAGAAATTGGGTTGTTTTCCTTCTTTCACTTTCAATCGTTAATGTTCCATCCCACCATGTATCTATAAAGATCCTTTAGTGTAGATGACTTTCCCTCTGAAAGCCTTGGCTAGTTGTTGCATGTAATTCCCTATCATGACTCCATAACCCAATGGATGGCACTTTCTTGACCTACCCTCTTTGCTGAAACATCCTGTTGTTTTGTTCCTTTTCTCCCATTACTTTCTCAGTCTATGATCTCATGACCAACCCAGCAACCAACCAACCAAATAATTTTAAAACCCCCCTTGTGCTTCATAACTATCCTAACATCTCATTTGATCTTTCAAAGATATATCATCCTTTTTTTTATGGAGAGATCCCTCTCCGAATCCAGGAGGGCTAGATCCTAGGATCCCAAAGCGGTTTGATGTTGTCTTATATTTTGGTATTGCCAAATCTGCAAAAACATAGGAACCCCAACATAATGGCGACTCCACTGGGGAATAAGACCAAAATCTTGATTTGGTAAATCACTGTGGTGGACAGTAAAATTATAAATCATCCACCTGGCGACTCCACAATTCCTGAATGATTAAAGGACTCCACTGGTGATCAGTAGGTCGTTGATTATCTGTGTGTTCACAAGACTCCACTGGGAGACCATGTCGCAGAACAACATCAGCCATGATAAATACCAAGTAACTTCACTAATGGAATACCCTGAATGGTTTGCAGAAATGTTTCCAGGTTTCATAACAGTGTGTCGTGATACAATTTCTAGTGACTTGGCAGAATTGAAGGTGGAGGACTGATGCAGGGGCATTAGACACTCGCCAGCAATGTAGGAGTTTTGTCCACATGTTGTGGCTAGGAGGGTTTTGAAAACAGTCGAATTATCACAGCTAGGTGTCGATACCTTAGCTGATTGTATTATTATTTTAGTTAGAGTCGTAGAAGTCGAATAGCTTAGTTAGTCTAGCTTTCATATTCCAGTTAGTCGAATTGTCTTAATTAGACTGTTGATTTCCTGAAACGGTCCTCTCAGAGGTACCAAAGAGTCATAGGTTTATGTATATAATTGTAAACCCTCGGATGTATGAGGAGAGGAAGAAGAAGAAGAAGGGAGGAGATTCTGCAATAGACTCTGTATGTTACGATTGGTTCCGATTAAATATTTTCTGTGTGCATTTACCCTAGAATCGTGTTGAATCATTAATTGTCAAGAGGTTGTTTAATTGCGAAGTGATGAACTCTGTGCATATGTATCTACTGGAACAAACCGTTGTATAGATTCTGCATATCCCTGTCTATTGTTTCCCTCAATTTTCTCGAGTAGAGAAGCAGTGAAACTGTGGTCATTTAAATCTGGTTAATGATAATAGAATCTCACTTAACACAGTAAGTTACAATTGTTTTTCAATCGGAGTCCGAACCTGAGTTAACAACCGGAGCACACAAAGGCGAACGCAAACCCCGACGCGAACCCTGGTTAGCCACTATTCAAAACCGCTAGCGGATTTGTGGAAGCGAATTTCCCATATCGCACCGCTTTGGTGCGAAGGTGGTATTTCTGGGTCGAGGAGAAATTCCATAGGGAGTTTGACGCATGGCAAGGTGGATCCTCGGAAAACCACTGTTCAAGCGCGCCATCGCACGTTAACCTTCGAAGTTGGATGCCGAGCGATATGCGTACGAGCCGTCGATCTGGGCCAAGGCCATCGGACGGTCTTCGTTTGACAGAGATGCACGAAGTTTAAACTAGGTACGACGCGTGCGTTTGATTGGGCCATCGACATATATGTGGGGCCGGGCCGAAGGCCCATTGTAACGTCAGGTATTTATAAGGTGTCGGGATATTATATAAGGCGCAGAAATTTAATTAAATTACAAAGGTTTGTTATAAAGCCAATATTAATATATATAACGCGCGAAGGTCTAAACTTTGATTATAAAGTTGGGAATAAAGCCGAGAGATGCCATTTTATATTCAAAGCTATTGAATATAGTTATTTATCAATTTTCTCCAACATTGATAAATAAAATTGCCAAGGAATTGTAAGTTGACCGTGTGGAGCCAAAGAACGAGGGTAGACTGAAAGGGAGCTGAATTTCAGCTGTGTGACTGCGTCATTTGTGGTATCAAAGCCAGGTTGAAGTTGTTTCACTGACATGGAAATCCGAGTTGGTAGAGGTGCTGGCAGAAGAATACTTGTTGCCAATGCAGAGGTGTTGGGGATGTTGCAAAGGGTCGAGGCCAGAATGGATGCCATGGAGCAAAGACAGCCCAGAGATCCTGAAGACATCAGTGAACCTGAGACAGAAGAAGTAGAAGAAAATGTTGAGATTCCTCCTGACATGAGGATCCTTAGAACTGTTCTGGGGTCTGTAGTTAAGCCCAGAATTGAAGTGTCAAGCTATGCAGGGGGACTGAATCCAGAGGAGCTAGTGGACTGGATTAATGAAATGAAAAAGTGCTTCGATTATGAAGAAATAAGTGAAGATAAGAAGGTCAAGTTTGCAGTAACAAAGCTGAAAGGAAATGCTACACTTTGGTGGGATGGAGTGCAGGTAGAAAGGAGGAGAGTTGGCAAGCAACCTATCAAGAGCTGGACTAGGATGATGGCTAAATTAAAAGGTAAATTCTTGCCTAGTGATTACCAGCTAACATTATTTAAGAAAATGCAGAACCTGAGACAAAGGTTTCTGACATTAAAATAATACACAGAGGAATTCTACAGAGTAAGCATAAGGGCTGGGCAATTCCAAGACACACCAGAGAAGACTGCCAGATATGTGAATGGTCTCAAGTTGGAGATCCAAGATGAGATTGGTCTCCTGTCTCCTAAGACAGTGGAGGAGGCCTATCAGATGGCCTTGAAAGCAGAGGAGAAACTCCTGAGGAAACAGTCTGCCAAGAAGAGAGGTACTTTCCGAGGAAAGGGAAGTCAAGGTGGTAGAGGAAAGCCTGCTACACCTAGGTATGGAGCTAACAGTAGCTCACCTCAGAATGCATCTGCAGAGGATGATGCAAGGGGAAGAAGGGGTTCTTACAGAGGAAAAGGAAGAGGATGCAGAGACAGAGGCAGAGGTAGAGAATTGAGGTGTTATAGATGTCAGCAAGTGGGACATAAGCACTATGAATGTCTAGAGAATGTGGGTGCTGGTCCAAGGAATGCTGTTGTTGCCCAGACTGGAGAAGAGGCAGAGATTGAAGAAGAAATTCTTCCAGAGAGGGGAGAATACTTGGTAGTGAATAAGGTCCTGTTGAAGCAAGCCAAGGAGGTCACTGAGCCTGCACAAAGAAACACTTTTTTTAGGAGCATATGCAAAGTCCAAGGGAAATGCTGCTAGCTAGTCATTGATAGTGGCAACATAGAAAATCTGGTTTCCATTGAGGTAATAGAAAATTTGAAGCTGAAGACAAGGGAGCACCCAACTCCCTACAGGGTGTCCTGGCTGCACAAAGGGCACTAGCTGGTTGTGAAAGAACAATGTGAGATAGAGCTGCAAATGGGCAATTATAAGATAAGGTCCTGTGTGATGTAATGCCCATGGATGTGTGTCATATACTGCTGGGTAGACCTTGGCAGTTTGACAGAGCAGCAGTGCATGATGGCAAGAAGAACACTTACAAGTTCTTCAAGGATGGGGTACGTCATACATTGATTCTCATGGAGGAAGGAGGGCCATCCAACAGAGTGACTGATCCAAAGACCTTGTTGCTGAGCAGGAAGGAATATCTACAGTAGCTAGAAGAAGAAGAGGTAAGCTTTGCTTTAGTTTGCAAGCCTAAAGTAATTCTTACTTCTACAAATATTTTTGATTTACCAGTAGAGATACAAGAGATGTTAGATGATTACTGTGACATTGTTGTGGATGATTTACCTGATGAGCTGCCACCTGTGAGGAAGATCAGCCATCAAATAGATTTTATCCCTGGTTCAAATCTACCAAATAAGGCAGCCTACAGAATGACTCCCAAGGAAAATGAGGAAATCAGGAGACAAGTACAGGATTTGGTGGATAAAGGACTGATCAGAGAAAGTCTGAGTCCATGTGTAGTACCAGCAGTTTTGAGCCCAAAGAAAGATAGAGGCTAGAGGATGTGTACTGACTCCAAAGCAATTAATAAGATTACAATCAGGCACATATTCCCTTTGCCCAGAATTGAGGATTTAATGTATTGTTTGAGTGGTGCTAAATATTTCTCAAAGATAGATTTAAAGAGTGGATATCATCAGATTAGAATAAGAGAGGGTGATGAGTGGAAAACTGCCTTTAAAACAAATGAAGGGTTATATGAATGGATGGTAATGCCTTTTGGGTTGTCAAATGCACCTAGCACTTTTATGAGACTTATGAATGAAGTGTTGAAAGAATTCATTGGTAAATTTGTGATAGTATATCTGGATGATATATTAGTTTTCAGCAGAACTAGAGAAGAACATTTAGGGCATCTTAATCATGTTCTGAAGAAGCTACACCAAGAGAAACTGCTGATAAATTTGAAGAAATGCTCATTCATGAAGGAAGAGTTGGTGTATTTGGGGTTTTTTGTTTCTGCAGAAGGATTGAAGATGACCTAGAAAAGGTTAAGGCAATTGTGGAGTGGCCTTCACCCAGGAATGTTTTTGAGGTAAGAAATTTCCATGGACTTGCTATTTTTTACAGAAAGTTTATAAGAAACTTCAGTAAGATTAATGCACCCATAATAGAGACAATAAAGAAGAACAAACATCCATTTAAGTGGACTGCTGAATCAGAAAGGAATTTCAAGCTGCTGAAGCAAAAGATAACAGAGAAGCCTGTTTTGATTCTGCCTGATTTTACAAAACCATTTCAAGTAAAATGTGATGCCAGTGGAGAGGCCATTGGAGCTGTGCTGAGTCAAGATGATAGGCCTGTGGCATATTTCAGTGAAAATCTGAATGACACCAGAAGAAGGTATTCCTCTTATGAGAAGGAATTCTATGCAATTTTTCAGGCACTGAAGAAGTGGAGACATTATTTGATGTCCAGGGAATTTGTATTATATTCTGACAATCATGCTTTGCAGTATATTGTACAGCAGCCCAAGTTGAAACATAAGCATGCTAAATGGGTTGAGTATCTCCAAAGTTTTAATTTTTTTTGGAAACATATAAGTGGCCAAGCCAATAAAGTAGCTGATGCTTTGAGTAGAAGGCACGTGCTTGTTCAAAAGACAAATTTTGAAGCTGTAGGGTTTGATTTTTTGAAAGAATTGTATAAAACAGATCCAGATTTTAAAGAAGCATTTGAGGCATGTAGTAACCCTGTTTTAATAGACAGAAGCCAGTGGCTGGATTATTTCTTGCAGGAGGACTTACTATTCAGGAGAAGCCAACTGTGTGTACCAAAATGTTCCATGAGGGAAAATTTGATCAAAGAGAAGCATAGTGGTGGACTTGCTGGACACTTTGGTACTGACAAGACTTATGAGCAGCTGAGTCACTTTTATTTCTGGCCCAAGATGAGAACAGAAGTGGACAAGTTTGTGAAGAATTGCAAGATTTGTCAATATGCCAAGGGAAGGAGCCAGAATGCAGGATTGTACACTCCCCTACCTATTCCAGATAGGCCTTGGGACATGGTGAGTATGGATTTTGTTCTAGGATTGCCCAAGACTTAGAGAGGGAATGATGCAGTCTTTGTTGTGGTGGACAGATTCTCCAAAATGGCACATTTTATTCCATGTTACAAAACTAGTGATGCCACCCATGTTGCCAACTTGTTCTTCAAGGAAGTTGTTAGATTGCATGGGTTGCCCAAGAGTATTGTTTCAGACAGAGATACCAGATTTGTGGGTCATTTTTGGAGAACACTGTGGAAGAAACTTGGTACCAAACTAAGTTTCAGATCAGCTTATCATCCTCAGACTGATGGAAAAACTGAGGTAGTGAATAGGAGTATGGGAATTTGATGAGATGTCTTGCAGGAGAGCATCCCAAGCACTGGGATCATATTTTTCCCCAGGAAGAATATGCATATAATGACTCACCAAATAGGAGCACAAGGCAGATTCCATTTCATATTGTTTATGGAATGCACCCCAGAGGAATATCAGAATTGAGAAATCTAGGGAAGGCAAAGCTGAGAAGTGCAGATGGTGAGGAATTTTCTTTAGAGTTCCAGGCCATACATGAACAAGTGAAACAACAACTACAAGGCAACAGCATCAAGTACAAAAGTAGAGCAGGCTTAAGAAGAAAAGAAGTTCATTTTGAAGTAGGAGATCAGGTTTTGGCACACTTGAGAAAAGAGAGATTCCCAAAGAATCAGTACAACAAATTGAAGTTCAAGAAGATTAGGCCATGCAAGATACTTAGGAAGTTTTCTGCAAATGCTTATGATATTGAATTACCTTCTGATGTTGGAATATCTCCTATTTTTAATGTTGCAGATTTGTACAAGTATGAAGATGATGGTGCAGAAGAAAGAGCAGCAGACAAGGAACATATTGATTGGAGAGAGCAGTGTTGAGTCTCAAATCTGCATCTTTCTTATACACCTTTCTAGACTTTTTCCATTTACCTGGACCTCCTAAGCTATCAATATCATTGCATATTAATCATAAAAGAGCATTTAAAATGGTTTTTAACTATGTTTTGTGTCTGTTGTTTGAATTAGATTTTTGCTCATTTAGCTGCGGAATCTTGTCACTTTCCGCAGCTGCTGCAACTTTCCACAGCCATTTTGTTAAAGTCTATATTGCAGGTGTCTTCAGGCAAATTGAGCCACATGGGCAAGTTGGAAATGACATGGACATGGATTGAGTCCTATTGGCTTAGTCGAATTCACCTAAGAAGGCTGTGGTCAAAGGTAGCCAAGTGGTGGTCAACCGTAGAGTCCCACGGTGACAGAACTCTATTTTTCATCACGTGAAGACTTGCGTGGCCGTTTATAAATCACGGGAGACATATCAACACCTGTAAACGGCTCCATAAGCTGAATCCAACAGCCACTTTCCATATATTTAATCTTCACGGCAGCCATGATGCTAGATTTTTGGACGTGGTTGTTCACGTGTCTTCTATCAGCGCAGACTTTAGGGAATTATTTATGTCACCCTCTGTTATAAATAATGTGTTCTCATATGCATAATAGTTAGCTCTGTAAGGTAATTGCATTGCCACTGTGCTGTGACATTATTTCTCTGTTATGCCCACATTTTGAATATATAAGAAGACTCTGTTCATAAGAACAATTCGTGTTTGATAGCTGCTTCCCGAGGATTGTGCAGAGGGCCCCTACACACGCCGAGGTTTTGTGTATTATTGTATAGTTTCATGCTTCATTTCCTTACGTTCATTGTGCCATAGTCATTCACGTGTATATATATTACATCTTTCATGGTATTTACGTTTCATCTTTGTCCACAATCTTTCATGCTTTACGTTTTACTTCTGTCCATAATATTTCATGCTTTATATTGTTGTTAATTGATCAGTGTTTTTGTTCCAGATTACAATAGGCAGCCTGGGCATTTGCACATCATTTTATAATGACTAATGACATGGAATCAATCTTGTCCTTCTGCTGATTTATTTTTTTTCCTCTTAGTTTTTAATTCCAGCACTGTTTTATTCATTTCAGTTTTATACATTTGCTTTACTAGTTAGATTAGATATTAAGCTGCTCATTTCATTATCAGTTACCTCCGAAAGCCATAGCGAGACTAATGGTGAGGTATTGCAGTATGAATGTGTAGTTTGATGTTAGTTTATTTTTTTTCAAGTTAGATATTAAATTGCTCATTTCATTATCAGTTACCTCCAAAAGCCATAGCGAGACTAATGGTGAGGGATTGAAGTATGAGTATGTAGTTTGATATAAGTTCATTTTCTTTCTGCAAATTAGATATCAGATTGCTCAAGTTGTTTATGATTACCTCCGAAAGCCATAGCGAGACTAATGGTGAGGGGTCAGAATATGAATTGATGTAATTTGATTTTAGCTTTACTTTACTTGCAAATCTTTGGATTTCTTTGAGTACAGTTTCTTTTGTGTTAGACAGTAGCAAGGGTAATGGGTTTCATGGTCAATAGTTCACTGTTTGTTTGACTAGTATAGTGGCACATTTTCATTTTCTTTTAATTTTTTCATTGCATATTTTAAAATCCTTTTTAAGTTTGAAGTTTGGGAAATCATTATAAAGGACATCATTGCCTTGAACATTTATATCCATACTTGTCTTTTAGAATTTCCATCTCACATTAGGAAACCAACCAAGATAAAAAGAAAAAAAACCAAAAACAACAAAAAGTAAGAGATAGGTTATCTTGCACATATAGTGTGCCACACTTCGTCAGCTTACGAATCCCGGATTGAAAAATTAATGTAGAAATTTAGGACACACTAAATTGACCAAACATTTTGGCGCCGTTGCCAGGGAAGTGTAACTAGGTAGCCAATTTCTTTAAAAAAAAAAAACAATAAAAAGAAAGGAAAACTTGATAACTTCTTGAAGTATGCTCTCCTCTTGCACCTAGTGTGATCTGGAGGATCAGAAAAGAGATTTATTGGTTCAATAATTTCTTAAGTATGCTCTCTTCTTGCACCTAGTGTGACCTGGAAGATTAGAAAGAGAATTATTAGCCCAACTTAAAAAAAAAAAAAAAAAAAATGGCATGCATAGAGCAAGAGATTCTAGGGGAAGGTTTATAGCTAAAGCCAAGAGTTCGATTTTCACAACTCCATCTTCTTCAAGGCTTAGACAAGATTCACCACCATCTATCCCTAGCCTTAAGATTCTTGGAATTCAAGGAGCAGCTGAATTAGAGGATTCTCCTATACCACCTACTAAATCTCATTTAGAAAAGGACCCTTTCTTTACTTCTACAGGAGAGTATATTGTAATCAAAGAAGTAGAATCACCTGAAGAAGAAAAGGAAGAAACTCCCTCTCATCCTCCCTTGATAGAAGAACCAAAGGGCTTTGAGGACTCTAAAGAAACTATCATGGCAGAGGAAATAATATATGGATTCAGAGGTAGAGGTAGAGGTAGAGGAGGAGGAAACAATGGAGACAACAATGGTGAAGGTAATAATGGAAGAAATAGGGAAGGAGACAACTTGTTTGGATTCCCTATAGTTGATGAGGAAACTCATACAATGATGAAAAACATCTCACCATTTGTCCTCCCTAACTTTTATGGATTGCGAAGTGAGGATCCTGAAACATTTCTGTTTGAGTTTGAAGTCGTGTGCCGAACCTATGACTATATAGAAGACTCTCAAAAACTCAAACTGTTTCCTTCAACATTGAAGGGAGCCGCTTTGAAATGGTTCATGGGATTAGCCACCCAATATATTAGGACTTGGAATGATATGAAACAAACATTTTTGGATAGATACTTGGACTATTGTATGCCCACCAATCACAAGGATGAGGTATTCAAAATGGTGCAAAAAGAAGATGAAAATTTGGAGGATTTACTTGAAAGATTTCAATACAACTTAAAAAGAGCAAAGATGAGCAACTTAGATGAAGAAAATTTGAAAGCCCTTATATTAAAAGCCATCAGAGATGAATGGATAGATATTTTAAACATGATGGGGAAAGGAGACATTTCTCAACTTCCACTTCGTGACATAACAGAACTATGTGTCCATCTCTCAAGGGGAAAATCTAAAACAGGAAAAGGGCCTAGAGATCCTTCTCCTATCAGGGCTAACAAATCTGCAAGTGGATCAGTAAGTAGGGCAGAGATTGGCAATATTCTTGATGAGTTCAAAACTGATATCTTAGGGAGCCTTAGTGAACAACTAGACACCCTTAAAATTCAAAACAAGCAGAAAGAAAAAATTGATGCTCTAGCCATCTTTTGTCCGAAGTGTAGGAAGAAACATGCTTTAAGGTAATGTCCCTTGGATGAAAAATTTGTAGAAACATGTATGATTTTCTCAGAGAATCATGAGACCAAGGATTGTCCTTGAATTCCTGGACTCAAAGCTGTCTTTCAAGAAGATCCAAATTCAATAGAATCTCTCTGTTTTGTTGCAAGAAGACCTTGGCAGGGACAACAAACTCAAGGGTTTAACAACCCTATGAATTCTCAACCCCCACCAAATTGGAATCCTTGGCAACAGCCTTGGCCCCAACATCAAAATCCATATCAGCCATGGGTACAAGGGATGCAAAATCTTTATGGGAGATTTGCTCAATTTTATCAATATCCTCCATCTTTTCAAAATCAACAAGCTCCACAACTTCCAAACCCAAATCCACAACTTTCATTGCCATTTCCACAACAACAACCTTCTCAGCAGAATCCAAATCCTCAACTCATGCTTCCATACCAAAAAAATACAAATAAACTTCCAGCTCAGCCATTGCCAAATCCTAACAATAAAAATCCTCAGAATACTTACATGATAGAAGGACAACAATTTCCTATCTATATGATTGTTCCTCTCCGTGATGTACAACTGAGGTCTGGTAGAGTTTTAGAAAAAACTTCTATAGATGTCCAAGAGCAAGATACCTCTGAGGAGGACTCTCCTAAAGCCAATAAGGGTTCTAAGGAAACATCTCTTCAAAACTCGAACATTCAAAAAGAGAAATAAAAGTTAACACCCACAACTCCTATAGTTGAGCAACCTGCATCTTCATCCACACCTCCTTTCCCTGAAAGATGACAAATTGATAAAGGGGTGGAAAAACAAATCTTGTTGCCTAACTATGATTTTCTAGATGAATTAAAGAATGTTTGTATCAAGATTCCCTTGCTACAATCCATTCGAGAGATTCCTATTCTAGCAAAAACAATAAAGGAGTTGAGTCTCAAAAGACTAGGAAGGAAACTAAAGGACACAAGAAGAATCCACCTGGTAGGAAAAATTGCAGATATCATGATGGGAAAAATTACCATGCAGAAGTATGTAGATCCAGGTAGTCCAATTGTCAAGACACATATAAATGGGATAGAAATTCCAAACACATTGATTGACTTAGGGGCTGCTATCAACATTATGAGTAGATAGACTATGGATCAGCTAAAACTTCCTAACCTTCTTTTTACACCTACTTTACTGCAACTTGCAGATCGATCAATTATTAAACCAGATGGTGTATTAGAAGATATTTCAGTCTCCTTATATTCTTGGGAATATCCAATAGATTTTATGATTTTGACTCCCAAGAGTAATCTAGGAGGGCACCCACTTATTTTAGGAAGACCTTGGCTAGCCACAGCTGATGCTTTCATTAGTTGTAGATCTGGGGATATGTACATTTCTAATGGTAATTCGACAAATAAATTCAATTTGTATCCTCCAGCAAAAGCAATCACAGAAGTAGGAGACAATGAATGGGTCGATGATGAGGAAACTATACAACCTGTCTTTACCATTTCTGAAATCAGTGAGGATAGTCAAATTCTGAACACATTAGAAAATTTTGAGACATCTTCAGAATATGACCCCACACAATTTCAGTTGGAATCCGACATAGAATATTTATCATCAAGACAAATGTCTCTTTACTCTATGGAAGAGTTTGGTAGTTCTACTACTGAGATTTTTCCAGGAAAAACATTGAATATCAACAAACATTTGGAAAAGTCACAACAAGAAGAACTAACCAAAATCTTGCAAAAACATTCTACTGCATTTGCATGGGAGTATACTGACATGAAAGGTATTGATCCTAAGACTTGCATCCATCATATCTATATTGAGGAAAACAATAGACCAATCAGAAAACCTCAAATAAGGATGAATCCAAATCTTAGGGAGATAGTGAAAGAAGAGCTCCAAAAACTACTCAATGTAAACTTCATTTATCCAATTTCAGATAGCCGATGGGTTTCTCCTTTGGTTATAGTACCTAAAAACAATGGTAAATGGAGGGTATGCATTGATTACAGGGAATTGAACAAAGCAAATTTGAAGGATCACTTTCCTTTGCCTTTTATCGATCAGGTATTAGATACATTAGCAGGTAAAAAGTACTTTTCATTCTTGGATGGTTTTAGTGGCTATAATCAAATTCAGGTAGCACCTGAAGATCAAGATAAGACCACATTTACTCGTCCATGGGGAACTTTTGCCTACCGAGTGCTTCCTTTTGGGTTATGTAATGCACCAGCAACATTCCAAAGAGCAGTACTAGGAATTTTTTCTGATCTAATCCATGATTGTGTAGAGGTTTATATGGATGATTTTATAGTTTATGGTAATTCATTTGAAGAGGCATTAGAAAATTTGGAAAAAGTCCTTATAAGATGTAAAGAAAGAAACCTTTCATTAAGCCATGAAAAATTCTTTATGATGTTTACTGAAGGTATTGTTTTGGGGATCATATTTCAGGAGATGGGATTAAGGTTGATAGATCAAAAGTTGAAGTCATCTCCAAGTTTCCTATTCCAAATTGTCAAAGAGATGTTAGAAGTTTTCTAGGATTTACTGGATACTATAGAAGATTTATAGAAAACTTTACTAAAATAGCATCTCCACTCTTCAAACTGCTTACAAAGGACTGTGAATTCAAATGGGATCTTGATTGTCAATCAGCCTTTGAAACTTTGAAAACAAGAATATCTAAAGCACCTATCTTGAGAGGACCAAATTGGAAACTCCCTTTCCATATTTCTACAGATGCTTCAGATACAGCTCTAGGAGCTGTGTTGGGTCAAAAATATTTAGTACCTTATGCCATTTACTATACTAGTAAAAATTTGACTCCCACTGAGTTGAACTATACTGTGACTGAAAAAGAGTTTTTAGCTGTTGTTCATGCAATCAATAAGTTTAGACATTATATAACAGGCTATGAAACTTTTATTCATACTGATCATTCTGCGATTAGATATCTAATTAACAAACCTGTTACTAATGGCAGAGTGACAAGATGGCTCCTACTTTTGCAGGAATTCAATATTACTGTGTTGGATAGACCAGGGAAACAAAATACGGTAGCTGATTTCTTGTCTAGGATTCAGAATACTAAAGAAGATTCTCCTGTAGAGGATAAGTTTCCTGATGAATACTTGTTTGCAGTAACTATTAAGACTCCTTGGTATGCAGATATTGTTAACTATTTGGTTACAGGGAAACTGCCTCCACATTTATTTCCAAGTGAAAAAAGAAAGATTATTCAAGAGAGTTCAAAATATTCATGGATTTCTAACGAATTGTTTAAAACAGGGCCAGATCTTGTGATCAGAAGATGTGTCAGGGAAGATGAAATTCTTGATATCCTCAAGGCATGTCATGATGAACCATGCGGCGGACACTTTTCTGATAAAAGGACAGCCTATAAAATCCTCTCTTTAGGATATTATTGGCCTTCCCTCTTCAAAGATGCAAAACAATATGTCAAAAGGTGTGACAGCTGCCAAAGAGTAGGGAAACCTACCCTTTCAAATGAAATTCCATTGCAAACACAGGTACTCATCGAACCCTTTGAAAAATGGGCTTTAGATTTCATTGGACCTATTAACCCACCATCTAGGCAAAAGAAGTATATATTGGTTTGTACTGATTATGTTACTAAATGGGTAGAAGCCAAAGCATTAGTGTCTACTACTGAAAATTCAGTTGTTAATTTTCTTTATGAGGATATTTTTACTCGCTTTGGTGTTCCAAGAGAAATTGTGACAGATCAGGGAAGTCAATTCACATCCAACCTGGTGGAGAAGCTGATGGGAGAATACAAAATCAAGCACAGAAGATCTACTCCTTACCATCCGCAAGAAAATGGTCAAGTGGAGTCTACAAACAAATTTCTTGAAAGTATCATCACCAAAATTGTTCATCTACACAGAAGAGATTGGGCAGAAAGGCTTCCTGAAGCCTTGTGGGCCTACAGAACTACATGGAGGAATACAACAGGACATTCTCCCTATGAACTTGTTTATGGGAAAGAATTCCTGCTCCCCATTGAGTTCCAAGTCAAAACCTTCAAGATAGCAGTTCAGTTGGGGATGGATCTATCAGAAGCCCAAAAGCATAGAATGGAGCAGTTGAATGAGCTAGATGAGATCAGACAAGAGGCAATTTTAAGAACTGATCTAGTTCAATATCAAAGAGCTAAATGGCATGACAAATAAATCAAAGAGAAGAAGTTTCAAGAAGGAGATTGGGCATTGCTATTTGACTCCAATTTTAAAGATTTTAAAGGAAAATTTCAGACTCATTGGCTTGGGCCATATGAGATTGACAAGATCTTTAGCAATGGAGCGGTAAGAATCAAGACCATTGATGAATTTCAAACTCCTCTTATTGTGAATGGCCATAGATTAAAAGTCTATCATAAGCCACTCTCAAAAGAGGAATTTGTCAAAATGTTTCAAGAAAATTCTGCAATAAGGCTGGTAAAGAAGAATTCTTCTTCTCCACCAGCCTAGTTTTTGTTCTTTTTAGCACAAAAATAAAATAAAATTGTATAAGCCTGAAAACCAATCACTGATTGGCAGTCTTATACAGAAAATGTAGGGTGAAAATCAGGAACACCTAACACCCTATATTTTCCAAAAAAAAAAAAAAAAAAAAATTCTCTCTCATTTCATAAGTTTTATGACAACCCACTCCATTTCATTCCACTCCACTTCATTTCATTTCACTTCATTTCATCTATTTCATTTCATTTCACCAATAAAATTTTCTTTCATGACCATTTTCATTCAGACAGTTATCATCTATCCATCTCCATTCACCCAAATAATTATTGTGTCAGTTTCCGCAGCTGACACCAGTTTCCGCAGCCAGAAGCAGTTTCTGCAACTACCACTCTCTTTTTCAAAAAAAAAAAAATTGTATAGCCAGATGTTAGTTCAACAATCATGAAATCAAATGCAGGTATGAAGACATATTATGAAGACATGGGGCATTCAAAGACATCAATGAGGAGCAACTGATTGAAGACCAATGAAAAATGGCAATAATTCCAAGGTATGAGTAAAAATTTATTTCAAATAGCATTCAAGCACATTTTTACATAGTTATAAACCATAGCTCCATTATATGCAATGATTGTGTTGACAAACTCCGTAACCATTCCACGATCTCTATATGATCCTCCCACAATCCTTGCATTCATTTTCAAATGGTCCCATAATCAAGCCTCCGATCTTCACTCGTACTTTGATACTCCACCTGTAATGATGAAATGTGGTTGATTTGACTACGGCTTCTTTCAGCCGCATAAAATCCGTAGCCGTTTCATAAATGTACTTGCATTTACTCGGCAGCCACCCAATTTTAAATACTGCCGGATGCGTTCTAATCCTCCTACTGTTCTATTGATATCATGTCTGCATTTCCATCGTGCTCACATAAGCTTTCACCCCATTTTATTCTCTGTTCCGCTTCATTCCGTGTACCTATTCTCTGATATCCGCTTACAGTCATTGGCCTCCTTCACAAACCCTGATCATTTCTGCCGTTTTACCTCCGTTAAAACCCTCTTCACGCAGACAAGTTTTAAAGTACAGAAGAAAGGATGGGTTAGTTGTTGAGAACAGAACCAGAGGGACCCAAATTTATGGAAGGATACCCGCAAGTCAAAGATATATTGAAAAAGGCAAAGTGGCTTCGGTTTATTCAAAAGTTCAAAGGCTACCATAAGGAATTAACAAAAGATTTTGCGAGGTCTTTCAACGGTCTGGAGGTGGAGATTGGGGACCTCAAATTTACGGTGAATGAGGCATCCATAGCAGCTGCTATAGAACTTCCTCAAGAAGGTGAATGTTGGTTCAAGAACAAGAGCATTAGTGATGAAGCCTGGAGAGTGATCCTACGTAACCCAGGTATGGATGTAACTATTTTTAAAAAGGAAATTCCTGTTCATTCTTTAAAAGAAGAGTGGGCCAGTTTACTATTAATTATTCAAAAATTTATCACCTGTGAAGGCCGTTTTGGGTCAATGTACATGTATCATACCCGACTGTTGATGAATTTCCTAGACAACCAGGCCCTTAATATGCCATAATTTTTATTAAACAGTTTGAATAAGATGTCTATAACCGTCCAGAAGCATCTAGGGGACGTGGAACCACATTTGTATCACCATGGTCTCGTGAAAATTTTGGTAGAAAAACAATTAAAGGAGAAAAAGGACACCTGGGAGAAATTTTTAGTTAGAAATTTCTTTGAAGAACCTCAAGAAATTCCTGAAGGAAATACATCAAAAAGAAGTAGAAGAAAGAGAAAAAATGATAAAACTCAAAGCACTCTTACTAACACAGTTGAAAGAACTAGTAGAGAGGAAAGACTGTCAAAAAGAAAGAAGAAAAAGACTAAGGATAAAAAGCCAATAAAATCAAAAGAGAAAAGAAGCATTGAGGCTGTGCATCAAACCCCTTCCTGAGAAGAAGATCATCAAGTGTTATCTGAGAGACTAGTTCACCTTCAGGAACAGTCATCTATGGCCAAAAAGAGGGGAAAAGAAAAACAAAAGGAAAAAGACAGTAGTCCACAGTATGTAAGAAGAAGTTCCAGGCTTAAAGGAAAGTGGAAGAAAACACAGACAAAAGGACCTCATTTTATTGATTTGGGAGAAGTAACACCTGAAAAAACTCCAGCTGGCCATAGTCCATCTCATTCTCAGCCAAACATTGAACATAGTCCACCTAATTCTCAGTCAAACGTTGAAGCTAGTCCTCAAGACGTTGACATGAGCCCTTTTCAGCCAGATTTTGAAGACAATTCGCCTCCACAATATTTTGGGGACAGCCCAAGGAAAACGACACCTGAGATAGATTCAAAGCAGCAAGAGGTGTACGATTACATAGAATCCTTAGAAAGGACAGCCACGGGCCCCAGCACCTCATCCACTCAGCCTCACACAGCACAAGAAGCTCTAGTCCAATCATTGAAACAAGAAGTCTTTGAGTTGGAGGTTTTAAATAGACACATTAAAAATGAAAATGAGGCATTAAAGGAACAAAGAAAATTGGACAATATTATTCATGACAGTACCATGCTACATCTGGGACTATGGAAGAAAAAGAACAAGAAATTGAAGAAGAAATGCCAGAAGTTAAGTAGAGCACTGATTAATATCAAATTCAGATGCTTGATGAAAAAGCCCAGGATGTTAGCAGCACCAAGGAAGAGGAGGAGAGGACTGGATGTACTGGCTGAGGTATCAAGGCGTATGAATTAAAAGAGGATGATCAAAATTTTGGTTGCATGAGGACATGCAACACCTTCACAGTGGGGGTATGTTGAGTCTCAAATCTGCATCTTTCTTATACACCTTTCTAGACTTTTTCCATTTACCTGGACCTCCTAAGCTATCAATATCATTGCATATTAATCATAAAAGAGTATTTAAAATGGTTTTTAACTATGTTTTGTGTCTTCTATTTGAATTATATTTTTGCTCATTGAGCTGCGGAATATTGTCACTTTCCGCAGCTGCTGCAACTTTCCGCAGCCATTTTGTTAAAGTCTATATTGCAGGTGTCTTCAGGAAAATCGATCCACATGGGCAAGTTGGAAATGACATGTACATGGATTGAGTCCTATTGGCTCAGTCAAATTCACCTAAGAAGGCTGTGGTCAAAGGTAGCCAAGTGGTGGTCAACCATAGAGTCCCACGGTGACAGAACTCTGTTTTTCATCACGTGAAGACTTGTGTGGCCGTTTCTAAATCACGGGAGACATATCAACACCTGTAAACGGCTCCATAAGCCGAATCCAACAGCCACTTTCCATAGATTTAATCTTCACGGAAGCCATGATGCTAGATTTCTGGACGTGGTTGTTCACGTGTCTTCTATCAGCACAGAATTTAGGGAATTAGTTATGTCACCCTCTGTTATAAATAATGCGTTATCATACGCATAATAGTTAGCTCTGTAATGTAATTGCGTTTCCACTGTGCTGTGGCATTATTTCTCTGTTATGACCGCATTTTGAATATATAAGAAGACTCTGTTCATAAGCACAATTCATGTTTGATAGCTGCTTCCCGAGGATTGTGCAGAGGGCCCCTGCACACGCCGAGGTTTTGTGTATTACTGTATAGTTTCATGCTTCATTTCCTTATGTTCATTGTGCCATAGTCATTCACGTGTATATATATTACATCTTTCATGGTATTTACGTTTCATCTTTGTCCATAATCTTTCATGCTTTACGTTTTACTTCTGTCTATAATATTTCATGCTTTATATTGTTGTTAACTGATCAGTGTTTTTGTTCCAGATTACAGTAGGCAGCCCAGGCATTTTCATATAGTTTTATGATGACTAATGACATGGAATCACTCTTGTCCTTCTGCTGATTTATTTTTCTTAGCTTTCCATTCCAGCACTGTTTTATTTATTTCAGTTTTGTACATTTGCTCTAACCAATTAGATTAAATATTAAATTGCTCATGTCATTATCAGTTACCTCCGAAATCCATAGCGAGACTATTGGTGAGGGATTGAAGTATGAGTGTGTAGTTTGATATTAGTTTATTTTTCTGCAAGTTAGATATTAAATTTCTCATGTCATTATCAGTTACCTATGAAATCCATAGTGAGACTAATGGTGAGGGATTGAAGTATGAGTGTGTAGTTTGATATTAGTTTATTTTTCTGCAAGATAGATATTAAATTGCTCATGTCATTATCAGTTACCTCCAAAAGCCATAGCGAGACTAATGGTGAGGGATTGAAGTATGAGTGTGTAATTTGATATTAGTTTATTTTTCTGCAAATTAGATATCAGATTGCTCAAGTTGTTTATGATTACCTCCGAAAGCCATAGCGAGACTAATGGTGAGGGGTCAGAATATGAATTGATGTAATTTGATTTTAGCTATACTTTACTTGCAAATATTTGGATTTCTTTGAGTACAGTTTCTTTTGTGTTAGACAGCAGCAAGGTTAATGGGTTTCATGGTCAATAGTTCATTGTTTGTTTGACTAGTATAGTGGCACATTTTCATTTTCTTTTAATTTTGTCATTGCATATTTTAAAATCCTTTTTAAGTTTGAAGTTTGGGAAATCATTATAAAGGACATCATTGCCTTGAACATTTATATCCATACTTTTCTTTTAGAATTTCCATCTCACATTAGGAAACCAACCAAGATAAAAAGAAAAAAAACCAAAAACGACAAAAAGTAAGAGATAGGTTATCTTGCACATATAGTGCGCCACACTTCGTCAGCTTACGAATCTCGGATTGACAAATTAATGTAGAAATTTAGGACACATTAAATTGACCAAACAAGCAGCTACCACCAGCACAACCATTGCAACCAGAGAAGATATTGGACAAAAGGTTGTTCAGAAGGACAAGAGGACGAGAGTACTTTCAGTACTTGATCAAATGGAAGGATAAACCAGACGAAGATGCCACCTGGATGACTGAAGAAATGTTGCAAAAGATAGGCAGATCAGTGGAAGAGCTCATGGACAGGAGCCCATGAAGAAAATTACCCTCGGGAGTCTGATGCAGGGGCATTAGACACTCTCCAGCAATGTAGGAGTTTTGTCCACATGTTGTGGCTAGGAGGGTTTTGAAAATAGTCGAATTATCACAGCTAGGTGTCAATACCTTAGCTGATTGTATTATTATTTCAGTTAGAGTCGTAGAAGTCGAATAGCTCAGTTAGTCTAGCTGTCATATTCCAATTAGTCGAATTGTCTTAACTAGACTGTTGATTTCCTGAAACAGTCCTCTCAGAGGTACCGAAGAGTCATAGGTTTATGTATATAATTGTAAACCCTCAGATTTATGAGGAGAGGAAGAAGAAGAAGAAGGGAGGAAATTCTGCAATAGACTCTATATGTTACGATTGCTTCCGATTAAATAGTTTTTGTGCGCATTTACCCTAGAATCGTGTTGAATCATTAATTGTCAAGAGGTTGTTTAATTGCAAAGTGATGAACTCTGTGCATATGTATCTACTGGAACAAACTGTTGTATAGATTCTGCATATCCCTGTCTATTGTTTCCCTCAATTTTCTCGAGTAGAGAAGCAGTGAAACCGTGGTCATTTAAATCTGGTTAATGATAATAGAATCCCGCTTAACACAGTAAGTTACAATTGTTTGTCAACTGGAGTCTGAACCTGAGTTAACAACCGGAGCACACAAAGGCGAACGCAAACCCCAACGCGAACCCGGGTTAGCCACTATTCAAAACCGCTAGCGGATTTGTGGAAGCGGATTGCCCATATCGAACTGCTTTTGGTGTGAAGGCGGTATTTCTGGGTCGAGGAGCGATTCCATAGGGATTTTGACGCATGGCAAGGTGGATCCTCGAAAAACCACCGTTCAAGCATGCCATCGCGCGTTAACCTTCGACGTTGGATGCCGAGCGATATGCGTACGAGCCGTCGATCTAGGCCAAGGCCATCTGACGGTCTTCGTTTGATGGAGATGCACGAAGTTTAAACTAGGTACGATGCGCACGTTTGATTGTGCCATTGACATATATGTGGGGCTGGGCCAAAGGCCCATTGTAACGCTGGTTATTTATAAGGTGTCGGGATATTATATAAGGCGCGGAAATTTAATTAAATTACAAAGGTTCGTTATAAAGCCAATATTAATATATATAACGCGCGAAGGTCTAAACTTTGATTATAAAGTTGGGAATAAAGCCGGGAGATGCCATTTGATATTCAAAGCTGTTGAATATAGTTATTTATCAATTTTCTCCAACATTGATAAATAAAATTGCCAAGGAATTGTAAGTTGACCACGTGGAGCCAAAGAACGAGGGTAGATTGAAAGGGAGCTAACTTTCAGCTGTGTGACTGCGTCAAGGACCTTCCAGGGGTTATTCCTCTCAGCTCAAAATTCATACCCGTGCTCAGGAAAATCTTCTTAGAAGTGGTGGTTGAAAGGTATGAAGCTGAGATTGAACTTTTGAACTCACAAGAGAAATCATATTAGTTCAGAGACTCGAGAGCCTTTTTGGAAAGTCTCACTCCTCCTAAAAAAGAAGAAATTCCACTACTTTTTGATGTGCAAGAAGAAGATGAATGGGCTTTCAAGAGCCACTTTGAGGATGCAGTGGAAGAAGCAATAGTCAAAGCTGCCCAGGATATAGACAGCCTACCAGTCATGGCAGGCCTAAAAGAAGAACTTGTACATCATGTGTTCATTGATCCTGTGGCAGAATATATGGAGGCCCTAATTTGCTCAAATACTCCAGCATTGATCTCTAACACGAGCCAAATTCATTAGGAGTGGTCACTACTGATGGTGACCTCAGTTTTGAAGAACCACATGCAGAGCACCCTGTGGTTATCTCTGGCAGGAAGTCAATGCTCATATCCTTTTTTGCTACTGCTTGACTGGCTGCATTGGCATTATTGTATCACCTAGAACATCAGAGATTTCCAAGTAGAGTAGGGTAGGTAGGAAAGATCAATAAATCTTAGTGTGTGAGCATGTAGTTAGTTGTTTTTAATTTCTGCAAATTCCAGCAAGCCAGACAGTCTAATCCTAGCTTGACTATTTTTCAATTTATGTCTTAGAATGTAGAGAAGAAATTCGCTAGACAGTTTAATCCTAGCAGATAATAGTTTAGGTAGAGAAACATATGATACCAACAGTCTAATCTGGTCTCATGCAGTGATAAGGGTAGAAATAGAATAGGTTTATTTTCTTGTTTGTAAAAATAAATTATGTAAAGGGTCTGCTAGTCCAAATGCACCCTTGAAGAAAATGATAGGATTGTAGGATGGGTAGGTAGATTGTTTGAGAATTTTTCTGCTGATTTGATGTATTCACAATTTTTGGAATTTGATCCAAGAGAGAAAATAATGAGTCAAGTACCAGGCATCTAGCCTACACCAAAGATTTATTTTCTGAAGTCTTGACTCCTTCAAGAAGAAGCCATCCCCATGTGGAGCCACTATTGGCCCCCTATAAATTTTTGACAAGAAAACACAAGGCTAAAATGTTTCTGAGCCTTCAAGGAATGCATTTCCTCTGAAAAAACATCATCCTTGAAGCCTCCTTGTGCCTTTTGTCCTTTGATAAATTCCCTCTGTTGACTCCCATTATAAGGTATCACTGATTGCAAAAAATTGTGCTCCAAAAGGCCTACTTTTGCCCCTTGTACCCCTGCAGAATGCCCCATTTTAACCTTTGTTTTCCCCTTGTCAAATTCCCATATGATCCCCTAAATCCTCCCAAAATCCCCTTTACATCCTACACACACCCCTTTTTTGGCCTATTTTCCCCTTTTTCCCTCTATCGTTACCTATTTCTGCCCTCAAATTTCATTAAAATGGGCCAAAAACCTTATTTTCCATAGGTATGGCTCTTAGCCCCTTTCGGCCAACCCCCTTAACCTTTTCCACCACGCGACCACGGTGCTATAACCAGGTGCCAAGGCGAAAGGCGCTTACCGCATTTGAATATCGAGCGCGTTTTAAACCGTCGATCTGTATAGATCGGACAGTCATCGCGTTCCCACATCGTCCACCGTTCAACCCATTCACTCCTCTGATTGCATCATCCACCATTCATTTACCCGCAGATCAACGGTCAGCGTTTCACCCGCCCTGTGGTCCCCGCAAACGCGCCACTGTCACTATTCAAAATCCATCGGTTTCCATCACACCGCCTTTGAGAGGTAGGCGGTAATTTTCGTTTGGCCAGCGATTCCACTCATCGAATGACGCATGGCACCGACACTATTTGAAAACCACCTCCCCATCACGCGTTATCGTTAGGCGGAAAACCCGACGCAATATGCATATCAACCATCCGATCTGGGGCTCTCCATCCAATGGTCATCGCACCCCGAAGATGCGCGGAAATTAACCCAAGGTAACCATACCCCTGGCCCACCATCCGTCGCCCTCTGATGCATTTTCAGCCGTCGATCTCTTCCCGAGATCAGACAGTCCAAATTCAATCGCCCCCCACCACATCACCCATTCCACGTGTTTTGTCACATTTTCCTCCGTCCCCCTATATATTTCATTCAAAGGTCAAAATGTTAAGTTTTCACGTTTAATTTTCTGCGCTCCACCACCTTTCGCCATGAACATTTTCCGCTGTTCGCGACCATTTTTTGCCATCACCTCGTGCTCTTCCGCCATTTTACCAGTCTGCATGACCATCCTCATCATCCCCACTGCATTCACCCACCCCGTGCATGATTTCTTGACCAGTTTTGTGTGTTTTGCAGGGTTTCGGGCGGCAATAAACCACCATAGTTCACAGTCCCTGTCACAGTGATAGAAAAATAGGAAATGACCATTCTCAGGGGCTGGAATTATGAAGAAAGGCCTGGGGAAGGTATGCCGACAGGACTATCATTAAAGGAACATGGTTTAAACTCCGTAAAAACCTGTCCAGAGCCATTAAAGCACAGATTTCGCAGTCAGAGGCAAGCGTGGAAGTGGCAAAGAGTATCAGTGGGAAAATAGAGTGTTTAAGGTTTGTAATTGCGAATTATAAGCCTTAATCCAATTATTCAAAGGCAAGGTACCAGAATCAAAGACCCCGTGGATCACTTAGAAGGTCCAATGCACAGAAAACCATACTATCAGGTTTTCCATATCAGCGGTACGTTCTTTCATAAAAGGACAAGGTGCCCATATCGTCTGCATTCTATACTGTGTTCTAGGGAGATTTTTCAGCCCTAACAACAGTCCTATGCTACTAGTGCATTAGTTATGCAGTATCGCAGACCCTAGCATCATTATTATTCCTTTTTGTGCAATTCACCATAATGCTACAGAAAGTACATCAAAGACATACCTAGAATAAATTGCGGCCTGATGAAGACCACTCTTTCATCCAAAGAGTGCAGAAGTTCAATGCTTAGACATTTAAAACAGAACGAGGCCTCGGCCCTCCTTCGGCTTCAGATTTTTAATGCTACATTTAAGTTTACATCTACTCCTACTATTCTTTTCTACTATAAGAATCGTCGAGAACATATTGTAAAGGTTGTTGTTCGGTTGTTGTCGATTGCTGTTAGAGGGATTCATTTTGACTGTTTGAACAATCTTGGGAGGGATTAGCAGAGTAGTTGTTATGGAGTAGGCTGGGAGGAGAAAGTTTGGACTGTAATCAGCCATTGAGCTCAGGGTATGTGACTGGTTTTGCATCAATTAATCAAGAATATTTCACAGGATCCTGGTCTATTACTATTGGTGATGTTTTTCTAAGACTGTTTATTACATTTTCATACTGTTTCATTTTCTACTAGCTTGCATCAGAAATCTGGCATAGGATTTACCCTTGTTAGGTACCCTATGTCTCTGCTCTCCTTGCCTTCAATGTTTTCTGCTAAATTTGTTACCTAAGGGTTGATTTCAATTAATTTAACCAGTGTAGTGGATGTCATTGCCTGCTAGCTGATGTATGAATTAATGAAATCTATCTTTAGTTGTTCTTATTGGGTTTAAGCTGGAAGATTTGGGAACACTGGGGATTCGAGTTAGCCCTGTCCACTAGGATCCTTGTGCGACCAGCTGACCTTTCTAAGATCTCTTGTTGGTGTCAAAGCATTGAATTGTGAAATTCCTTCTCTGATCTACAGACCCTGGCTCTGTTAAACTTATCTCTATTTTTTCCCCTTGGATCATGCTAAAGCTGACCTGGAGTTAAATGACCTCTGGTCCGATATATAAGCTGCCCCTTTTTCCCCCCTTTGAAAGTTTCCTTTGAGTATGTCCAAGGAGGTCTAGAGTTAAATGACCTCTGACATGATCTATAGACAGAAATTGGGTTGTTTTCCTTCTTTCACTTTCAATCCTTAATGTTCCATCCCACCATCTATCTAAAAAGATCCTTTAGTGTAGATGACTTGCCCTCTAAAAGCCTTGGCTATTTGTTGCATGTAATTCCCTTTCATGACTCCATAGCCCAATGGATGGCACTTTCTTGACCTACCCTCTTTGCTGAAACATCCTGGTGTTTTGTTCCTTTTCTCCCATTACTTTCTCAGTCTATGATCTCATGACCAACCCAGCAACCAACCAACCAAATCATTTTAAAACCCCCCTTGTGCTTCATAACTAGCCTAACATCTCATTTGAGCTTTCAAAGATATATCATCCTTTGTTTTGTGGAGAGATCCCTCTCCGGATCTAGGAGGGCTAGATCCTAGGATCCCAAAGCGGTTTGATGTTGTCTTATCTTTTGGTATTGCCAAATCTGCCAAAACATAGGAACCCCGACAGTGTCGTATGAGGGCACCCAAGGAAACACGTTTGAGCAGGTTAGGTCGGGTCATTTTTAGAACTAATTAATGAATCTCGCATGCAAAATAATAACTAGTAAACTTAGTTGAACTCCAAAATAGGAATAAAAGTCAACTTAACAAGGAGAGGATAGAGAAAAATGACGGCTAACTGTTGCAAAGTAGGGAGGAAGTGCATACCCACTCTAAGAAGGTATTTGAATTAGGTAGTATGAATTAATATGTGGAATTGTCCATTTAATCCTCCAACTAGAGTCTAATTAGTGCCACATGTCATCCTAGCTAGTGGCACCCCCTATTAAAATAGAAAACCCTAAAAATAGAGAATTCAAAAAATGATAGGGAATGCCCAATAGTGAATGAAAAGTGGTCATATGTGCCCCTAATAATGTATATTAATGGAAGAGGGTCTAATGATGGCCAGAGTGTGTTCCTTAATGAACTAATGATCAGTGTAATGTACCCCAATAACACCCCATAACCCAACTTATAGGGAGTATGCTATTGAGCGAGTCCTAACAATTCTCAGCCATGTTAAGTACTCATGTACAACAAAAACAAGCAATGAGTCCCAATAATTTGCGACCATGTCAAGTACTCATGAAATAAATTATACAATACACAATATTAGAAGAGTGAGGTAAAGAGGGAAAACCTAGTGGGAAGAAAAACACCCCTCAAAATACAATTCACACTATGTTAACTATGTCATTGCTATGAAGAAGGATGGTGTTGCGACCAGTTTGCCGTATTCTCCCTCGTGCCTTTGACATTCATGCGGGTCGAGTCTGGTCGAGTCATGTGATGGCGCCTAAGGAAATGTGTTTGGGTCGGGTCGGGTCGGGTCGTGTTGTATGAGGGTGCCCAAAGAAAGGCATTCGAGTGGGTCAGGTCGGGTCAAGTCTTGTGAGGGCGCCCAAGGAACGCGTTCGGGTCAAATCGTGTGAGGGAACCCAGGGAAACTCATCCGGGCGGGTCAAATCGGATCGTGTCCTGTGACGGCACCCAAGTAAATGCATTCTGGTGGGCCAGGTTGGGTCAGGTCGTGTCATATCCAAGGGTCTAGAGCTACTCTACAGGTGGTGGGTAGCATGCTCCAGGATTATTATTATATCTGATTTGTAAATGATAAGCACTCTTTTGTGGGCTAGCTTCTTATGGGCACCTCATAGCACTCTCACTTTTTCAGAACCCGAACTTTCATGGGTGAACTATATTTGAGCCTCCCTATTGTTTTAAGTCTCCATTTCATAGTCATACTTCCAATTGGTCATGCCGTGTGATCAGGGTGTCTGAGGAAACACGTTCGGGCAGGTCAGGTCGGGTCAGGTTGTTTGAGGGCATCTAAGGAAACACGTTCAAGTAGGTTGGGTCAAGTATGGTTGTGTTGTGTGAGGGTGCCCAAGGAAACGCATTCGGGCAGGTCAAGTCAGGTCGTTTCGTGTGAGGGATCCCAAGGAAACATTTTTTGATTTGGCTCTAGTAAAAGGTTGTGGGCTAGCCAATGGTGAATTTCTAGTACATAAGTGTGTGATTTCAAATTTATCAATCATGCACAAGATTGTAAAATTAAGTTATATTAGACATTTTATCTGGTGGATAGAATTAGATTTTGGTTGGACTTTTCTTGATTACAAACAATGGTAACCTACTTGCATCAATGTTGCTTTCCTTTATGAAACAACCAACATTAACGCCTTCCAAAAACAACTCAAAATAGAAGCAAACAAGTCTCCATTTTTATCAAGTCATGTTGGGGCACTAACTGTAGTTGAATATAATATATAGAAGAAAAAAACTCCAACATTTCAGAATGAATTATGAACAAAATGAGCCATTACATAGTTTGCATTGTAAGCCAAGAAACCTCATAGCCCTCTCACTTTGTCGAAAACAAAATTTTCATGGGTGAACTATATTTGAGCCACAATTACCAACCCCTAACCCATTTAACCACCTAAACCTCTAAACCCCTAACCCATTTAACCCCTAAACCCTAAACCTCTAAACCCTTAACCCCTAACCCATTTAACCCCCTAAACCCTAACCCCATTAACCCCTTGAAGGCACAAGGGAGAAAATGGCTAAAATCATGGTTGGGTGGTTGGGTGAGGGCATAAAGGCCCACACATTTGAAAGATGATATCTCAAGTACCTGGGATATGATCGAATTTGTGCCCAAGACTCGAGCCTTTGTCCCCACTAGACCCACTGCACCACAGGGGAACCGAGATAGTAGACCACCCTAGATGGATTAGAGAATGTGGCCAGATAAACGAGGAGACCCATAGAGACCTTAAGAGGAGGAAGTTATGGTTTACGTGCCAATAACCCTGGGCACTTGGGCACAAGTTCACAAATGGCAAAGCCCACTACATTGAGGTGTATTTAGATAGTGAGTCGGATGAGTATTTTGAGGTTCGGGATGATCTGGGAGATGAGGGAGGACCATCATCAGGGGGAGAACCACCACCACCACCACTACCACCTAGAGGGGATCGTTTTCCCCATTAGGGGGAGTTCTTGCTTCACTTTTGGGAGTTCCAGATAATTTGACACTCGGGATTAGGGGAACGGTACAGGGGCAACGAGTTTTAATTCAGGTAGACAGTGGGGCCACCCACAACAACATTGATTCCTAGATGGTGGAGCATAGGGGCATCCACACAGAGGCATTTTAGGGGTTCTTGTTGGTTCCAAGGGACCAAACCATGTAGTGCATTAAGTACGCTCCCAGGTTAACTGTGGTGATGCGGAACTACTCGGTTACTGATCACTTTTTTTTAGTGTCCCAAATACCAACGTGGTGTTGGGTGTCTAGTGGTTATATTCATTGGGGAGGGTCACCACTAACTCGTAGAAGTTAGAGATGGATTTTATGGGGCCAGATGGGAAGCTATTATTTTTTAGGGTGATGTAATCTTACCCACCCCAGATAGTTTCAACACACCGGATGGAGATAGATCTAGGATATGGGGGCATAGAATGGGTGGTCAATCTAACGATTTCAGAGACAGGGGCCCAACCATGACCATTGCACCCAGACATACAAACCTTATTAGAGAGGCATTAGGGTTTTTTTTGGGATATCCCTCCATGTAGGCCACCAACCATTTTGGTGGAACTTGGCTAGAAAAGGGCCATCTATCTTTGCATAGTTTTTAAGGAACAAATACACCTAGTGGATTATCCTACAAATAATAAGGTCTCATCATATTTCTTAGCCATGTCTTTAAAAATAGATTTTACTACTATGTTACATACATAACTGTCCCTTGCCTTACAAACAATAAGGCCTAATACACCATTTTGAAAGCCCATTGTCCTAGAAATAATAATATTTCATTGTTTTACTTAGCCATAACTTTAAAAACATATTATTATTAATATTATATATATATATATATATATATATATATATATAAGTTAATTAATTAACCTCCATCACTAATTTTCCAATGAAGAATAATTATGTTTAAAAAATCTAATACTATGCTACTCCTAAACTCATATGATAAACTAATTTTCAGCCCAGCCAATCGAAATCCGAGCACTTCATTTTGGTCATTCGGTCAAATGAAAATATAAAACGTGGAGAAAAATTTCTCACACGTTAACATTTTCCAAACTTCCATATTTGCACCTATAATTCCCTTCACTTCACTTAACTGTATCCCTCAACTTGGTGTGGCTTCCAGACGCTCTGCGACATAGTTTGCTGTCGTGGTGTGGCTTCCCGATGCTCTGCGACATAGTCTGCTGCCATGGTGTGGCTTCCCGATGCTCCACGACATACTCTGATGTCGTGGTGTGGCTTCTTGATGCTCTGTAACATAATCTGCTTCCGTTATAGGTCTAGGTTGTTCATTTCATCCTCCAGCGACACTTCCAAGAAAATGTTTCGCTCTGCCCCCTTCATGAACTAATTTCTCCAAATTTTTCTTTGTCTCATTACACTAAGGAAGTCCAGGGCTTATGGTTTTAGGGAATTAGCAGAATGCGCTTCCTTCCAAGGAATTCCTATCGAGTTCCTATCAAGTTCCTCCACAAAATGCAAATCAATTCCTATCAATTTCCTCCACAAAAGGCAAATCATCATTGTCCTCATACCAAATATCTGACCAAGTGAATATGCATTTTTGGAAAATAATTTCTTGTCAGCCTCAAGAGAGCCTAATTCCCGTGTTGGTGATTTAAATGCCATATGTTTCTGGAGCCTCCAAGCAAGATCTCTACTTGTTTAAGCCCATGATAGTTCCAGGAGAGTTTTTGAGAGGCCACTTTCCAATGCCTTTAAGATTATTTTAAGCATAGGAGAGCTCTCAATATAAAATATGAGGCATTGTAAAATATGTCGTCCAATGTGAAGTAACCACTGAAGATAAATGTATTTGAGGCTATCATGATTTGTCAGTTTCAGAGAATTTGTCATAAGCATCATCTTTCAACCCTCTAACAATTCATTTAGCAGTTAGAACCAGTCCTCGTGTGTGAACATATGCAATTCCCAACCCTCCTTTGTCATCCAAGGTACAAATATCCCAAGAAGCTAATGGGAGTCCCCTATTTGTACCTGGTTTTCCTCAAAGATAATTATTAAGAATCTTCTCTAGCTTAAGAAAATTAGACGCATTGGAAAAATAGTAAGATTACAACTGCCTATTACACTATTTATGGTCTCTTCTTGTTTTCATTATGGTCTTGTTATTAGAATTTGTCTTGATGAAGAACATAAAATAATAATAATAATAATACACTAATTTAATATCACAACAAAATTTCAAGAATAAATATGAATCAAGTTTATAAAACCCTAATCTAATCTGCCCTAGATTTCTCAACATGATATCAATGCTAGGGATTTGAAGAAAGGGTAGAAAAAGATATCATATTGGCACCAAGTCAACTCAAGAAGGTCATTTATCTAGGACCGAGATCCTAGAGGAATAAGAATTTATTTTTAGACACTCAATCTAGCCCTAATTGTAGTGAAAACGTCATAGGTATTTAAAAGGAGAGAAAGGTAATTTGGAGGGAATACAAGCCCTATTATAAGAAACCAAAGGGATAATCCAATAGCCCACAGTAGGCCGAGTATGTTGGAAAATAAAATGAATTTATAGGTACCCTTTGTTAGTCCTCTTCACTATGACAAAATTACAGACCTATAATAGAAGAAAAAAGGTATAAAATTCTTGTATTAGGAGGACCGAATGCCTAACCTAGCATTTCAAGGTGGGCCGCACATCCTGGTGATATAACAAGGATCTAAAAGGGACCTTACATGGTATAATATCCTCATCAAAATGGTTCGACACTATGTGAAAAATCTTTGGTATGTGTCATCTTTTGTTAAACGTTTTGTTAAGGATATTTCTGAGTTTTGCAAAACATCAAAGGAATATATATTATCAACTCCAAAAGAACCAAGCCATCTCCAATTCTTAGCATTATTCATGAGGTAAAAATATCCAATTTCGTTGGAGGGTAAATTTGACTTCATTCTGAGCATAAAACTACATTGGAAGCCCTATAAAGGAAGTCATCAAAGGATCCAAAGTTCTTTGCATAAGTATCATTGGAAACCGGGACCTATTATTCATACCAATGCACCAAATTTTTGAACATAACTGAGTTGAAAGTCTAGAAGAAATTATGAGAATAAATTCCATATTGCAAGTTTAAAGCAATTCCCACAATAGTATCAAGTAGATCCAAATTCAAGGCCTAATTGGAAGGCTAGAAGGAGTCACTTCAGTAGGATCTGAGACCTATTATTTTGGGCATAATTATACTTCAAAAGGACATAAGTCACATCTTTAGTCACCAAGAAAAGGATCCAAGAATCCTACTATTTGCATAAAATCGAGTTGATTGGAGGAAAAACAGGCCTATCTCATAAGAGTAATTGCCAAGCTATAATCACTTTATTCAATTCATGACTTGTAGACCTATGGATTGACATATAATATAATAACTTGTGGTGTAGGATTCATGAAGTTGTGAAATTTATGGGAATGCAGATCTACAGGGATGAAAGTTCTGATCACATACATACAATACATAGTATGAGCCTTATCAACAGTGAGAAAATAGCTAGAAGTATTCCAAACTTAAATTGTTGAAGTATACCCTTTGAAAGAGTCGTTTAATATATGACCTGCTCTTTAGTATAGAGACCAAAACCTTATGGAGAAGAAGTGCAATACCAAGATCCACATATATACATAATCTACAAAGTTGAATCAGTGAAATAAGAAAGTCGACCTTATGACGCATGTTCCATACATACATACATACATACATACATACATACATACATACATACATACATACATACATATATATATATATATATATATATATATATATATATATATATATAACTCAAATTCTATATCTTCAGACCTGGAACATGCATAACATCTTTCAATTGAAATGGTTTACCTGACTCCCTCTCAAAGGTAATGGTACCAATGTCGGTCACACTGTATCATCCATCATCGCCCATTCATATATGCATTTGGAGATCTTTCTCCTCCAAGTCACTGAAAAGCTCCTTATCTCCCATCATGTGGAAGGAAGCACCACTATCAAGATACCACACTGATACCAATGCACTTGAAACCATGCATGCGATCAAAGAGAAATCAAGTTCAAATTGCAAGGCAAGGGCCTCACCAGTTGCAGCTCCAACATCCTTCTTTTTCTTCTTCTTATGTGGGCAGTTAGTGGGAAGATGCCCATGTTCGTGACAGTGAAAACACTTAACCTTGGAAAAATACAGCTTCTTGCCTTTAGACTTTGATTTTGAATGGAATTTCTTCCCCTTACCTTTCCTTGCCTTGGCAGCCAAAGCACAATCCTCTTCATCATCATGCTTTGATGAAGAGCCATCTCTAGTGTTCCGCCTGAACTCCTCCTGCACTAGATCCGACCACAGTCATTCCTAATCCAGAAGTTTCTCCCGTCCGTTGATAGAGTATTGATAACTGTGCCAACTCTTAGGAAGTCCCAAGAGAGCCAAACTCACCAAATCATCATTAGCAACCGTGATTCCCACACTCCCTAGTTCATCTCAACATTGGACAAACTTTGTGAGATACTTAGGAATATTGTCGCCCTTCTCCATCTTGATCTTTCTGAGTTTATCCTTCAACGCCAATTCCCTATGGTTGCTGCTACTTTGGAAAAGATTGCCAAAGCTTTCCACGTCGCAAATGGAGTGGCTTTCCTATAAAGGCTTGAGACAATATGGTTCCGCACACCTTCCAATATAATCCTTCTCGTCTTTGCTACTTTCTTTTTCCAGGCGTCAAGTAATGCAGCATTCGTCGAAGTGGGCTTAGGAACATCACTATCGATGAATTCCTTCAACCCATTATCTTCAAGCACCGCCTCCATCCTGTCCTTCCAGGTAATGTAGTTCGAGTGTCCCTCGAATGCATACTCTAGCCGCAAGCCATTGAAATCCATATCGATGTTTACTCAATTTTCGCACCGAGAAATTCTTGCAGCAAATTCAAATCGTTTCCACCAACAAACTCAACTACTGCTTCAAAATTGAAATCTTCTTTGCTCCAATACCATGTATAAATTTTAATACAATTATGTATTTCCTATATTCTCCTGATCTAACAATTATATGCCACTATTAAATACATAATCCTTCTACTAAAATCTTTGCAGAAATTTAATCGCCAATTGCAAACACGTGAAGAAAGATCAATCACACATGACACAGATGTTTTTACCGGGAAAGCATAAAGCTAAAAACCCCACTATCATATATTATGTATATATCATGGATCATGAAACAATCTCACACAAAACTCTAATCCAAGATCTCTCAGTATAATATACAATCGTCTCACACTGTCATACAAAAATTGGCAAATACATGCGCCAATTCACTGCCTCCTGACAGCCTGCCTCCACTGCACAATCCCTGTTGATCACAATCCCTGAATGAATGAGATCCTTCCTTGCTTTGACTGCGCAATCCTCATTGGCATCTCCAATGTGTGTGTGTTTGCAAGAGTGCACCCACTAATGTCACAACTGGTAGTCAAACTGTCCCTTTCACCTATCTCTCAACTAGGTCTCCACTGGATCTGACATGCATGTAGTTAAGACTAGTAAATCTTCAGTTGCATGTGAGATCACTCCATGTGAATTAATTTAATATTTAATTCATTGATCTCTCACTAGTGTATCTTTATTTACAACTAGCACAACTGAGTTTAACTCACTTAATTGAGTTAAACTACTTTACAACTCACATAACTACACATACAACTCTGTTACAACTTTATATCACTCAGTTACAATGAAGTCCACTTGCATGTCCCACCAACCAACCTTAGAACTCAAAATTCCTTCAGTCAACTGGATTTCCATATCAGTTAACTGAAATCAAGTGCTTCAAGAGAATAGATTATTATTTATTGTCTAATTATTATTAAGATATAATAATAATCGACATGCATTCTATTTTTAGACATGTGATCTATAAATAGACTTCACCCATGCATCTAAAAATAGAACCTCATCTATAAATATAATTTTCTCAACCATCTATAAATAGACTCCTGCTATAAATAATATTTTCTCACTATTCTAAAAATAAACATACACCTAAAAATAGCCTACGAACCCCACCTAGTGTAGGTGCTTAATTTTCACTAGGATATTCATCTTGTTGAATCTCAACACTCCCTCTCAACAAGAAAGGGATTATCCTTCACACTGATCCTGTCTCTATGGTATTTTAATTTGCTCGTGGTGAGCTCCTTCATCATAATATCTGCATCTTGATCTTCCGTAGGAATGCACTGAAGCAACATGATCTTCTACTGCACACAATCTCTAATAGTGTAACAAGATGATACCGATATTTATATTCTTAGATCTTATCAAGAAAAAACATGATTTGACTGAGTTTAATGCAACCAAGAATATCACAATGAATCACTCAGAGATACAATGAACTAAAATAAACTAACCGTGGATCTCCTGACCGCATAGCCCCATGCATATTGAATTTGCCATGGGTTTCTCATTTCTACTGAAATAAGTGCCATGGATCTCTGCTTCTTGTTTTGCCAAGAAAAAGATGTAGACATGATAATCACACCCCATGATGTGCTCTTTCGTCCATTGGGCTTCCCGCCTTACTATGCACGCTGGCTTTTCATGCAACTTCACCTCATCTGTCCGTTTCTATCTTAAGCCATACTCAGATGTTCCCCTGAGATACCTCAGGACATGCTTGCCTGCCTTCCAAAAGAGCTTGGTAGGCTTAACCATCGCTTGACTAAGCTAGTTCACCGCATAGCATATGTTCGGTCTTGTATTAACTAAATACATGATTGAACCCACCAACTGTCGATAAACAGTGGCATCCACTACCTCTGTCGATGTAGCATCCTCTTTCCTCCAATTTCCTGGAAGAGGAGTATCCATGGGCTTGCAGTCCTCCATGTGAAACTTACCAAGTATCTCCCTTGCATACTTTCCTTGAGACACAAACAATTCACCATTTTACAATCCAAGGAAATAATGAAGGAGACCCATATCCTTCATCTCGAACTCCTTTGAAAGATCCTCCTTGCATGAGTGTATCAGCTGCTCATCACTAGTCAATATTAAACCATCAACATAAAGTACAATGATCAAAAGCTTACCCTCAACCACAATCTGGTACAGGTTTTCATCCGCCTCACTCTTGGTGAAGCCAAGTCCAGTGAAATAGTTGTCGATCCGAGTGTACCAAGCACGGGGTGCTTGTTTCAGCCCATACAGCGCTCTTTTGAGCCTGCACACATGCGACTCACTGCTGAAGATATCAAATCCTTCAGGCTGCTCAATGTACACCTCTTCCTCAATGATCCCATTAAGGAACGCAGTCTTCACATCCATCTGATGAATGTGCCAACCCATCTGCGCTGAGAGAGCAAGGATGGTCCTTATGGAAGAATACCGTGGAACAGGTGAAATTTTTTCTTCATAATCAATCCACTCAATCTGTGAGAAGCCTCAGGCCAAAAATTTGGCCTTGTATTTCTTAACACTCCCAACAGCTTCATTTTTACCTTGTAGGATCCATCTTAACCTTACCACTGATGTAGACAACCAAATTTGAACAATTTCCTCCAAGCATCATTTCGACAATGGAGTTATAACTTCACCATTTCATCTACTCCATGTGGTTGGCTTGATCAAGCCTTTCTAAAAGGAAGATGGCTTGGCCACAATATATTTTCTCATGAGAGCCACGCATCCAGTAAATCGGTCGTAGATCGTCTTTATTCAAGGCCGATGAAGCAGGGACTCCAAGACATGAAGGCGCGGGGCCGTTTCCCGCCTCTCGACCCGTGGTAAGCCTTCCCGCGCTCGATGTTTGGCTCTGTGTGAGTGGACTCCTCCACTCCATGAACCTCCTCCTGTGGCTGATCCACATTTAGAGACTCATCTTTGGGAACCAAAAGTTCCTCCTCTGCATGTAATTCTAGCTCCCTCTCAAGCGAAAACTTCACGGATTTCTCCTCATTGAATTTTATATCCCTTCGCACCACAGTAATTCGAATGTTTGGAAAATACACACGATTTCCCAAATATCCAAAATTCGATAGTTGGCTCCAGCTTCTTCCTGGCGTTCTTGGTCACATGCACATAAACATATCAGCCAAAAATCTTAAAGTGAGAAACATCTGGTTTCTTACCGGTAAAAGCTTCTTCAGGTGTAGTCATGCCAAGTACATTATGAGGACAACGGTTTTTGTACATATACAAGCAATGTTGCATAAAGTCCAATCAATAAAATGCATTGGTAGGCCCTGATCATGCAGCATCACTCATGCAACACCCACAATCGTTCTATTCTTCCTTTCCGCGACCCCATTTTGTTATGGGTTATGAGGTGCTATGAGTTCTCTTCGAATTCCTTCTTTGCTACAAAAGTCTTTGAATTCATTCGAGATGTATTAACCACCATTATCGCTCCTCAGAGCCTTCACTTGCTTCCATGACTCTTTCTCAACCAATGCCTTAAACTCATAGAACTTTTAGAATGTTTGAACCTTCTTCTGCATGAAGAAGATCCAACATTTACGAGAAAAGTCATCAACAAAAATAACATAATACATGTGTTTTGCTATTGAATAAATTGAGAATGGTCCACACACGTCTGTGTGAACTCTCTCTAGGATCATCGAAGCACGATTCTCCTTTTCATGAAAGGTGGAATTTACATACTTCCCCATGGTGAAACCCTTGCACTGATCTAATTGAGCAAGTGTTCCCCTTAGAAGTCCAGTAGATATTTGCTGCATGAATTTCAAGGCTCCATGATGAAGATGGCCCAATCACCTGTGCCATAGTTCACCCTAATCCCGGCTCACCACTTTTTCTCGCTTTAGGACTCATTGTGATACCCTACCTCCAGCTTGTAGAGATTCTTGACTTGAATCCCTATCCTCTTGGCTTGACCCATTTTTTTATGTCACAGGAAATCTTTTCCATCGCTGAAAACAATGTCATAGCCTCTATCCTCCAACATCGCGACTGAGAACAAGTTTTTCCTCAGACCTAGAACATGCATAACGTCTTTCAAAAGAAATGGTTTACCTAACTCCCTATCAAATGTAATGGTACCAATTTCAGTCACACCGTATCATCCATCGTCACCCATATCTATAAAAATTTGGAGATCTTTCTCCTCCAAGTCATTGAAAATCTCTGTATCTCCCATCATGTGGACGGAAGCAGCACTATCAAGATACCACACCAATACCATTGCGCTTGAACCAAGCATGTGATCAAAGAGAAATAAAGTTCAAATTTTGAGGCAAGGGCCTCACAAGTCAGAGTTCAAACAACCTCTTGTTCTTTTTCTGTGGGCAGTTAGTGGCGAGATGCCCATGTTCGTGACAGTGAAAACACTTCACCTTGGACAAATCCAGCTTCTTTCCTTTAGCCTTGGATTTTGAGTGGAATTTATGCCTCTTCCCTTTCCTTGCCTTGGTAGCCAAAGCAAAATCCTCTTCATCATCATGCTTTGATGAAGAGCCATCTCTAGTGTTCCGCCTAAACTCCTCCTGCACTAGATCCGACCACAGTCGTTCCCAATATCGAAATTTTTCCCGTCCGTTGACAGAGTCTTGATAACTATGCCAACTCTTAGGAAGTCTCAAGAGAGCCAAGATCACCAAATCACCATCAACGACTGTTATTGCAATGCTCCCCAGTTCATCCCGACATTGGACAAACTTTGTTAGATATTTTGGAATGGTGTCGCCCTTTTCCATCTTGATCTTGTTTATCCTTCGATTTCATTTCCTATGGTCACTCCTTGTAATATCCCAAAATGGGGATGAAACAATACATGAACACAAAACTGGAGTAGCAGTGATAAATCAATTCATAAAATGTAAGAAGAGCTCATAGCCATTATATTAATGTTACAACAACAAAATTTATACAAGATCTTGAGGAAATAATCACTCAAGTTAGGAAATACAAGTCTCAAGAAAGCATGTACATGAAATATGAAGTATACTACTACATAGAAAATGCCCAAGGATATGACAGCACAGTTTTATTAGAGACAACTACTGCTGGAGTATGTCAATACATGGATATGGAAATATATAGCTCATACAACATTGGGAACAAAGATATAAATTCCCAAACTCAATTTCAAGACAATCCGAAAAGGATTTCCTGAAATATGCAAAAGTACAAAAATGCCAGAGTTGTAGTCCTAGGACTAAATAGCAGCTGCAACTCAAGAAATAGATGGAGATGGCTGAAGATGATGCACAAGCTGAACAAACCTCCTCCAATGGATCTTCCGAGTGAAAGGCTGATCCTAACACTAAAGATATCACCCTCCAAACAATCACTGCAAACCATCAATGCAACGTCACTCGAAAATAACGTGCTCAAGGAGAGGGATCAAGCAAAGAGGAGATATAAAATGTGTTGGTGTTGTGTAACCAGCTCCAAAAATAGAAGAAAAAAGATATCAATGCCTTAGAAATAAGCCACTTCGAGGGGGCAACCTCCAATACATTACATAAATGAACAATTCTTGGATTATCCCATTTACAAAACCTCCTTTCTATATATATAGGAGTCCATGGGGCCATAGTGGGCCACAATGTAATCCTAGCCGACCTAACAATAATAATGTAAGGGCACAATAATAACAATATGGGGGTTACAGGGGTACAAAAATAACGATAAGGGGGCTACACTAACATAATAAGGGGCTTACACTATTAATATAAGGGACTTAACAACGCATCTCCTTAAAACAAGTGTTGTGCTCAACACTTGATTATTTCTTGATGCTTCTGTATAAAATTCTCATCCTCCCATGTGGAATCTTCTATAGGAAAGTTCTTCCACTTGCTGAGATACTCTGAAATTGATCGTCCTTGTCGAGTTCTTTTTTCTGTGACCGCTTCAGAACTTCTTTCAATGTGATGTTGATCTTCCTATTGTTTCATTAGATTCTGCACCAAAGTTAGGTTATCCTTTGAGAGTTGGAGAATTTTTTGTTGATGCTCGATGTGATCTTCCACTAATTTATCATCCATATTAGCTATTATTTGATCCTTCAAACCATCCAACTTAGCCTCCATTTCTGCTTTTAAACCATCTATTTCATCTTCGATTGCTCTTCGTAAGATCGAAACTTGTTGCACTTGGTTTCGTAATTTTGATATCTCATACTGCAATTCTTCCTCTTCATGCATCATTGTATAGATTTCTGAGGGCTTAATGTGTATGGAATTATTTTTTGGAGGCATTATATAACCCAATGCTGATAAACTATCTTCAATATGCCCTTGCAATCAATTCAACTTGTTTCTTCAAACAAGACTTATGCAATTCGGAAACAAAATACACACCTTTTACTTGCTTTGAGGAGATCGATATTGAAATTGAATTATATCTACAATTGAAAATCTTCAATATCTGAAATTCAGCCCTGTAGTAGCCCTCTGAAGCATCCTTCAAACTCATAGGTCCTGATCAATTTGGATTCCCCAAGACAAAGTTGTGTCCAATCTCCCACAATGACCTAATTCTGGACTAGTTCAGTAGAGAAAACTTGTAGGACTTGCCACGTGTCACTGTTTCATCCTTTGTCTCTGAAATTGATAGCCAAGAAAATATAGTCTGTGTAATTGCGACCAATTTTTACGGCACTCAAATCCACTGCCCAGAGAGAGAGTTATTGAACTTTTCCCACGATCACCTCTTTGAGATGCAATTCAGGAGCCTGAAAAAGCACTACCTTCCACAGATCATATCTCCAAAAATATTGCAAACCAAGGTATGAAATTTTTTGAAGACTTTCCTCAGGATTTTAGCTTTGCACCATACGAATTTCAGATTCTGAACCTTCGTAGAAAAAAATTTATAGCGAAAATTCCACGATGACCTGTTTAGGAGCTTGAAAACCTAACTTCCACAGATCATATTCAAAATATTATGAACTGTGCTCAAATTTTTAGACAATATCTCTAGATTGCTTTCATGACCCTACAAATTTCAAATTTTCCTGGAACTTCAGAAAAAATTTATAGCGAAAATTCCATGATGACCTGTTTAGAGCAGCGAAACCCTAGAATCCAAAGCTCTGATACCAAATGTTGTGTAACCAGCTCCAAAAATAGAAGAAAAGAGATATCAATGCCTTAGAAATAAGCCACTTCGAGGGGCCAACCTCCAATACATTACATAAATGAACAATTCTTGGATGATACAATTTACAAAACCTCCTTTCTATATATAGGAGTCCATGGGGCCATAATGTAATCCTAGTGGGGCCACAATGTAATCCTAGCCGACCTAACAATAATAATGTAAGGGCACAATAATAACAATATGGGGTTACAAGGGTACAATATTAACAATAAGGGGGGCTACACTAACATAATAAGGGGCTACACTATTAATATAGGGACTTAACAGTTGGCCAAGTGCCAAGATCTGAAATATGATCCAAAGGCTTCCTCACTGATCTCCCAAAGGAAATAAATCTTCCTCCTCTGAAAATTAAGCTTTAGAAGTGGTGTTGTGAAACCTCCACTGCAACACCCTGCAACACAACGTTATACTCTGCAAAAATAATGTTGTAGCTGAAGGAGGTGGCTTGGCCTTAAGCCTAAATGTGGAGAAATGAAGTGCAAGCTCCCTCAAGAGGCCTATATTTAAAGGAGAAGGAATTCCTAAATAGGAATGCCTTGTGCTAAGTAGCACAACAATCTTAACTAAACAACTGAAGAAAGCACAATAGTCATGCAGACCACCAATTCAATAATCAATTTCATAAGATGTCCTGCTATGGTTGCCTTGCCCTCCTTTTATACAAATGGAAGCCCTCCAACCTTGGGTCCCACTCATTATGGTTTCCTCCACCAAGGAATCTTCCTGCTACTATCACTGCGTTGTCTCCAAATATGATCTCCGCCTCTTATCCCAGTGTTGTTGACTTGGTCAAACTTGACCTTGTCCATATGAAAATGTCCCCTTTCACACATGAGGGTGTGAAATACAGCCATAATAATGATCCCTTTTCACATAATAAGGGATTTTATTCCTATTTCTGTAATGTATGTGCCTCCTTACCCATTTATTCATCTCCTAAGTGTAAAAAGAAAAAAACAATATTCCAATTAGCTGCAAGCTAATTTTGGAATATTACAGTCCTCCCTTACCAAATGTTGCTTGTCCTCAATCAACTGCAAGGATGGAACTAAGAAGTATCCCCTCCTCTTGTTGTAGCATCTACAAATGATAAACTCATCTAAGGAATGAGATGTTGTCTCATCAGTAAATCTCCATACTGCCCCTCCCAAGCATGCAAGCTAGCTGAATAGCTATAATCATGAACAAGTAGAGTACGCAAGGAAGCAATAAGGTGGTGTCTAGAGGTCCCTTTGAGGCATGGGATCTGAAATTTATTGGGAATCATCATTCCCATGTGGATCCTCCATCCCCAAGCTATCATCCATACAAAATGAGCCACCCTCCAAGATGGTAACTCATGCAAATCCGCCTCCACCTTTGGTTTCTGCAATGTAGGTGGGCGAAAATCTGAACATGGTAGACAAAATAGCCTACCCCACACTGTCCTCCTCTCCATTTATGATAAGTGTAGAGTATTTGTTGATCTTAGGCTGCAATAATGTTTCCCTCAAGTGACAAGATGAAGACTAGATCTCCAAAGATCTTCTCTCCAATGTCACAAATCAAACTGGCCCAAACCATCCCATATGTGATGAATAGGACATGATCACCACATGTCATCCAAATGAGAAAAACATTGAAGGTTTCATATAGTGCTGAAAGGTACCAACAGTTTCCCAAGTGGTCACAACGTAGTTTTTTTAACTGTTGTTTTAGAAAATAATATGGCAAGTTGTTTCTTGACAAATGGCTAGTTTTGTATGTCATCACATCTACTAGTGAATAGTAAATGGCCTAGTGAAACAACTGAGCATACATGAAATAATAAAAAACTTGCCCAAGGCCACACAAAATATGGTTGTCTCCATCATAAAATTTGGCCCAAAATTGACCATGGAGCCCAATGAGAAGCTTGCCCTCTTATAGAGCAATGCACTATACAGAAATGGTAAGAGTATGCAAATATTGTGTTAGATAATAAATAAATGCAAAAACAAAGTTCTTACCATGTACTGGAAGTAAGATGATACATAAATCCATGAATGAGTTCTCCATAGTGGTATGACATACTCCCATGAAGAAGAATGAATCATATGCTACATGAAGATCACCCTTCTTATGCTTGGAAATCCAAGTTAAGAAGATCATATCTCTGTAATAGATGTTTCCATCCACTACTCCATCACTCTCACCTCCTCCTTGTCCACCAAGTGCATCAAATGTGAAGTAATCCTGGGGATACTCCATCAATAAGTCCAAGCTCCAAAGTGACAACATTGTTGGCCTATGTAAATAGGTCCTGCCAATTCATAACTCCATTCTTTGACATGCCCATTGTCAAAGACATCTCCCACAATGCTGCTACATATAGGAAATTCCTTCCAAAGTGGAAGTACCTCCTAATCATCCAAGGCTAAGGAGTAGCTCCTTTGCACCATGATAGTGCCATATCCTACTTCTGCAACATCATGAAAAGTATGAGAGAAAATCTGCCCATGCTCTCCCAAGAACAACCAAAGCAACAATAGTTTTTGTTGCCTCCTCATACTTCCATCATACAAATCATGTGGTGAAAACACAATGATTGATATGAAGAATTTCATATCAACACAATGCATCCATACTCCTTGCTGCCCAATGATGCAAGTATCCTACCAAACTTCCTCCACCCACATACCCTTTGAAAGAGGATATGTCACATGATGGCCAAACTCTTTCAAGAGTAGCCAACGCAGCCAAGCCTCTTTCTGCCCATTATCATAGATTTGCAAGTAGCTTTCCAGCCTCTTTCTCAATATCCACACCCATCCATCCAAATGTAAGTGCTTCCCATCATGCTCTACCTTGGTATTCTTCCAATGAAGACTACCGTTTTCCCAAAACATTTTCCTCCTTTTGCATTTCATGGGATGTTGAAATGAAACTCTTTGGAGATATCCTAGAGAAGATCTCATACCAATGACAATCTTGAATCCATAAGGATCCAAGTGTGTTGGAGGCAAAACCTCCTCACTGTTGCTTAATGACGGCGCTGTTAATCTCTCCAATGATGTAGTGGTTGTCTCATACTCCAACTCAAAGATGAACATACAGTTTTGTATAAGAGTGTTTTGGAAAAGGTTCATCTTATCCTCCAAAATTTCACACCCCAACCTGAAGTGTTGTGTGCAACTCAACAAAGGCACATGAGGATGATGGTTCATCCCTTCCTTGAAAAATTCAAGGTTGCACAATGCAGTGCAATTTTTTTGCTCCATATTAGCAGTATGTAATGGCATATATCCCTCCATAAGATTTGCTGAAATAGTAGGAAGTGGAAACTTAGGCATACCTTGGTGAATTTTGGGAACATATGGTAAGGCTGCAAGATTTCCTCCCTCCAATGTGTTGGCTCCCCCAACTGCTAAAGATGATGGCTGCTCCTCCATAATTGTATCAGCGTTGGTACATGCCTCCTCTGATGGTGGTGAGGGCTTCTCCTCCTCTGATTTCTCTTTGCCAAATTTTCTAATCAAACTTTGAGTAAATTCATCAAAATTAGTCACTCTTGCATGGCTCAAATGGTTGAACCACCAAGTGCTTGCTTCACCCACAAGGTGCAGCGCTTCAATTTCTACAACCTCTCTCTCTTCCACTGGATGTAGTAGGAAGAATTCATCTATTTTCCTTGCCCAAGCCCTTTCTGTAGATGACCCATCAAAAGTAGACAATAGAAACCTATTGCCCTTGATTATTCTTGTGCTGCAATGTCTCCTTTCTTGCTCCAACTGAATGTACTGTGGGAATTATAGAGTCTCCTTGAAGGTTGTAGGTTGAGATTTTTACTCAACAAGGTATCCACTTAGGATCTTGTGATCCAAGTTTCCTCCATATTTCTACAATTTGTCCTCTTTTTCAAAAGGAAAGGGCATAGTCCCACAACTTCGTTCTTCTCTTCTTTGCTTGACCTCCTTGTTGAGGTCCTTTCTAGATCTGAAAAGAGATGAGATGAAACTAATTATCTCCATAATTATGATCTCTTTCTTATTCTTCTTAATCTTCTGATAGCATAATGGCTGAGATCCACAGGTTGAGCCAAGATTAAGCTCTGATACCACTGTAATATCCCAAAATAGGGATGCAACAATACATGAACACAAAACTAGAGTAGTAGTGATAAATCAACTCATAAAATGTAAGAAGAGTACATAGTCATCATATTAATGTTACAGTGGAAAAATGTATACAAGATATTGAGGAAATAATCACTCAAGTTAGGCAATATAAGCCTCAAGAAAGCATGTACATGAAATATGAAGTATACTGCTACACAGAAAATGCCCAAGGCTATGACAACGTAGTTTTATTAGTGACAACTACTGCGGGAGTATTTCAATACATGGGTATGGAAATATACAACTCATACAATATTGGGTGCAAATATATAAACCCCCAAAGACAATTCCAAGACATCCGGAAAGGATTTCCTGAAATATGCAAAAGTACAAAAATGTCGGAGTTGCAGTCCTAGGACTGAATAGCAGCTGCAACTCAAGAACTAGATGGAGATGGATAAAGATGCTGCACAAGATGAATGAATCTCATCCAATGGATCCTTCAGGTGAAAGGCTGATCCAATCACTAAAGATCTCAGCCCCCAATAATCACTACAAACCCTCACTGCAAATGCTCCCTGAAAATAACGCAGTCAGGGAGAGGGAATGCACTGTAGGAGATATAAAATGTGTTGGCAAAGCACCAAGATCTGAAATATTCTCCAAAGGCTTCCTCACTGATCTCCCAAAGGAAATAAATATTCCTCCTCTGAAAATTAAGCTCCAGAAATGGTGTTGTGAAACCTCCATTGCAACACCCTGCAACACAACGTTATACTCTGCAGAAATAACACTGCAGATGAAGGAGGTGGCTTGTCCTTAAGCCTGAATGTGGAGAAATGAAGTGAAAGATCCCTTGAGAGGCCTCTCTTGAAAGGAGAATGAATTCCTAAACATGAATGCCTTGTGCTAAGCCACACAACAATCTCAACTAAATAGTGGAAGAAAACACAATAGTCATGCAGACCACCAATTCAATAATCAATTTCATAAGATGTCCTGCTATGGATGCCTTGCCCTCCTTTTATACAAATGGAAGCCCTCCAACCTTGGGTCCCACTCATTAGGGTTTCCTCCACCAAGGAATATTCCCCCTACTATCATTGTGTTGTCTCCAAAGATGATCTCCACCTCTTATCCCAGCGCTGTTGACTTGGTCAAACTTGACCTTGTCCATATGAAAATGTCCCCTTTCACATATGAGGGTGTGAAATCCAGCCATAATAATGATCCATTTTCACATCATAAGGGATTTTATTCCTATTTATACAATGTATGGGCCTCCTTACCCATTTATTCATCTCCTAAGTGTAAAAATCAAAAATCAATATTCTAATTAGCTGCAAGCTAATTTTGGAATATTACACTGCTGCTTTGGAAAATATCCGTCAAAGCCTTCCACATCACAAATTGGGTGGATTTTCCATGAAGGCTTGATACAATAAGGTATCTCACACCTTACAACATAATCCTTCTTGTCTTCGCTACTTTATTTTTCCAGGTGTCAAGTAATGCAACATCCGTCGAAGTGGGCTTAGGAACGTCATTGTTGATGAATTCCTTCAAGCCATTATCTTCAAGCACTGCCTCCATCCTATCCTTCCATGAAATTTAGTTCGAGCTTCCCTAAAGTGAATACTCTAACCGCAAACCATTGAAATCCATTTTGATTTTTACTCAACTGTCGCACCAAGAAATTCTTGCAGCAAATTCAAATTGTTTCCACCAACAAAATCAGCTACTGCTTCAATATTGAAATCTTCTTTGCTCCGATACCATGTAGAAATTTTAATACAATTATTTATTTCCTAGGTTCTCCTGATCTAACAATTATATGCCACTATTAAATACAAAATCCTTCTACTAAAATCTTGCGGAAATTTAATCGCCAATTGCAAACACATGAAGAAAGATCAATCACACATAACACACATGTTTTTATCGCTTACCTCTGAGGATTTTCAAATGAGACCTAAAAAATATTTCCAAGAAAAATTGAAACCTCTACTTTCTAGATTCCTTCCATAGACCTCCCTATTCCCTGAAGCCATTTTCGCCTCCTTGCAAACTTGTATTTTCATTAACAATTGTTTTAATTTTGTAGGTAATTAGCATACCAGAAAATTGGATAAACAGTTTGATACTAGTTCAAACCTGTTTATTCCAGAGCCATAGGAAATGTATTCAAAAGCTTTATTCAGTAGAATATTTTATGCAACAATACTACAGAGAAATTCCATTGAAACAGAGACAGTAATGGTTACCAAGGATAAAAAATCTACACCAACAACAGTGCTCTCCAGGACACATTCTTTACTATGCATAAAGTTAAACATGTATTTTTAGTAAAATCCACTTTTACTAAAAACACAGAAATTATGCATAAAGTTAAACATGTATTTTTAGTAAAATCCACTTTTACTAAAAACACAGAAACATGAAAAAGTTAGTAATATTTACTATAAAAGGTAAAAGTAAAAACAAGTAAAAGAGAAGCCAGGTGAAATAATGCACAGGTTAAAGAAAAAATAGAGCATTCAAATAAAGACAGAGTTAAAAGAAAAGATAGAGGAAGAAGAAAGCATGAAATACAAGCCAGCATGAAAGAAACAAACAGATAAGATCAATCAAATAAAATAGTGACAACTTTCAACTAGTTAGAAAGGTGTCACTACCTTTTTGCATCCAGATATTTTATTTCCTAGAATAAATCCTAGTCAGTTAATAGGATATTTTGTAAATAAGTTGTATAAATACTTCATCAATTTGAGGTATTGAGTGTGGATTCCTGAACATTTCTATAGTTGAATTGATCTACTACCAAAGGGTTTATTATAACTTTTACAAGTTGACAGATAGGAAAATAATAAAGGCATTTATTTACAGGATTCATGTGTTGAGCTACTTCAGTGAACTATATTTCAATTTTTCATGTTATTTTCTTAAGTATTCCATAAACTTGCGTGTTTTTCTAAATCTAAATGTTATAACAAGAATTTTATTGCAGAATTTGTTTAAATACACTCTGTTCCGAACTGTTATTCATTTTAATGTTTTCTTCTAATATCCAGTTTAAAGGATTCTTGATTGCCCTCTGATCCCGATTGACCTCCTTCGCCTTCCTTCATTATCCAGTTTAAGGAATCCTTAATTCTTCCTTGATCTCGATTGAAAACCACTTCACCACTCAGCCTTTAAGATCTAATTTTGCTCAGCTACCTTGCCTGGTAACACTTCCTTTAGAACTTGATTCTATTCTTTTTTCTTGATATATTAACTCCATAGCCCAATGGAAAGTAGAAAAACACCTATCCATCTAAATCAGTAATTCCACCAACAAATAAAAATCAAACCAAATCAATCTTACATAACTAGCCTAAAATAAATTAAAACAACAAAGTTAAATCATTAAGAGAGAGCCCTCTCTAAGCATTAGGAAGGCTAGATCCTAATCTCAAAAATTGGTTGATAGTTACCTTGGTGATTTCTTTCCTTAGCCTTGAGAAATTATGGAGTGATAACAAGCGCCACTTCTAAAAGCACAGCACCACTAAAAAACTCAACGTCTGACCCTGCAAATCATTTTTTCCAGCTCAGGGAGTGAAAGCTCGATGGATGAAATGGAAAATGAGCTTCTTTGTGATGTCTTGGTGGTCTTTATACTTCATCATTTGAATTAATTTGGCCTTAGGACCCACTTTTTCCTTTCCTCACTTTAACTTTAAACTCTAAATCTTTGCCTTGGCATTTTACTTTTTCTTTGACAAATTGATCATCTAGTAACTTTGAGAACTCTTTGATTTGACATTTTTGATACTTTGGCATGTTGGAACTCTGAGTTAGTTGCTTGGGAATCATGAATTTATTACATTTTAATGACATAAAATTACATAATGAAAATTTAAAATTACATCTTAAAATAAAATTGCATGTTGAAAAGAGGATTTTTCTTTACAAATCATCCTTATATGGTGAAGATATTTTACTGGATCACCCTTTACTTGCTAGTCTTATGCAATGGAAATGAAGTTTTATTGGACATTGGAAACCCTAATGACTTAATGGAAACCTTGAAAAACCCTAAAACACCTAACGATACCTTGAAGGAATGAACTTCATGATGACATGAATGATGTGATGACATGATGATATTGACTTTACGGATGGTGTACAGTCAACAAGATATGAAACTATGCCAACAAGTAATCAAATTTGAGGAAGAGCGATGTTTTTGGACTAGGGATACCATCAGTGACTAAATTTTTGCATGACCTAGTGGAATGATAAAAAAATTCTAAGTGGGACCCTTAAAATGATATGAAAAGAGGATTTTTTATCACTAATGGTAGGATGCAAATACTGACACTAACATTGGCCTTATTGAGGATTATAGCTCTGAAATAGGTGGCAAGAACACCGTAGACCTGAAAGCCTTATCCATTGGGTCAATATGGTAAAAAAATCAAGCTAATAAACATGACTGAAAACTGATAAGTCAGATAAAATAGACTGACTCAAGACAAACTCAAAATTGGTTGAAACTTGACTCAATACTGACTTACTTGACTGAAAACTAAACTTTGAAAATGGCAGAAAATCAGTGAAGCTCCATGGCCTTCACTTCGGGCTCCAAACTCCAGTGATTCTCTACTACACACTTGCAGAAAATGTAACTGATATTTACAATGAAATGGAAAATTGATTGAAAATTTTGCTTCAGAAAAGATAGTTCTTAAGGAGTCTACCATTGACTGGTCCTCCTATACACTCTTGTCCATTCATCTCTTCAAGCAAATAAGCATTCTTTACTCGACAAGATGAAATCTGGTATGGCCCTTTCCATAAATTCTCAATTTTTCCATGCTTACCCTTATCCTCATTTCTGACATCCCAGTTGAGTACTGCAACTCCAACCTTGAAGATGTATTCCTTTGTTTTCTGATCATAGATATTCTTTATATTTTCATGGAGTTTTGAGGTGTTTTGAAATACCTCATCTCTAGTCTACTGAAGGTGTATCATTTGATTCTTACGACGTTGTAAGTCATTTTCCTCAGTCCCTGCTTCTTGCATAAATTTCATTACCGAGACTGATAATGATGAAGGAAACACAGTATCGACACCATACACTGAAAAGGAGACATTCCAATAGACTTCTTACTATTCACCCGTTCTTCCCACAATGCATTGATCAACTTCTTATGCCAATAATTTTTATTTTCCTCTAACATTTTCTTAATGATACTGATCAAGGATTTATTAGAGGACTCCACCAATTCATTACCTTGCGGGCAGTAGGCTATATATTTTCCTGACTTGATGTTATATCTTTCAAAAAACTCAGTCATCTTCTTAGACTTGAATGCTACCACATTATCTATGATAATATTAGTAGGACAAGCAAAACGAGAAAAAATATTATTTTCTAAAAACTCAATGATGATAGAATATGTTGCTTGCCTAGTAGGGATCGCTTTGATCCACTTTGTAAATTAATTTGTGGCTATCAATATCCACTTGTGTTGTGCGGATGATGCTGGGTGAATCTCGCCTATGAAATCTAGGCCCCACTATTGAAATGGTGCATGTACTGAAATAGGTTGAAGAGGTAATGGGAGAAGCTTTCTCTTACCCTAAAAAACTTGACATTCATGGCAACTCAATATTGTTTTGTATACATCTGCAAAAAGTGTTAGCCAATAATATCCTGCTCTCAATATTTTATTGGTCATGGTCTTCCAATATAAGTGGCCCCCACAATATCCTGTGTGGAATTCATTCATCACTTCTTTAGATTCTTCTTCGACCAACCAGTTCAGCAACACACCTCTGTGATCCTTCCAGTAAAATGCATTGTCCAATATGAAATACTTGGAAGCTTAGAGATTCAGAGATATGCCTTGAATTTTAGTCATACTTGGAGGAGGTTTTAGGCATTTCAAAACCTAGATAATATCAAAATATTGTGGAGATGTCACAAAGATATCAGATACCTGAATGAGATTTACTTCTTCTTTGTTATCGGACAAGGTTGAAATCAGGTTGATGTCCAGAGCATGGAGGTTTGACTCAGCCATGAGATTGGCTAAGCCCTGAACTTTGATTAGCTTTGTGGGCTTGATATCAAGGTCATATTCTAGTAATATTTATATCCATCTCCCTCTCCCTCTCCTACCTTCTGGGTATATCTGCCTGAGAAATTCTTTTATAGTTGCATTAGGCACATAGGCAAGAGTATGTGAATGTAGTATGTAAACTCTGAAATATTTCAGCGCTTTAACCAAATCCAAAGCTTGTTTCTCTATGATGTTGTACTAAAGGGTTGCATATCTGATATTGTGACTGGAGAATGCAATTGGCAGCTCAGTTTTATCCCTTTTCTACATCAAGAATTCTGCCATGGTGTGCTCAAAAGAAAAATAGAATATTATGAAATCAATAGTATAATCGGGACTTATCAAAATAGGAGCACTGGTCAAAGAAAACTTTACTGAGTTGAAGGACTTCTGGTCATCTTCAGACCACTTCACATCATTATCTTTCTTCAACATATGAGTAAAATTTCTAACATGCTCAGCCAAATTAGGAATGAATCTACATAACAAATTCATCTTACCATTGAATGCTTGTATTTCTTTTTTGCTGCAAGGGAAATCAATCCGCTAAATTGCTTGAACATGAGAAGGGTCAATCCGGATCCCATCCTTTGAGATGATGTGACCGAGAATTTTACCCTCCTCCATGGAAAAAATGCTTTTATTTGGGTTGATAGAGATTCTGAACTTCCTGCATCTCTCGAAAACAATTCATAATTGGTGCAAATGTTCATCATAAGAATGTGAAAACACTATCAAGTCATCTAAATAAAAAACAAAGAAAACACATTTTTCATTGGAAAATTCTATGTCCATGGCCCCTGCATTTTTCAAACCAAATGGCATCTTTACATATTTGAACGTGCCCCAAGGTGTAGTAAATGTTTTCTTGTCCTGATCATCCTTGTGCACTAAAATCTGGTTATATCCTGAATAGCCATCCAACAGTGACATCCGGGAAAAACCAACAACTCTTTGAATGATGTGATCCATTTTAGGAAGTGGATATTTTTCATTCAGAGATAATTTGTTCAAGTTCATGAAATCTATGTAAAGCTAGATTTCTCTAGTCTTCTTTCTTATTGGGACCAAATTAGAAATCCAATCAGAAAATCTGATAGGAACAATAATACTAGACTTGAAAAGTTTGTTTACTTCTTTTTCAATTGATGGCAGCAATCTGGGATTGATCCTTCTCAAATTTTTCCGAAATGAATTTTGATAGGACTTAATCAGAATAGTGTGTTAAATGATGTTCTTTTCATATACCTTTAAATATGCATATTCCCATGCGAAAACATCAGAAATTCAGAAATAAAATTAACATATTCAACCTTTACCTCTGGAGATAAAGACTTTGAAAGCTTAACCATATTTGGTTTATCAGTTGTCCCAATGTTTACATCTTCAACACCCTTTTCTGTAGGCACCAATGTAGGCTTTCTTGCTACGTCATATTGGTCAAACAATTCTTCCAAAGGTATAAGACCTTTTGGAATATTGTTGTCTTTTAGTTGTAGTATATCCACTTGAGTTTGTTCTATATCCTGGTCATATTTATCACAAATTTCATCTATGGAACAATTCTCAAATTCAGCCTCACCCTGGGGAAAGTTATTTACCTGCTTATCATCCCAGAATACTTGCTAATACCGCAAGTATCGGGAATAGTATGCCAATGTTTCACATGAATCTCAAACTTCCTGTTTGAATAGATAGGGATCTTAAAATTGCTTGCAATTGTAGCCAATGAATCTGCCATGAGATTTTGACTCAGCACAATTGAAAGCGTATACTCTTGAAAAAATTTCAAAATATCTAGGACAACATTCCCGTATGCTCTCATTCGAGGATGGTTGGCTTGATATTCACCTTTGACTTGCTTCATCACAAGTTTTGAATCACCACGTACTGAAATTATTTTTGCACCTAGTTTCTTCAAGATATTTAGGCCAGTAATCAATGCTTCATACTCCGCCTCATTGTTAGTAAAATAAAAATCTAACTTGTATGAGAATAATCTAACATTTGTAGGGACTTTACAAGGCTGATGGAAAGGGTTGCAGACCCAAATTCCAATGCCTACCCTACCTTTCCCCAGGACACCATCAAATTCCATGGGCCATAGACGATTTTCATCTTCTAAGTGCTAAAACTATGATTTCTATTTTGGCTCAACTTTCTGAAATGTTTCTTCATATTTTTTCGGACGTTCTTCCGCTTTATCAAATGGCTATTCTGAGCTTTTATCTGCTTCATTTGATGGTTGTTCTGATGAGCTCGACATATTCACTTTTTCCTTTTCTATAACTTCTCTGATGCAATTATGAATCTCTAGAACATCTTCTACTTCTACAAGCTAGATATCTACATATTTAAGCCGCTATCAATAAACAAAATAAATGACTCTAAATCTGTATGTACAACATTTATCGGATGATTTTTGGGCTTTTCTTTTCTTGTGATCATATATTTCATCTTTGTTTCATAGTACAATTTTCTCAATTGTCCAAAAATAGGATTGGTTGCATAAGAAAAGTCTAATTGCAATGTGCCTCTCAATTCCCCCCCCCCCCCCCAAGATCTTGATAGAAACATGCCAAATCATGGTGGTATGTTAGCTACCACCACATCTATTAGAACATTGTTTTCTAGAATCTGCTCTAGGGAGACTACCAAATATTTAATAAGGCCAATACAATGGACTCTTCTTGAATCGAATGGGTATAAGTCATGGTACGGACAAGTGATATCAAGGCCAAAATTTTCCATAATAGCTTTTGGAATTAGATTATGGGAGGCTCCAGAGTCTAACATGGAATTGTGTAAAATGCATTGGTGGATTCTTAGACTCAAGTAGAATGGCGGAACCTCGTTATCTTCTAACTGATCATCAATAACATGACCAAAAATAATTTTGGACTGATCGTCTCTGACATTTACCATGTCAGAAAAAGGATCTAATTTAATCATCTTGGCAACATGGGACTTATACTGGTTATTCTTAACAAGCTCAGTTAAAGGAATAAACACTTTCAATTTTCAACTTTCAGTTTCTAGGCTGAAAGGAGTGGATTTGTCTACCTCTTTCATGATGATGTCTCATCGTTCAACATGTGATCCGTATTTATGCAGGAATGCAACAGAATACACATATAACCATAAACACAGAGATGCAATGGAAATAATATTTCATTTTATTAAAATAAAATGACTGAAATAGGCTTATAGACATAATGGAAAAAATCTAGGGCACTGGTAGTGTATCTCTGAGAAGAGATGTGGCGGCTACAGGCCTATGAACTGTGTTACGAAATAAATGACTGAAACATGATTACAGGAATAATGGAAATGAAGAAGAGAGGGCACTGGTAGCGTATCTCTAAGAAGAGATGTGACATATACTAGCCTCTTCACTGTGTTACAATGAGGCTCGAAGGCCTATTTATTGTTGAGAAACAATGTAAAACCTTAAACATCCAAAAACCTAACCCTAGGAGATGAAGCGCCAAAACTGTGGGTCCTGTTTGGGTAAATTGGTGTTTCAACTTCCCAGGGATGTAACTTTGGCATACGATCTCCGTTTGACATGCTCAATATTTAGTTAGAAAGATATATCCGAGGAATAAAACTTTTGAGTGAGAAACATCGATCTATAGACCCATGTTGCTCCCAATTTTCCCAAAATGCGTTGTGTAGGGCCTCAAAGCGGCTTCAGAAGTCCAGGACCCGAAAAACTACTAAAAATAGTAAGTTGTGTTGCAACTTAAAAATGGAAAGAACTGATGGCGGGGGTCCAAATGGAATAGGTGGGTGGCCACCAATATCCACCTGGATCATTATGGCCCCAAAATGGCTCCGGGAGTGTAGGACCCAAAAACCTGCTAAAAATAGTAATTCGTGCTGCAAGTGAAAGGCTGAAAGAATTGATGGTGCAGGTCCAAATGGAATAGGTGGGTGGCCACCGATATCCACTTGGATCAGCATGGTCCTTTGAAAATGCTTCTTTCTTTTGAATTTCCTTTTTCTTACTTGTTAAACTTGTGTATCGTTGATTTACCTTGTTCTGATTCATGACTGCATGCTCTTTTCCTTTACTCTAATTACTCAGAGGATTTTTCTTTGTTTTATTATCTCTCTGTTGAGATGCTTTTTTTTTAATGGGATTAACCGACACATCTTTGCTTCTCAATGAGAGCTTCCTTTGCTGTGAACTAAGTGCATTCAAGTACCCATGTTGATAATCATCTGATTCGGTCTCCAACTCATGATCATTAGCAAGGATGAAATAATTATCCTTAGGCTCATCTTTATTTTCAAAATACTCTTCATATTCCTTCAAAAACATGGGAAAATCATCAGCCTTGAAAAGGATATTTTCCTCAACAATTGTGTCTCTATCTTCTTCTTCTATTCCTTGAGCGTAGTTCTGTTGCAAGGGTGTCCTAATTTGCTACTGTTTTGTTGGTTTCTTAGGAGCCTGTTGTTCTCTCTGCTTGATCCTTAACTGAGGCTATTGTTGGCCTTTGAAGTTAGGATTTATGACCTTAGGCTATCTCTCAGTGATGGACTTCCTGTCAACCATCCTTTCAATAGTCCTTGTAGAAATTATATAACATATTCATGTATATATCTAGATTCTCCTGATATAACAATATTTATCTTCTTTCTATATACAGAATCCTTCCATAGTTAATCTTTTGCGGAAATTTAAACTCAATTTCAAACACATGAAACAATAAAAACAATCGCACATAACACAGTTTTTTAACGGGAAATCCTGAAGCTAAAAACCCCAACTATCATATATTATGTATCATGGATATCATGTAACAATCTCATACAAAGCTTAGCACATCAAGCTCCCAGTACAATCAATTGTAACACACTAACATGAAGAAATCTGAAAATCCATGCACTAATTTCTTGCCACCTGATAGCCTGCTGTAGTGCTCAACTTAGTGTTCCTAAATTGAGGTCATAAATTGTCAACCAGGGCTAGTAAACTGCTGAAGTAAGGTGCACTATATGTGCCTAGGTATCTGTTTCTCACTACGTTGTGTTTAGTGTTTTTCTGATGTTTTTAGTTTTATGGATTTATGTTAAAAAGGAAAAGAACTAAGTGTTGGTAAAGAGAAGTGGATGGTTACACTAAAACAAAGCAGAACCTATTCTAAACTATGTATGGCACTAAAGAACAGAAAATGGAAAGCTTGATAATGACTCATAGCAAGGAAATAAATCACAACATGAACTCAATAACTCATAACATGAACTCATCCAATTCATTCATTAGAAATATGTTGGAATAGCTTAAGAGAAGGACAAGTTTAGTGCAAATGAGGTTCTCCTAAGTAAAAAATCATCTTACAATATTACAAAGAATCTCATCCATGGCTAGAAGTTTATTGGAACACAATTGGAAAATATTATTTGTAGAAAAATAAGATTTCTACTCTGAATTAACTTGTAATTCTAACATCAATCCATTCTGCAGCCCAACCTGTCACTACCAAGCCTGATTCGAAAGTTAGAGATTTTCTAGAATAGTTTTTGGAAAAAAAAGGCTTATTTGTGAAATTGAAAAATATTGCAGAACAATCAGGGCCTTAAACTAATATCACTAATTCCTGTCCCTATAATGATGCATTAATAGAAAGTCAGAACAAGAGTAGTTTGTAAACAATGAAGGCCGTGAAGTCTAATTTTGACAGTTAATACAACTTAAAGAAAAATGGATAACACTGAACTAGAATGCAATTGATCAAACTTGAAACACAGTGACCACAACTAAAATAGAATGCCATTATCCTAACTTGAAATACAGTGAACTGGAACTGAACTAGAATGCCACTAATCTAAATTGAAATACAGTGAACAGAGTTGAACTAGAGTGCCATTATCAAACTTGAAATACAGTGAACAGAGTTGAACTAGAGTGCCATTATCAAACTTGAAATACAGTGAAAGAAATAAACTAGAGTGACATCTACCTCCGGAGTATTTCAACTGAGCTAAAATGCAACTAATTCTGTGAAATACTACAGCCCTATCTCGTTCAATATGAGTGATATTTTGGAATAGTTTGTAAAAACAATTCTGGCTGTATCTTTCAATGCAAATGAGCATAAAACATAAAGTTTCGAAAAAAATGCAATTAACTCCTAAAATATTACAGTTATATCTCATCCAATGTTATTGGTATTTTGGAATATTTTGTAAGGATAAGACTGACTATGGCATCCACTGCAAGTAAGTATAAGAACACAAAGTTCAGAAAATTGATTAAACTAGGAATGAAACAAGACTAAGTTACTTATCTAAACCATATGAACAAAGCTTCTCAGGTAGCAGGGGCCCTCTACCACTGGGTTAGCATGCAAATCTACTCAAGATTGACTCATCTCTTGTAGTAAAGTGATGCTTCTTTCATTAAAGGAGAAATTCTTCGAAAAATAAAGTATTACGGTCTTCTGAGATCTAGCAACAAAACAAAATCTAGCTAGTTGTTTCTTGGTCTCCCGAGCCATACTTATAACAAAATTACATAACTGTCTTTGAGATAAAACAGGAATAAATTTATTTCCCAACTAAAATCAAACTAGAACTCTGGTGGTGGTCTCGTACTATGATTGAGGACATCTGTACAGTCCTTGTCCTATTAGGAGTCTATCTCCTAGTTTTGGTTTCCCACGTGCATAACCACCTGTAGACTCGAGCTCAGACTTTGTGGAGAGCAAGAAATGATGGGGGAGTGATGTGGAATACGACCATATGCGTTTTTCCTTGAGGTGACACCTGGAACCTGCGTAAATATGAAGATAGCTGCGGAATAGGCAACTGGCTACAGAATGACTGTGTTCTGTAGCCGAGTCTAGTCAAAAATTGCTACAATAACAAAATCATCAAAACATAGCAAGTTAGTCATTATATACATTCTTAAAGTAATCCTAATCAATCATATTGATCATTTAAGCCTGTAATTGATGAGGGACAAAGGAAATGAAGTGAAATGTGGTGGAAAAGAAGGACATCTTTGGGGCTCAACATACCCACACTGCAAGGCTTTTGCATGTCCTCATGCAACTATTCCATGTACTCTAAGACCTCTGCTAGGACATATAACCCTCCTCTTCTGCTTTGCCTGACAGTCAATGGCCTTCTGGGCTTCCTTATGACTAACTTGAATCTCAAATTTGTAAGTGCCCTGCTTAACTTTTTTTTTTCTTCTTCAATCTTTCACTGGCCTTGTACAACTTTTTCATTTGTAGAGACAGAGTTGTATTCATATCACCTTTCAGCTTAACCTGCTCCCTTAAAATTTCATTCTCATTCTCGATATGCCTATTGAGTACTTCTAACTCATATTTATCTCTTCTTAGCATATCAATTGCAGATTTTGGTCGACTAGGAGTTCTGTCTCTATTTTATGAAGCTCTCTTCTCTAGTGTCTCAACATAATTGTAAATTTCTTGTTGTGCTGGGTCTATTTTAGGAGCTCCTTCATCAAAATACTCCTCATACTGATACTCAGGTGATCTAGCAGTAGGTGTTTCTTCATCCTCAATGTTTATGATTCCAGTTTGTCTAACCTCTGTTTTCTTTAGTATACCTCTAAGCCTGTGGCTCCGTCTCGGTTGAGATGGCCCTTCTCCTCTGTCTTTGGCATATTTTCTTATTATTCTCTCCTTCTTAAGTTGCTTCTAATTTGAGCCAATTTCTCAGAAATCATCTCTTCACTGTCCTCTTGTATTGATTTACCAGTTTTAGTTTCAACAGCTTTGGAAATTTCCTTTCTCCTGCTTCTTCTTGTAGGTTTGCCTTCAGGTGGAGATTCCTTGGGTTCTTCAAAGTGATTCCTCACTAGAAAGTCATCCCAATTATCTCCCATTTTTCCCAAATGATGTTCAATTAATATTTTGACTAACCCATGGTGATACAAGGTTGTTTCCAGAAATTGAACCCTATTTTGAACATTTGAGGCCATTCTCTTTAAGCTATGAAGTAAGAAAAAGGGAAAATTGATTTCTTCTTCTAAGAAATGCATCATTAACCAAATATGATAAACATAGAGGGTACCAAATATTCGTTCACAAGTTATACATTTTTGCAAAATGAGCAACATGTTCCTCCATTTATTCTTCAGTGCCGAGCTAGGAATAACTTTCTTAAAAATGGAAACATCCACACCGGGTGTTTTGAGTATTTGCCTCCATGCCTCATTATGAAATTCCCTATTTTTGAACCATCTTTCTCCTTGCCTAGGTAATTCTGTTGCTTCTACAATGAAAGCCTCTGTAATGGTGAATTTAACATCTCCTATTTCAACCTCCGCTCCATTGAAGGACTATGCAAATGTTTTAGTCACCTCTTTGTGAAAACCATTGAATTTTTCCAAAAATTGCAACCACCCAGCCTGCTGTAGCATTTCTTTGATTTGTGGATAACCCTCCAAGTACTTGGTTCCAACCGGTTCGGATCTTACTATGAGACCCATAGCTTCTCTTTTCAACCTTCAATTTACTGCTCTTCTATCCACTGTGAAAACGGTTGTTAAAGAGTTGTTTTTTCCCCACAGATGCTTCCTCTGTTTTACAGACCGGAATGGCTTAAGAATTGGCTACAGAAAGAAATGATATGGAGTGGTTATGAAACGAGTATAATGCAGTGAGGGTGATTCATATGAATTAATGAGTTGAAAGCTATCACGGAAGAAAATACCGCGGAGATATTTCGTGAGAAATTCAAAATCATCATTAAATACTTTGGCCTAGTGACGTGACTGATTAAATCACTTCAGTACTTAACTGTTAAGTTTTAAATGATGATTGGATATGGCAAGATGGAAGGGATTTTGTCCAAATTTTTTATGATAGGTTTGATAGGCATGATCAACACGACTAATTAAAATAACCTTTTTGAATCATACATGACTTAACTATGCTAAATTTTCATGATCTGTCACCATAATAATTTCATAACTTTTACCTTTGCCTTTCCTTGGATTTTTTGTTTTTTTTTTTGTGGTTTGATATGCCTTGTCCTCCTTTGAAAATCATTGATCTTCAGTCCTCATAACTCCTTTGATTTTTCTTGTTGTCTTGGATATGCAAGATCAATTTGCTACTAAATCAAATGATTACTGGATAGTGCCTTCAGGATCTCTGGCTGCAGAACGTCTGACTGGCTGCAGAATGTTTGACTGGCTGCAGAATGTCTGACTGATTGCAGAATGTACCTGTAGAAGCCTTGAAACATGAAATGGAATGGTTTGAAGCATGAATGGAATGTTGTATGAAATGAGTTTAAAATGGATAATGAAGTATGGTGTAATGGAGTATGAGTGAAGTGAATAATGGAATGAAATGAATCTCAATTATGAAGTGGAGTGAAGTATGGAAAATGACCTGCAACTTACATCAGATGACCAATCATGAAGAAAACTGGTCTCAAAACTGAGAGGACCTGAGGTAATGTGAGCCAAAATGGAAGTGATATGACATGAATTGTCTACAAGGGATTAATGGATGAAATGAATCATATGTGAAATATGGTTTGCACTTTGCATCAGAAGAGTCATTTAGAGAAAAGAACAAATTTGAAAAGCTAAAGTGTCAGAAAGATTCTGATTTTCACTCTATCTTTTTTGTATAAACATGCTAATCAGTGATTAGTTTTCATGTTTATACTTTATTTTATTATATATATATATATATATATATATATTATGCTTTTGAATTCAGAAAATTCAACTAAGTTGATGAAGAAGAAAAATTCTTCTTCATTAACTTCACATCCATGTTTTCCTAAAATCTCTTGACAAATTCTTCTCTTGAAAGTGGCTTATGATATAGCTTCAATCTATGACCATTTACAAGAAAAGTGACCTCTTCTTCATCTATTGTCCCGATTTTTATTGCTCCATTGTCAAAAAATTTCACAATTTCATATGGTTCAAGCCAATGTGTTTGGAATTTACCTTGAAAATCTTCGAACTTTGAATAAAACAAGAGATCCTAGTCACCTTCTTTGAACTTCTTTTCCTTGATATACTTATCATGCCATCTATTCCTTTGTTGTTGGACTATACTTGTTTTCTGAACTGCATCTTGTTTGATCTCATCCAAATTAATAATTCCGCTTCCAATCTGTGCTTTTGTGCCTCTGATAGATCAAGTCCTAGCTGAACTGCCATTTTTAAAGTTTGAATCTAGAACTCTATGGGAAACAAAACTTTCTTTCCATAAACAAGTTCATAAAAAGTATGGCCCGTTGTGCTTTTCCATGTAGTTCTATAGGCCCACAAGGCTTCAGGAAGCCTATCTGCCCAATATTTTCTATGCAAATGAACAGTATTTGTTAGGATCCCTTCAATGACCTTATTAGTAGATTTCACTTGACCATTTTCTTATGGATGATAGGGAGTATATTTTCTGTGTATGATTTTGTATTTCTCTACCATTTTTTCCACTAGCTTTGATGTAAATTGAGCTCCTTGATCTGTAACAATTTCCCTTGGGACACCAAAACGAGTAAAAATATCCTCAAAAAGAAAATTAACTATAGATGCTTCAGTAGCAAAAAGTAATGGCTTGGCCTCTACCCATTTGGTAACATAATCAGTGCAAACTAATATATATTTCTTTTTTCTTGATGGAGGAATAATAGGTCCTACAAAACTAAAGCCTGGATGCCAAAGGTTCAATATGTACTTGAGGTCAATGGCATCTCACCAAGGAGAAGGTTTCCTACTCCAGTAATCACACCTGACATACTCTTTTAGCATATTTAAAAAGGGATGTCATGAGTATCCAACAAGACTTTATAAGCTAATTTTTACTGTAAAGCTCTACCTACTGTTCATCACGACATGCCTTGAGGATCTCAAGCATCTCATCTTCCCGAACACATCTCCTAATGATAAAATCTAGACCTGTTTTGTATAACTCATTAGCAACCCATGAATATTTTGCACTGTCATAAATGATCTTTCTTTTGTCTCTTGCATTCATTATTGAAGGAAATTTCCCTGAAACTAAATAATTAGCAATGTCAGCAAACCAAGGAGTTGGAGTAGAAATTGCAAAAAGATATTCATCAGGGAATTGATCTTCAACTGGAGTATTGTCTTTGATGTTTTGGAGTCTAGATAGGAAATCAGCTACTGTGTTTTGTTTTCCAGACCTATCTAGAATGGTAATGTTGAATTCTTGTAAAAGAAATAACCATCTTATGACTCTGCCATTAGTAATTGATTTGTTCATTAAGTATCTAATTGCAGAATGATCTGTGTGAACAAAAGTTTCATAGCTTGTTATATAGTGTTTGAATTTGTTTATGGCATGAACAACAGCTAAAAACTCTTTTTCAGTTACAGTATAGTTTAACTCTACAGGAGTCAAATTTTTACTGGTATAGTAGATGGCATAAGGAATCAAGTCTTTTTGTCCCAATACTGCTCCTAGAGCTGTATCAGAGGCATCTGTTGAGATATGAAAAGGTAACTTCCAGTTAGGTCCCCTTAAAATAGGTGCTTCATAAATTTTAGTTTTCAGGGTTTCAAAGGCTAACTGGCAATCAGAATTCCATTTGAATTCACAATCTTTGGTAAGTAATTTGAAGAGTGGAGATGCTATCTTGGTAAAGTTTTCTATAAACCTCCGATAATATCCTGTAAATCCTAGAAAACTCCTAACATCTTTTTGACAACTTGGAATAGATAAGTTAGAGATGACTTCAACTTTTGACTCATCAACTCTAATCCCATCCCCTGAAATGTGATGCCCCAAAATAATCCCTTCAGTAAACATCATAAAACACTTCTCATGACTTAGTGAAATATTTGCTTCTTTACATATCTTTAAAACTTTTTCCAAGTTTGCTAAGGCTTCTTCAAATGTGTTTCCATAAACTGTGAAATCATCCATATATACCTCTACACAATCATGTATTAGATCTGAAAAGATTCCTAGTACTGCCCTTTGAAATGTTGCGGGTGCATTGCATAGTCCAAATGGAAATACTCGGTAAGCATAGGTACCCCAAGGACAGGTAAATGTGGTTTTGTCTTGATCTTCAAGTGCTACTTGAATTTGGTTATAACCACTAAACCCATCTAGAAATGAAAATTACTTTTTGCCAGCTAATGTATCTAACACCTGATCTATGAAAGGTAAGGGAAAATGATCTTTAAGAGTAGATTTGTTTAATTCCCGGTAGTCAATACATACCCTCCATTTACCATTTTTCTTTGGCACAATTACCAAAGAAGAAACCCACTGACTATCTGAAATGGGATAGATAAAGTTAACATTTAACAATTTCTGCAATTCTTCCTTAACAATCTCCCTAAAATTTGGATTCATCCGTCTTTGAGGTTGTCTGATTGGTTTACAATTTTCCTCTATATTGATGTGATGAGTGCAAGTCTTGGGGCTTATCCCTTTCATATCAGTGTACTCCCATGCATATGCAGAATAATGTCTCTGTAATATATTGACTAGCTCTTCTTGTTGAGATTTCTCTAGGTTCTTGTTTATGTTTAAAGTTTTGCCTGGAAATATCTCAACTGTAGAGCTGCCAAATTTATCCATGGAGTAAAGAGACATCTGTATTGATGATAAAAACTCAATGTTGGATTCTTCTTGAAATTTTTCATGTTTGTATTCCGAAGAGGATTCAAAGTTTTCTAAGGTATTCAGAATCTGGCTATCTTCACTAATTTCTAAAATTGTGAAGAGATGTTGTAAGTCTTCTTCATCCTCTATGCATTGAGTATCATCTAATTCTGTAATTGTTTTTGCTGGAGGATACAAGGTAAATTTCTTGGTTGAACTACCATCAGAGATGTACATATCACCGGATCTACAACTAATTAAAGCATCAGTTGTAGCTAACCAAGGTCTTCCTAATATAACTGGATGCCCCCCTAGATTATTCTTAGGAGTTAGGATCATAAAATCCACAAGATATTCCCAAGAATCTAGGGACACTGGAATGTCTTCTATTACCCCATCAGGTTTGATCACAGATCTGTCTGCTAATTGTAATAATGTGGGTGTAAAAAGAAGATTAGGAAGTTTCAGTTTATCCATGATTTGTCTACTCATAATATTGATTGCTGCTCCTAAATCAATAAGTATGTTTTGGATCTCAATTCCATTTATGTGAATTTTAACAACTGGATTTCCTGGGTCTAGATACTTTGGAATAGAAATCTTACCCATCATGATATCTGCTATTTTTCCTGCCAGTTGAATTTTCTTTATCTCTCTTATTATTTTTCTTGTTTTATTCATGCTCAACTCCTTTATTGTCTTTGCTAAGATTAGAATTTCCTTGATGGCTTGTAATAATGGGATCTTAATACAAACATTTCTCAGCTCATCTAGGAAATCATAATTAGGCACCATAATTTTTTTTTCTACACCCCTATCAATTTGTAATCTTTCTGGGAAGGGAGGTGTAGAAGTGGATGTTGATGGATGCTCTAATATAGGAGTTGAAATTATTGGTTCTTTTTGTTTTGATTTTTCAATGTTTGGGTCTTGGAAAGTTGTGTTCTCTTCAAGACTTTTATTTACCCATAGAGAATCTTCCTCAGAATTGTCTTGCTCTTGTATGATTACAGAAGGTTTCCTCTTTTCAATTATTCTTCCAGACCTAAGTTGAACATCACTAAGGTCTAAAGGAGTGATCAAATAAGTTGGAAACTGTTGGCCTTCTATCATGTATGTGTTCTGAGGATTTTTATTGTCGGGGTTTGGTATGGGTTGGGCAGGCAACTGATTTGTTTTCTGAGGAAATGGTAATGGAAGTGGTTGATTTTGATGTTGTGTATTTTGAGGATTTTGTTGAGGAGGGAAATGCGGATATGGTGGATAGGATGGTGGATATTGATAATACTGAGGGTATCTTCCATAGGGATTTTGTGCTCCTTGCGCCCAAGTTTGTGATTGATTTTGAAATTGGGGCCAAGGTTTCTGCCAAGAATTCCAATTTGGTGGGGGTTGATTATACAACTGATCATGAAATCCTTGTGTTTGAGGTCCTTTCCAAGGCCTCCTGGAGACAAAATTGAGAGATTCTGTGGAACTTGTAGGAGTTTCTTCTTGAAAGACAACTTTAAGACCAGGAAGTGAAGGACAACTCTTGGTCTCATGTTTCTCTGAACAAATTACACAAGTCTCTACAACTTTTGCATCCAAAGGGCACTCTCTCAAGGCATGTTTCTTTCTACATTTGGGACAAAAGATTGCTAAGGCATCAGATTCATCTTTTTGCTTGTTTTGTAACTTAAGGGTGTCTATTTTTTCACTAAGACTCCCCAAGATATCAGATTTTAACTCATCAAGCATATGTCCTATTTCTGCCCTACTTACTGTCCCAGAAGCAGACTTACTTGCCCTTGCAAGAGCAGGGTCTCTTGGTCCTTTTATAGTTTTAGATTTCCCTCTTGAAAGGTTGATACATAATTTAGCTATTTCAGGTAATGTGAGCTGAGATATATCCCCTTTTCCCATCATGTTAAGGATATCTAACCATTCATCTCTAATTGTCTTCAATAAGAGAGCTTTCAAAGTATCTTGGTCCAATTTTTCCATTTTTTCCCTCTTGATGTTATAGTTAAACCTCTCCAACAAATCTTCCAAATTTTCATCCTATTTTTGTAACATTTTAAACACTTCCTCCTTATGGTTGACTGGCATACAGTAATCCAAATACCTCTCTAGAAAAGCTTGTTTCATGTCTTCCCATGTCCTAATAGAACTGTTGATCAAACTCATAAACCATTTTAATGATGCTCCTTTCAATGTTGAAGGGAATAGTTTAAGTTTTTGAGCATCTTGCAAGTAGTCATAGGTTCTACATAGGACTTCAAATTCAAATAGGAAGGTTTTAGGATCTTCAGTTTTAAGTCCATAAAATTTTGGAAGGACAGAGGGTGAAATTTTTTTCATAGTTGTATTGGTTTCTTCATCTACTATAGGAAACCCAAAAGAGCTTCCCATTTCTCTTCTACCTCTTCCTCTGCCTCCTTCTCCTTCTGCACCTCTACCTCCTTCTCCTCTACCTCTACCTCTGCCCCCTCCAAATAGTGTGTGTTCTCCATTAAAAACTCCTCCTCCCCCTTCTTCTGCCATAGTTGATTCTTCTGTGGAAGTTGAAAAGTTTATGTCCCTGGCAGGGGTTCCTGAATCTTCTCCTAAGACAGGTTCAGTGGTTAAAGTGGAAGGTATTTCTAATGGAATATCTAATCTTAAGTCCTCTGGAAGTCTAGTAAAGGATGGAATGTGGGTTTGAGTTGGAGGTGTGCTGGCTCTTGGTCTTGATGAAACAAGTGGTGTCCTAGGAATCAAGCTTCTGCTTCTTATGAATCTACCCCTTGAGTCTCTTTCTCTATGCATGTCATTGTTTTTGGGAGGTAAGAAACAAAACTACCTAGTTTTCACTTCCCCGGCAACGACGCCAAAATGTAGTGCTCAATTTGGTGCTCCTAAATTGAGGTCATAAATTGTCAACCAGGGCTAGTAAACTGCTGAAGTGAGGTGCACTATATGTGCCTAGGTATCTGTTTCCCACTACGTTGTGTTTAGTGTTTTTCTGATGTTTTTGGTTTTATGGTTTTATGTTAAAAAGGAAAATAACTAAGTGTTGGTAAAGAGAAGTGGATGGTTACACTAAAACAGAGCAGAACCTATTCTAAACTATGTATGGCACTAAAGAACAAAAAATGCAAAGCTTGATAATGACTCATAGCAAGGAAATAAATCACAACATGAACTCAATAACTCATAACATGAACTCATCCAATTCATTCATTATAAATATGTTGGAATAACTTAAGAAAAAGGACAAGTTTAGTGCAAATGAGGTTCTCCTAAGTAAACAATCATCTTACAATATTACAAAGAATCTCATCCATGGCTAGAAGTTTATTGGAACACAATTGGAAAATATTATTTGTAGCACAATAAGATTTCTACTCTAAATTAACTTGTAATGCTAAGATTAATCCATTCTGCAGCTCAACTTATCACTACTAAGCCTCATTCGAAAGTTAGATATTTTCTAGAATAGTTTTTTTTTTGGAAAAGGCTTATTTGTGAAATTGCAAAAGATTGCAGAACAATCAAGGCCTTAAACTGGTATCACAAATACCTGTCCATATAATGATGCATTAATAGAAAGTTAGAACAAGAGTAGTTTGTAAACAATGAAGGCCGTGAAGTCTAATTTTGACAATTAATACAACTTAAAGAACAATGGATAACACTGAACTAGAATGCAATTGATCAAACTTGAAACAAAGTGACCACAACTAAACTAGAATACCATTAACCTAACTTGAAATACAGTGAACTGGAACTGAACTAGAATGCCACTAATCTAACTTGAAACACAGTGAACAGAGTTGAACTAGAGTGCCATTATCAAACTTGAAATATAGTGATAGAATTAAACTAGAGTGACATCTACCTCCGGATTATTTCAACTGAACTAACATGCAACTAATTCTATGAAATACTACAGCCCTATCTCGTTCAATATGAGTGATATTTTGGAATAGTTTGTAAAAACAAGTTTGGCTGTATCATTCAATGCAAATGAGCATAAAACATAAAGTTTCGGAAAAAAATGCAATTAACTCCTAAAATACTACAGTTATATCTCATCCAATGTTAGTGGTATTTTGGAATAGTTTGTAAGGATAAGACTGACTGTGGCATCCACTGCAAGTAAGTATAAAAAACACAAAGTTCAGAAAATTGATTAAACTAGGAATGAAACAAGGCTAAGTTACTTATCTAAACCATATGAACAAAGCTTCTCAGGTAGCAGGGGCCCTCTACCACCGGATTAGCATGAAAATATACTCAAGATTGACTCAGCTCTTGCAATAAAGTGATGCCTCTTTCATTAAAGGAGAAATTCTTTAAAACATAGTATTACGGTCTTCTGAGATCTAGCAATAAAACATAAATCTAGCTAGCGGTTTCTCGGTCTCCCTAGCCATACTTATAACAAAATTACATAACTGTCTTTGAGATAAAATAGGAATAATTGTCTTTCCCAACTAAAATCAAACTAGAACTCTGGTGGTGGTCTCGTACTATGATTAAGGACATCTGTACAGTCCTTGTCCTATTAGGAGTCTATCTCCTAGTTTTGGTTTCCCACGTGCATAACCACCTGTAGACTGGAGCTCAGACTTTGTGGAGAGCAAGAAATGATGGGGGAGTGATGTGGAATACGACCATATGAATTTTTCCTTGAGGTGACACCTGGAACCTGCGTAAACATGAAGATAGTTGCGAAATAGGCAACTGGCTACAGAATGACTGCGTTCTGTAGCCGAGTCTAGTCAAAAATTGCTACAATAACAAAATCATGAAAACATAGAAAGTTAGTCATTATATACATTCTTAAAGTAATCCTAATCAATCCTATTGATAATTTAAGCCTGTAATTGATGAGGGACAAAGGAAATGAAGTGAAATGTGGTGGAAAAGAAGGACATCTTTGGGGCTCAACACCTGCCTCCACTGCGCAATCCTTGCTGAAGAAGACCCATGAATGAATTCAAATCTACCTTTTCTTGAATGCGCAATCCTAATTGGCAACTCCAATGTTTGTGTGGTGCAATCAATCATATCACTGTAGTCACAATAGATAGTCCATCTCACCCTTTCACCTATCTCTCCACTGGGTTTCCACTAGAACTGACATGCACTGTAGTTAACTGCTTTATTTGTTCAGTTGATTAATGAGTTATTAGTTCTGAATTAATTAACTAATTAATTCACTTAACTCTCACTAGTGTATCATTCAGTTAGACTAGATACAACTAGCTCAACTGATTTTAACTCCATTAACTGAGTTAAACTGAATAACAACTCCATGAAATACTCTTCCAACTTTTTCATAACTTTTCCACTTCAGTTCTAACTGATTCCTCCATGCATGAGCCACCATAAACCCTAGGAATTTCGTAATTCCTTCAGCCCACTGATTTTCCAAATCTGTACACTGAAATAAAGTGCTCCAAGAGAATAAGTTGATATTTAGAGTCTGATTATTATTAAGTTCTAATAATAATCGACACATATATTTTTAGATTGACGATCTATAAATAGACTTCGCCCAATATTCTAAAAATATAATTTCATCTATTTTTCCAACTTGACCGACCATCCAAAAATAGCATCTTGCAACTTCTGAAATATGATCACCATGTCTAAAAATAGACTTACGCCTAAAAATAGCCTGCGGGCCCACTCAGTGAAGGTGATTGATTTTCACTAAGCTTCATCATCTTGTTGAATCTCAATAGTCCTTATCAATGTGTCCATCTTATCATCAGAAGATGAGGTGGATGGTTCATCTTTAATAGTGACTTTTCTCTCACCTATGGTTCTAGCTCTTTTCAATAGCAGATTTGCTTCAATGTTGACGGCGTTCTTTTTCATATATTCCAATTTAGTTGGACTTCTTTCCCTTATTTGATACGCCATGTCTAGATCAAATGAATCTAGATAACGTATGAGAGATCAGCCTAGAGGAGGCTTTATCTCAACGGGAATGGCATTATAAGCTCTATTGAAGCGAGTATTGAAATCTTGGACTAATTCATTTGGATTTCTCTTTATGTTCTCATACTTAGAAAGAAACTGTAAATGGTTTTTCTTAACCTCCCATCGGGATATAAAAGCATCAACCAGCTAGTCTGCAGTAGCAATGGAATTAGTATTCAAGGATCTAATCCAAACTTTGACATCTCCAAAAAATCTCTAGCCTATAATTCTCATTTTGGAATTGTCAGCATCAACATCCTCCAAGTATATGAGGTCAATGACCTTGAAAATGTGTTGTTTTGCAGATATGGTATAATTTTCATCAAACAAGGGGAGTATTCGGCCATAAAATTGAGGTAAATCATTCAATTGAGCAAGTAAGATAAGTGGGAAAAATCTGGCCATGATTCCTGCTGTGTGAAGTGATGGATTGACAATGGGATGGGTTGGCTAAATAGGTAGTGGAACAACAGTTGTAGGTACTGAATTAGTAGGTATAAATGATGAGGTCGAAGGTGCAGATGAAAAAGCAACAATTGTTTGAGGTTGAGTCGAGACAAGTATTGACTCTTACTGGTAGAATTGGATCCAGACTTTGATTGCAAGGTCTGGTTCAGGTTTAATCTCTTCAAAATAAAATTTACTCAAGTTTCAGAGAACTAATATCTAACTCATATAATGAATTGACCTCAGAGAGTCTTAAAGGATCAAAGACTATGTCAGCTAAAGAGGTTTTAGACTTAGATCTAAACAATGACAATTAAAATTTCAGATCATATGGTATATCTTCAAGAGATAGTACTTTAGTAGGCAGTGAAGTAGATCTTACCAATGGGGTCAGACTTGACTAAATATTTTTAGCTTGATATCTATGCTTCCTGACAAGCTTCTCTGGATCTTCGATTGGATCAGCTGGATCAAGATTGATATTTTCTTTGGTATACCTTCTCGAAGCCAACTATACAATATTGACACTACAATTATCCAGTCAGCCTTTTCTGAAACTTAATCATATCATCCAAAGGATAAAATTCAAACAATTCTTTTCATACACCCAGGGAAAATAAATCTTCCGTTCCCCGGCAACGACGCTAGTATGTTATCACTCCACCGGATCTCTAAGGCTGAGAAAGAGTCCAAATAGAGGTAACCACATACCAATATTTTAGCTTGGTAGCTAGCCCTACTAAACTAGAAAGGTCTCTCTCCACAAAGTCACAACCAAGAGGGTTGGATGAATTCGGGTTTTATGCTAGGTATGAGTACAGGGGTTTGTTTTTTTTATTTGGGTTGCTAGATGAAGATTAGGTCAAAGAGGCTAGGTAAGGGAAAATAAAATTAGGGTTGCAGAGATTCAATGGGGAAAGGTAGGTAGGAAAGCTAGCACTTTATGGTTTCAAGGTGAGATGTATTAGACTCATAAGGAGCTAGAAAGAGCAAGGAAAAGCATGTATTCTTTCTAAACTGAATAAAATTAACAAACTATGAAGATTTTCCCAAAATAGAGCATGAGAGATGTATTCTACTTATCAACTTGAAAACTAGCATATAATAGAGATGAAACGATCATGAAACAAAGAATTCATACACAATGTAACATAAGAATAATAATTCTAAATTTACATACCACACATATCAAAAAGAAATAGCTGCAACTCTTTCATTAATTTCCTGCCAAATACTAATTTCACTAGAATCTTTGATCAATGCAACAACATGAAACCTCTAAAATGAGTCAAAAAGTATAAGATATAGACCAAAAAACAAATCTTACCATCCTCAGGGATCGAATCCATGAGTGGAGGAAAATTTCCACCAAAATTGAACTGATACCTAGAGTGTAGGGAGATCAAACTGACTCATCCCCCACTTTTTGGAAACTAATTCATTACATCATCATAAAAAGTTTTCATCTAATGTATTTACCCTAGGTAAGTGTAAAAAAACCATAATTAAATTTACATCATTGAATTAGAGAGGTAAAACATCATTTTCCCAAGTGAAACTAGAAAAAACTGAGAAAATTTTGAAATATTAGCAAACTCAGAAAATTTGTCAAAAGAGCAGTGCTAAGGTCAAAAGTGAAATGCCATCTTCAACTCCACTTTTGAGGGGGTTCCAGGTGTCCAAATTGAGCTCAATATATCTCATTAGAAATATTGCCTAGTATGGTTTCCATATATATGCTTGGTTTCTAAAATGGTGTTGATTCGACCCCCCAAAAACAGATTCTCCCAAGACTAGTCAAAAGCGCAGCGCCAACCTCCAAAACAGGTCAGAAATGTCATTTTTTGAATGTTTTTTGACCTTTTGACTACCTCTTTGACCGAAAAAAAAAAAAATCTTAGAAAATTTGTTTTCATAACTATAAATTTCCTTCTGAATCCAATGGTGCTTTTATTTTCTCCATTGGAGGTCCTTAGAAAAAGTGCAGCTCCTAGGGTGTTGCGCTTTTGATAGTGTGATTGTGCTAAACTATCAAAAACACATATATTTCCAAAACTTTAAAAAATTGCTCAAATTTCCTCAAATTTTCTTTTGTGGGAGGATGATGAGGTGTGTTAGGTAATTAGTGACGCCTTAGTAAGAATATCAAGCTTTTCCCCTTAATTTTTATTTTTTAGCATTTTAAGTCTTGATTTGGCCTTTTGGAGCTTTGAGCTTGCAATTTGATTTTTCTTGAAGTAGTGTTTGGCCCTCTTTCTCATTATGTCATTATCCTTATTTTCCTTCTCCGAGAGCTTCTCAAGATGATGGTTGGCCCTTTCAAGCCAATTCTTCCGATTCTCATTGACCATGATGGAAAACTATTCATTCAAAGTTAGCTCATTAGCAAGCTCAACTTCCTTTTGCCTCTCTAGTTCTAGAGCTCTTTTCAGCCCTCTATTCCTAGGTCTTCTTATTGGCACTTGTTCTTATACCTCATTTGTTTCATCATACCTCTCATAAGCCTCATCAAGCAAGGCCTTTTCCTATTATTCTTCTCTTTTTGCCTTGAGAAGCTGAATCTCCATGATGGCCTGCTTGGTTTTGAGTTGTTGATTTTCCTACTCATAGTATGAAATCACAAACTTAGATCTCTCTAAGTTGATCTGAAGCTCCCTAATTTTGGCATCCTTCTCATTGATAATCAATTTGGAGGCCTCATCATCATGCTGATCATCCAAGTCAACAAGGTAAAAATCGATCTCTGTCTCATGGAGGTCTTCCTCCTCATGAATGGCTTCCTCATGTACATCTTCCTCTGCCATATTTTGTTTTCCCTTATGTACTTGTTTTGTTGTTGAATAAGGAAGGGCCCCTCCCATATTCAGTGGGGAAAACACATGCCTATACCCTCTTTGATATGTTTTTTCTAATATTTTGATTTCACCCTCTTTAGGCTTGTTGACCTCAACTCTGCTAGGTGACTCATCCAGAACATGAAATGGTGATGATGGTGGTGATGGTGATGGAGTAGGTGAAGTGGACTAAAGTGGAGGCATAGATGCAATAGGATGAGATGAGGAAGGCACATCTTCAGCATGTGGAGGTTTTCTATCAGTGAATATGTCATTTGCAATCAAGGTGTCCCATGAGATGCCCAACTGATCAGGGTGATGGAGAACAATGATTTTGATCAATAAGTGGTGGAAAACTCTATTCATATGCTAGTCATAGTCTCTCTTTTGCGCAATGATGCCATTTTTTCTATGCTCCTGAATAGAAAGTATGGGATATTGAGAAATATTACTCTTATGAAGTACATCAGCAGTCTAATGTGGTATGTGTAGAACCTAGAAAACCTCCCTTCACAAGAGAATTATTTCATGATGATTTTCATCATGGGTGCATACCTATCAAGGAGGTAGCTAAAAGGGAAAACCCTTTTCCTTTTATTTATATATCTTGGTTTAATGAATGGTTCATAGTACCGATCCTCTAAATCCTTGGATTTAAACCACTTCTCACCCATGTTTGGAATCCCTGTGGCAACAACAATTACAGATGTAGATATACTGAAGATCACACTTGAAAGGGTCACCTGATTGTCTCTGAGGTTTGAAATGAAAACTCTACTCAATATGGGATGATGTTGGACCCTCTGAATCCTGTTGGAAAAATCAAGGCAACATGCATACTCAAAACAACTAACAGTCATGGGAGATGCCCTCAATTCATTTGTGTTGGTGGGATCCAGCCTTAGGATTCTTCCTCCTTTGTGAGGCATTCTCTGTTATCTATCCTCCTCTCCTTCTCTATCCTCCTCTACCATATAGTCTCTGTCTTCCTCCATATTGTTTGGTGGCCAATGAAACCTAGGGATAAGTGGATCAGAATGGGGAGTGGAAATAGGTGTAGGGAATAGGGATAAGTCTAGGAAATTTTAGGGAGATGGGGGAAGGGGTTATAGATATTTTGGAGGTGATGGGAGTTTAAAATGTCAAGGGATTTTGAAATGAGAATTTAATTACAGGTTTGGGTATGTGGCTACCTGGGAATGTAGAAGCCTAGGACTTAGGGTTTTAAGGGAAAGGGACTTAGGGGTTAGTAAAAAGTAGTGTAAGGGTAGGGATAGGGTTTTTAGATATGTGGGAAGGAAATTCAGGGTATTAGGGCATAAAATTTGGGAATTAGGAGTAAAAATAGGGTTTTCCTACTAGACCAAATGCTAATTTCACTTAGAAACAAAAACACTATGAAATCATTGTTTGGGAGTGCAAGGAGGCAAGAAATTAGTTGTACTTACTTGTTAGCGGGTGAAACAAGCATTTTCTGAGAGTTTGGGAGATTTTTGTTGAGTTTTAGTGCTTGGAGAGTGTTAGTGTTAGTATTTACATACTACCATCAGTGATCAGAAATACTCTTTTCATATCATTTTAGGATTCCCACTCAAAAATTGTTAATCATTCCACTAGGTCACGCAAAAAATTTACTCACAGATGGTAGCCCTAGTCATAAAACTTCACTCTCCCTCAAAAATTCATATTTTTTGGCCCACCTTCATGTCTTGTTGAGCATAAATCAGCCTTGAAAATTAATTTCATCATGTCATTATGTCAATCAAGTCACCATGGAGTCTAGTCATTCAAGGTCCCATTAGGTCACTCAGTTTCATTTTCCAAGGTTCAATAATACACCATTTCATCTCATAAGGCCAGAAAAAATGTGAGAGTGATTGAATAATATTTCTTTATCATATTAAGAGGATCTTCCAATATGAAAGATGACATCCAAGGAAGATTTCCAAATTTCTAATTCTGATTTCAAGTTATTATTTTTATTCTGCAATGTAATTTGATTCAAAAACATAGATGTTATTTATTTTTATTTTGATGTAACTTTATGGTCATTATATGTAATAAGTACTATTCCCAATGCTTCCAATTCAACTCCATATGCCAAACTAAACACCAAATAAAGCAATGTAAAGAGTGCCAAACTCCAACATCATCAACCTGCAAAGAAAAAGTCAGAGTGCAAAGGATATTTTCCAAAGTTTTCAAAGTTGAAATTGGAACATTAGAAAGTGGGTTTTAAATAAAAATATCAATTTCACTCAAGTATTAGAGCCTTCATGACATCAAAAGAGAATTCATTTGTCTCCTCTACCATCGAGAAACCTCAAGAAAAACACAATTTTCAAATATTCTAGGCGAAATTAGCAAAACAGGGGAGGCGTTGCGCGCTTGCCAAAGGGAGGGTGCACCTATGTGTGGCGTTGCACACCTTATTTTTGCGTTGTGCACCTGAAAAAGGGAGGGCACGCCTGCTTGTTGTGTTGCGCACCTGCCAAGAAGAGGGTGTGCCTGCTTGTGGTGCTGCGCGCTTGCCTTTCTTCCTCAACAATTGCCAGAAAGGCCTCCAAAATTCACAAAATCGCCCTCAATCTTTCAGCAGTGGTTCTTCAAGCTAGTAAGTTACCATTTCTCCATTCCTCTTCTCCATCAAGTAATTTTGTGTTCTGTGAAGTTCATTAAAGGAAATTTATTGTCTTTCTTCAAATTTAAAACCCTATTATTCCTCAAATAGTACCCAATTACAGTTCAATTTCTATCCCTAAACCTTCATAACCCATCCCACATTGAAATATACGCTTTCCAAAATCCCTACATTGACATCCCCTTTCCCTAAGCCTTCATTTCCTTAAAACCCTAAGCCCTAGGTATACTATTTGCCTAGGATCCCAATTCCCTACACCTGTAATTAATTTCCTATTCCAAACCCCTCTACACCCCTACTCCTCGTCACATCCCTTAACTCATAAATCCCTACCCCCATCTCTCTCAATTACCCTATCCCATTCCCTATTCCTTAAAACCATGTTCCATCATCCTCACACCTCCCTAGGGTTTTGACACTAAGGCATCATGGCAGAAGAATAAAACAGACCATACAGTGAGGGAGAAGAAACAGAGGAGAAGAGGCCATAAAATGGGGGAAGAATACTCATTTTAGAGCCAAAAAATACCAGGGAACTCTTGGCATCTCCTATGGTTGTGACATGTTTCAAACATGTTGGATGTTTTGAGTTCTGTGAGAAAATTCATAAGGTCCAACACCATGCTATGTTGACCAGACTTTTCATTTCTAATCTCCATGAAAACCAAGTTACTCTAGCCGGTGTCACTTTCACTATGTCAACTTCCATCATCTCAGCTACCACCGGGATCCCAAATGTTAGGGAAAAATGGTTCAAACAGAAATACTTGGAGGAGCATTACTATGAGCCTTTCATCAAGCCTAGGTACAAGAATGAGAGAAAGGGGATTTTTCCTTTCTCTTACCTCCTAGAAATATATGCTCTCATGATGAAGATCATCATGAAATAATTTTCATGTGAAGGTATATTTTCTAAACTCTATGCCTATCACATCCGGCTACTTATGCACTTCACAAGGGTTAAGATGTTCACATACCCTACTACCTCTTATGGAGCATTGATAAGATGGCATTTATTGTCCAGAAGAGAGAGTATGAACACCAAATGAACAATATTTTCCATCACTCCCTCATCAAATCATAGTTCTCCATCGCCTCAAAAAATTGAACATTCCATGGATTTCATTCATAGCTAATGACATATTCATTTCGCCACCTATTCAACATGCCCAAAATGTACCTTCATCATCTCATCCTTCCACATCCATTCCTCCATCTCGTCCCACAGTACATTCATCATCATAAGAGCAGTCTCATTAGGGGAATTTTGAGGTCTAAAATGGGCCTCCTAAGGAAATTATAAAATAATAGTGGAAATGATAAAATAAGATTTGATTACATCATCAAATTTTAGAGGGAAAAACGAAAAAACTACTTTTTAAACTCGTATTTTCAACTTATCTCCCAAAGTTTTTTCTCAAATTTCGAGTGGGAGTACTTGTTGGAAGAAAATTTTAATTCCTCATCCAAGGAGTACCCATGTTGCATACTTTTGATGGATCCTGCTACACGAAAAATGAGAAATACATTAAAAACGTTATTGCAATCACGTTTTTTCATGTATTTCTCATTTTTCATGTAGCAGGGTCCATAAAAAGTATGCAACCTGGGTACTCTTTGGATAAGGAATTAAATTTTTCATCCAACAAGTACTCCCGCTTGAAATTTGTGTAAAAAATTTGGGAGATAAGTTGAAAATACGAGTTGAAAAAGTAGTTTTATTATTTTATTATTTTTTAATATTTTTACCCTTTTACTTAAAAAATGGTGAATCATCCCCCATGGTTGACATCATCATATTGAATCTTATTGGTTGTTATAAATTTTATTTTGGTTGTACATTTTTCTTAGGAGACCTATTTTAGTCCTCAAAAATCCCCTAACGCCTTCATCTATTTCACCACCATCATCTCCATCCCACATTGAGAATGGGTCACCTAGCATAACTGAGATCAATGAGCCTAAGCAAGCTAATGTGGCTAAGATAGAGCCATTGGAAAAAACATACCAGAGGGGTCATAGGAAGGTGTTTGCTCCACAGATTGTGGAAGGGGCCCTGCCTTCTTCACGAACAAAGCAGGTATAGAAGGGGAAAGAAACGATGGTAGAGGAGGATGTACATGAGGCAAAAATTCATGATGAGGATGACCTCCATGAAACAAAAAAGGATTTTGACCTTGTTGACCTAGATGAGCATGATGATGATGATACTACTATCATAGTCATCAAGGGGAAGGATTCCAAGACTAGAGAGCTCCAATCTAATCTTGACAGGTTCAAATTTGTCATAAAATTCCTTGAGTAGGAGAACCAATAGTTGAAGACAAAGCATGTCATTGATGAGGTCAAATACATCACAACGCAAAGGGAGGCAGAAAAATCCAAGGTTTTGTTATAAGAGACACTTGAAAATCATGGTTTTCTTGAAGAAAAAGCACCAAGAGGAAGACCTAGGACTAGAGGGCTGAAAAGAGCTCTAGCACTAGAAAGGCAAAAAGAGGTTGAACTTGCTTATCAGCTCACTCTGAATGAACAACTTGCAATGGTAATCAATGAAAATCAGGATCCATGGCTTGATAGAGCTAACCAACACTTGGAGAAGATTTTGGAGAGGGAAAACAAAGATAATTACATACTGAGGATGAAGGTCAAACACTATGCCCAAAAGGAAAAAATTGCAATGGCCAAGCTCAAAAGAGCCAATGCAAAAATTGAGGCTTTGACCATGCGATAAGATACAAGGAAGTTGGATATACTTGCAAAGGCTTCAATCCAAGCCTAGCTACATCATCATCACTCAATTCACCAATTTTGAAAGGTTTTGGGTCATTTTTGCAAAGTTATGTCTTTTTAATGTGTTTTTGGACAATCCTGTGACAGAGAAAGTGTCAAACGCACAACACCATTTTGAGGCATATTTTGACCAAAATTCCACCACCATTGGATGCCAAATGAAAACTACATGTAAGAGAACCACTTTTCCAACCTTGGTTTGCAAAACAAGAAGGTAAAAATGTCAAAAAAATAGCAAAAAATCATGTTTATGCCTCATTTTTTACCTTGGTGCTACATGCTGAGTAGTCTTGGGAGGATTGATTTTTGATAGGGCAAATAAGCTTCATTTTGAAAACTGAAGGCATATCCAGAAATTATACTTGAAGGTATATAAAAAAATCCATCTTGGGGCCAATTTAAACACCTACAACCCAGTCAAAAGTAGCTAGCAAGATGGAGGGCGCGTTTGACAAAGGGAGGGCGCGCCTAGCAAAGAGAGGGCGTGTTTGACAGTTTGTTGATATTTTTGAATTTTCATTGAAAATTTGACTTCTGTCTTTGAAATGATGATTTCACATATGTAATTAAGGATGGTAAATGTAATTATTATGTGGATAAGTTACCTAGGGTTAGATTTATTATGTAAATGTAATCATCAAAGTAAAATGAATCAGTTTCAATGTAATTAAGGAGGAGTCACTTGCACCTTCCTACACCCTAGCTTTCAGTTCATAATTTTGTGGATCTCATCCTCAACACAGGGATTCGACCCCTGAGGATGTGAGAATGTATTTTTTATGTCTATATCTTCCCTTTCTTCACTTTTAGCAAGGGCTGGAATCAATTGGATGTTGTTTAATTAGTCAAGGACTCTAAGTGTAACTAGTTTGGCCATAAATTAATGAAGAATTGCAGCTATTTCCTTGGGATACATGTGGTATGATTTTTTATCATTGTTTCTTCTATGTGATCATTTTTATGAATGTTTTTTAAGATCATAAACCATTTAATGTCTATTATATGATAATTTTCAAGTTGATAGGCATAATACATGTTATTTCATGCTCTGTTTTGGGAAAATTGTCATAATTTGTCCATTTTCTTTAGTTTAGGAATAATACATCCCCTATGCTCTTCCTAGCTCCTCAACAGTCTTAAACCATCTCACTGAATCACCTTTAATTTTTAAGCCTTCTACCTACCTTGCCCCATCAAATGGACTGCAATTCCATCTCATTTTCCCTGACCTAGTCCCCTTGATCTAATCCTCATCCAGAAAACCCAATCAAAATAAAACAAACCCTTCTGCATTTTATAGCTAGCCTAAAACCTTTTCATCCATCCCTTTTGGCTGTGATTTTTGTGGAGATATCCCTCTACGACTTGGTAGGGTTAGATACTAATTTAAAAGATTGGTTTTTGGTTAACTCTGTTGGGATTTCTTCTTCAACCTTAGAAATCTGGCGGAGTGATAGCATATTGGCGCTGTTGCGGGGGAGGCGAAAAGAAAAATATTCCCTGGGAAATAAAGACAAAGATAAAATATAATTGTTGATGGTGAAAAATGATTAAGCACAAGAAGGTTGTACATCATTCACCTGGCGACCCCATTGAGTGAAAGATCCAGAAAATCAATACTTCATGGCCATTCCACTGCGTGAAAATTAGTAGCTTGAAGAAATTTTCAAGATGGAATCTGTTGCAAGAAGGTATGATCTAATGAAAAGAGATCACATTCCAGGTTTCCCAAATAAAATTCCTAAGGTAGATTGGCAAAGGAATATGCCTATGTTTAAAGATGATGATAGGAATGATGCTACTTTACATCAGGTTAAATTTCACATGCTTACACGCAAGTTGAAGGTTGAATTTCCTAAATATTGTCTCTTAAAGATGCTCATGGCTTCTCTTGAAGGAAAAGCACAATCTTGGTATGAAGATTTTCCACCTGCCATTATATTTTCTCTTAGAGCTTTCCAGTCAACATTTTATGAAGAATACAAGGAGTCCTACCCTTCTTTGTCTTTGGTTAATAATTGTTGTGATCATTTTGAGGTTTTCATTCAAAATATAGAGAATTTTTATGATGATAATGAGTTCATGGATGAAGAGATCTTGGAGGCTTTGCATGGAAATAATTTTCATCATGAAAAAGATCAAGTGTTTTCTCTCATGGAAGAAAACTATGATGTATATTGCCTTGATTTTCATAAAGACTTCCCACAGGAGACAATTCTTGCAGCAGTAAACAAGTTGATCAGCCAAAGGTAAAATAAAATATTCAACATCCTTATGAATATTTTGGAGGGAAAGAAGAAAATTACTGTTTTATCAAAAGAAAAAATTAAAAAAATTTCTCCTCTGTCTAAAGATGAGATAGATCAACTCCTGAAAATTCATGTTACAACCCAAGCTAATGCAAGTTTGCAGTGTTCACATAGTCAAGAAGGTGTTAGTGAAACTTCTTCCATTATTGAAAATGAAATTTTGATTTTAGATGATGACAGTCATGAGATTGATGAAACTATACAAGAATTTGTTGAGATTAATCCAATTTGTGATGATGATTTCCTGCAAGGAGATCAGCTAACAAATATTGTTTTCTTTCATGAAGATAATAGGGTTGTCATGTCTGATAATCTTGAAGAATGTTTTATGTTTAAGGATGAATTAGAATATGAATTTGAGGAGTATTATCCTTGTTGAAATTCAACAAGATGATGAGCTTATTGAAAATTAAGCACCTTCACTAAGTGGGGCCCGCAGGCTATATTTAGGTGTATGTCTATTTTTAGACATGGTGAGCATATTCTATAAGTTGCAGGATACTATTTGTAGATGGTTTATCAAGTTGGAAAAATAGATGAAATTATATTTTTAGAATATTGGACGAAGTATATTTATAGATCGCTAATCTAAAAATAGATGCATGTCGATTATTATTAGCCCTTAATAATAATCTGATAATGAATATCAACTTATTCCCTTGGAGCACTTTATTTAAGTTAACAGAATTGGAAAATCAGTGGGTTGAAGGAATTACGCAATTCCTAGGGTGGTTGGTGACTCATGCATGGAGGACTCGGTTATAACTAATAGTGGCAAGTTGTGACAAAGTTGGAAGAGTAGTTATGTGAGCTATTTTTTAGTTTAACTCAGTTAAGTGAGTTAAAGTCGGTTGTGCTAGTTGTATCTAGTTCTAACTGAAGATACACTAGCGCGAGTTTAGTGATTCAATTATTTAATTAATTCAAAACTAGAGACTCACTTGCATTTGAACAAATACAACAGTTAACTACTTGCATGTCAATTCTAGTGGAGACCCAGTGGAGAGATAGGTGAAAGGGTGAGATGGACTATCTGTTGTGACTATAGTGATGCATTCAATGCATCTAACACACATTGGAGATGCCAATGAGGATTTCACAGTCAAGGAAAGGCCAATTTGAATTCATTCAGGGGTCTTCTTCAGCAAGAATTGCGCAGTGGAGGCAGGCTGTCAGGAGGCAAGAAATTGGTGCATAGATATGAAAATTTTTGTATGACAGTGTGTAATGATTGTTGATTGTACTATGATATTGATGTACTAAGATTTGTATGATATTATTACATGATCCATTGATATACATAATATATGATAGTTTTGTTTTTTAGCTTTAATCTTTCTCGTTAAACAACTGTGTTTATGTGCGATTGATTTTACTTCATATATGTTTTGCAATTGGCGATTTAATTTCCACAAAGAATTAAGTGGAAGGATTTTGTATTTAACATACGTAAATTTGTTAAATCAGGGGAGTCTGGTAATATACATGAATCTTTTATAATTTCTACATGGCATCGGAGCAGTGTTAATCACTGGAGATTTGAATATTGAAGCGGTGTTGAATTTTGTGCTGGTGGACAATTCGAATTTGCTGCAGAAATTTCTTGGTGCGACAGTTGAGTATTCATTGAAATGGATTTCAATGGGTTGTGGTTGGAGTATGCCATTGAGGATAGCTAGAACTACATAGCCTAGAAGGACAGGATGGAGGCGGTGCTTTAAGATAATGGTCTGAAGGAGTTCATCGATAGCAATGTTCCTAAGCCTACTTCTAGCGCTGCTGCATTACTTGACGCATGGAAAAAGAAGGTAGTGAAGACAAGAAGAATTCAGTTGGAAGGTGTGAAGGGCCATATTGTGTCAAGCCTTCATGGGAAATCCACTCGATTTGCAATGTGGAAGGCTTTGATAGATCTTTTCCAAAGCAGCAATGAGCATAGGAAGTTGGCACTGAAAGATAAGCTCAGAAAAATCAAAAAGGAGAAGGGCGAAAGTATTCCAAAATATCTCACGAAGTTTTTCCAATGTAGGGATGAGCTGGAGAGTGTGGGAATCATAGTTACACATGATGACTTGGTGAGCTTGGCTCTCCTTGGGTTATCGAAGAGTTAGAATAGTTATCAGGACTCTGTCAATGGACAGGAGAAACTGTCGGATTGGGAGCGACTTTGGTCGGATATAGTGCAGGAGGAGATAAGGTGAAGTACTAGGGAAGGCTCTTCATCGAAGAATGATGATGAAGAGAATTGTGCTTTGGATGCCAAATTAAGGAAAGGTAAGGGGAATAAATCCCATCCAAAATACGAGGCTAAAGGCAAGGAGCTGTATTTGTCCAAAGTGAAGTGTTTTCATTGTCACAAACATGGGCATCTCGCCACTAACTACCCATAGAAAAAGAAGAACAAGAAGGTTTCTGGAGTTGCAGCGGGTGAGGCCTTAGCCTTGCAATTTGAACTTGATTTATCTTTGATCGCATGCTTGGTTTCAAACGCAATGGGATCGGTGTGGTATCTTGATAGTGTTTCTTCCTTCCACATGATTGGAGACAAGGAGTTATTTAGTGACTTGGAGGAGAAAGATATCCAAATGCATATAGAGATGGGTGGCGATGGTAGATACAGTGCGACCGGAATTGGAACCATTAACTTTGAGAGGGATTCAGGTAAAAAATTTCTGTTGAAATATGTTATGCATGTTCCAGGTCTGAAGAAGAACTTGGTCTCGATCGCGATGTTGGAGGAAAAATTTTATGACGTTGTTTCCAACGAGGGAAAATATTTCCTATGACATAAAAAATTAATGGGTCAAACCAAGACGATAGCGATTCGAGTTAAGAATATCTACAATCTGGAGGTAGATGGTTGCGCTGCAATGATGGGCAAAGCAAAATAAGTGGGAGTCGGGATGAGGGTGAATTATGGCACAGGAGATTGGGCCATTTTCACCATGGAGCCTTGAAGATTTTGCAACAGATTTCTACTGGACTTCCGAAGGGTACTCTTGTGTAGTCATATCAGTGCAATGGATGTACTATGGGTAAGTTTGTGAAGACCACCTTTCATGAGAAGGAGAACTGTGCTTCAGTGATCCTAGAGAGAATTCACACAGACGTGTGTGGACCTTTCTTGGTTGCTTCAAAAACAAAACACAGGTATTATGTTATATTTTTTGATGACTATTCTCGTAGATGCTGGATCTTCTTCATGCAGAATAAGAGTGAAACATTCTCAAATTTTTGTGAGTTTAAAGCATTGGTGGAGAAGGAGTCGGGGAAGAAAGTGAAGGCTCTATAGAGCGATAATGGTGGTGAATATATCTCGAATGAATTCAAATAATTCTGTAGAAAAGAAGGAATTCGAAGAGAACTCATGGTGCCTCATAACCCACAGCAGAATGGGGTCACTGAGAGGAAGAACGGAATGATCGTGGGTGTTGCATGAGCTATGCTGCATAACCAGGACCTACCAATGCACTTGTGGGCAGAAGCATGCAACACTGCAGTTTATGTGAAAAATCGTTGTCCTCATAGAGTACTTGGCATGAGTACACCTAAAGAAGCTTTTACTGGTAAGAAGCCTGATATTTCTCATCTAAAGATTTTTGGCTCATATGTTTACATTCATGTGACAAAGGACGCCAGGAAGAAGCTGGAGCTGACTACAAAAGTTGGGATATTTGTGGGGTACACAGAAACACCCCATAATTATCGTGTGTATTTTCCAAATAGTCAGATGAATATGATGTGATGGGACATAAAATTCAATGAGGTGAAAGCCATGAAGTTGTCGCTTGAGAGGGAGCTACACTTTCATGGAGAGGAGGAACTTCTTGTTCCCAAAGATGAGCCTCAAGATGTGGATCAGCCACAGGAGGAGGATCATGGAGTGGAGGAGTCCAATCACGTAGAGCCAAACATTATAACAGTCAGAAGGCATACCACAGAAGCTCAGAGGCTGAAGCTTGATGCGGCATAGAATGTAGGAGTCCCTACATCACAACGCAGACAGAGATAGTCACTTGACCGATTCACTGGATACATGGCTCTCATGAGCAAGTGTATCGTGACAGAGCCATATTCCTTTGAGGAAGCAGCGTAGGAGCCCACATGGGTAGATGCCATGGTGGAATAATATGACTCCATTGTTAGAAACAATTCTTGGGATAATGTTCCAAGGATGGTCGGTAAATCAGTGGTATGTTCAATATGGATCTACAAGGTGAAGAAAGCTGATGATGGGAGCATCGAGAAGTATAAGGCAAGATTTGTTGGCCGGGACTTCTCACAGATCGAGGGGATTGATATTTATGAAGAAACCTTTGCACCTGTCGCACATTATTCTTCCATAAGGACCATCCTTGCTCTCTCAGCACATAGGGGTTGGCACATTCATCAGATGGATGTGAAGACTATGTTCCTTAATGGGATCATTGAGGAAGAAGTGTACATTGAGCAACCTGAAGGATTTGAGATCTTCATTAGTGAGCCGCATGTGTGCAGTGTTTAACCCTTAGTTAAACTGAGAAGGGGGGGGTGAATCAGTTTAACACATTCATGGACTTTTAAACCTGTTCATTAAAACTTATTTACACCTTTATTTCATGTCCAACTTAATATGTGAGTAATCTCAGAATATGAGCAGCAAGTATTAATATAATATGACAGTAGACTTAATATGAGAGCAGCAGGTATTAAGCAGATGATATAAATCAAATCAACACATAAACATCATGCACAGAGACACCAGATATAAGTGGAAACCCATAAAGGGAGAAAACCACATCTTATTATTGTTGTGATACAAAGGCAAGCTCCAACTCCCTCTCACCACTGTTTTTCTGCAGGCACCAACCTACAGGAGGCTCCTACCTCAATTCTGCAAGCTACAACTTGCAAGGAAGCACCAACTCCCTTCAATTTTTCTGCAGGCACCAACCTACAGGAGGCTCCAACCTCAGTCAGCTACAACTGACAGCTATCAAGCTACAACTTGATAGGGAAGCTCCAACTTCCTCAATTTATCAAACTGAGTGTTTCCTGATTTAATTCAAATATCAGCTCTGTTCTGTAGCATCTCTTTCTACTCTTCTTTTCTTAATCTTCTCTACCTCACTCTTCTATATTCTACATTCTCTATATTTTCTCTCTCTAACCCTATTTATGCATATCCAGTTGATATTATTTATAGAGTTCCTCACATGACTGTTTGTATTTCACAAATAATTTGGAGTGAATAGTCATGACTCTTTGGCTTCTGTCTTCTCATTCCTTTTATCTGTTTATTCAATAAATATAACTGTAGGTATCAATTTAACATTTCAGTGGGATATTTGTTCTCTTCCGAAGACTTGCCAATGCATCACAACAATATAAATCAATTAAAAACATTTACATTCAATTACAACAAAAATTCCAACTCACTCATTCAGCCTCTTGGCTAGCTGCGCATTTGTCTTTTCTTTGACTGTGTTTGTCTTTTCTGTGACTGTGTTTTATCTCTTTTCTGCTCTGTTTGTTCTTCTATCCTTTGTTGTGGTGTAACTGCTACCTTTAAATCAGGGCATATTCCAACCTTTTACACATAGCAAGTGTCTTGTTGATGTGGTGAGTTCCGCAAGTGGAACAGACATACATCGCAATCGATTTATATTAATAATCGCCCTCCCCCTTAAGCCGAGGCCCGTGGGTCCACAAACCACGCGGCATATTTCAATACAATCGCTACAGCGTTTTATAACAGCGCCTTTTATATATATACATATATATCTCGTAGTTTCAATTCTTGGGGAACTTATATAAAGTTTTAACATATAAAATTCCATTTCCACATAATATATGTTGGTCCATATAACGAACCAAAAATTCTTACTTTTCTGTGAAACCTTTGAATAACTCTTGGCGTAAATGATAAAACCTGTTTCAACATAAAAAAACTTTTGGGCCCACCTGACACGTTTTTCGATGCGATATACTACTCCTCCAGCGATTTCTGATTCCGATTGATCTAATGTGATTGACCTGATGCGATGCAATTAATCGCAATCGCAAACTTCTAATTGCATGTTCCACTGCTTTATTTAACTCCGATGTGATTGTCCTGATGCGATGTGATTAATCGCAATCGAAAATTCTATTTGCATGTGCCGACGCCCTGTATTAACTCCGATTGCGATTAATGTGCGGACCCGACTATATTTTATATGACGGAGTTTATACGACTATCGCGTCCGGCTTTTCCAATCGCAATCACAACTTCCTGTTTTCATGTTCCTATGCCTTTATATTCTCCGATGCGATCAGTCACTATTCACTTAAACGTGCCAATGCGATTAGAACTGGAACTCAAACATTTGTTAATCATAGTTTATAAGCCCATCGGGTGCAGGCTTCCAATCGCAATCGCAACTCTTTGTTGTATGTTCCGATGCTCTTATAATCTCCGATGCGATTAGACTGATTCGATGCTATTATGCTGGACTTCAAATACGTTTGAATCATGATTCATACACCCATCGGGTCCGGAACTCAATCGCAATCGCAACTTTCTGTTGTTTACATATTGTACTTCACATTTTTTCTCCGATGCGATTGGGAAAGGGTCCCACCATATAAGGTACTTTGGTTCTGATAATAAAGTGCTCCATATCATTTAATATTATGCTTTGAAACTTTGTGCATAAGGCACAATATATGTAATGCACTGTATATATACTCGTGCGTGGGTAACGATTCCTGGAATGAGATTTATATATATATACTTTGCTGCTTTGGGTTATACGATTCCCGAAATTTGTTTGAGTATCCTTCCGCCTGGGGTAATGATTCTCGGAATAAGGTTTATATATATATATATATATATATATATATATATATACTTGCCACTTGGGGTAAGCAATTCCCAGAATTGGGTTTATGTATCCTCCAGCTGGGGTACTGATTCTCAGAATTTTCTGCTCTGCATCTGCTTGTGATAACGGCTCTTCCTCTGCCTCTACCTCTGATATAACGGCTCTGCCTCTATATTCGCTGCCTCTACCTCTGCCTTAGCTGCTACTGCTACTCGACCTCTGCCTCTGCCTTCGCTGTACATATTACCTGCTGCTGTTATTTTCCTATCTTTGCATCTGCTGCCTTCTTTGTCTGTCTCTGTCTTTGCTGCCTCCATTGCCATCAATGACAATATCTCCAACAGTCTCCCCCTTTGGCATTGATGGCAATACACTTCCTCTGTTTGCCTGTTAGGATCCTTTCTTCTTTTGCTTGCTCTTCCTCCCCCTTTGACATCAATGGTAAGGGGTTTGAATTCTTAGTGTAGATCTTATTCTTTGATTCTATGATTTTATTCTTTTTCAATATTTCGTGCCTTTTCTTTCTCTGGAATTTTCTGACTTTGGACGTTGTCGCTTCAACCTTTGGATTAGATTTCCGTCAAGTTCACCACTCTTCCGTGTTTGGTTCATGTCGGGTTCACCACTCTTCCACTGCGCCACTGATCCTTTTGCCTTTTTATTGATTCTTTTAAGTTGAATGTATTCTTGCCATAATCCTTTTGATCCCGAGGACCTGTTTTCATGCTTTCCTTGCTGGTTGATCTCCCCCTGAGAATGATATTCTCATTTCTGTTCTCCCCCTGAAACTGTGCTTTCTCTTCATATTAGAGAGTAGCATCTACAAATACTACCCCTAGTCTATCTCTCAAATATTCAAATGGTTCTCTGGCAAGCGGTTTGGTAAATATGTCTGCTGTATGTTCTTTTGTTGGCACATACTCCAGTTTTACTATCTCCTGAGCCACTTGTTCTTGAAGAAAATGATACTTGATTGGGATATGTTTAGTTTTAGAGTGAAGCACATGGTTTTTAGATATACTTATAGCACTTGTATTATCACATTTTATTGAGATAGGTTCATCAATGCTTACCTTCATGTCTTGAAGAGTTTGCTTCATCCACATGACTTGTGTACAACATGTTGCTACTGCTATATATTCTGCTTCTGCTGTAGACAAAGAGATAGATGTTTGTTTCTTGCTTAACCATGCCACCAGACTTTCTCCTATATAGAATTCACCTCCACTTGTACTTTTCCTGTCATCCACACAGCTTGCCCAATTTTCATCTATGTATGTTGTCAAAGTGAAGCTTTTGCTTTTAGGATACCAAAGTCCATACTGTGTTGTTCCTTGTAGATATCTGAATATTCTTTTGACTGCCAGAAGATGGTTTTGTTTAGGAGTTGCTTGATATCTATCCACTAGTCCTACTGCTAGCATGATGTCTTTTCTTGATGTAGTCAAATACAACAAACTTCCTATCATGGATCTGTAGAGTTTTTTATCTATATCAGCAGACCCATCATCAGCACACAGCTTGCATCTCGTGATCATGGGAGTTGACACAGGTTTGCAATCCTCCATTTTGAACTTTTTCAACATTTATTTCAAGTATTTTTCCTGTGAGATGAATGTCCCTGTGTTCTTTTGCTGAATTTGAAGTCCTAAGTAGAAACTGAGCTCTCCAATCATAGACATCTCAAACTCTGTTTTCATTTCATCAGCAAACCCTTTTGCTAGTTCTTCTCTGTTGCTTCCAAACATAATGTCATCAACATATACCACAACAATCAGGAGTTCATTTTCATGGGATTTTATGTATATATTGTTGTCTACTATGCCTCTCTTAAAGCCTTGTTTTTGCAAATATTTATCCAGTCTTGAGTACCAAGCACGAGGAGCCTGTTTCAGTCCATAAAGATCCTTTTTCAGTCTGCATACATAGTCTTCTTTTTCTGTTAATGAGAAGCCTTCTGGTTGTTCCATGTAGACTTATTCTTCTAAGTCTCCATTCAGAAATGCATATTTTACATCCATTTGATATACCTTGAAGTCTTGGTAGCATGAAAAGGCCAGAAACATTCTGATGGCTTCCATTCTGGCT